>JANPWL010000084.1:0-123712 GCA_027406405.1 Blastocystis sp. subtype 1 | reverse complement strand
TGTACTGCAAGGACAACGTGTACACCACGCTTGCCAGCGCCGGCAACCACCACTTGGGTGGCAACGACATTAACAGAGTCCTTATGGAGTACGTGGAAACGACGTACCGCACGGACTACGGCGAACCCCTGTTTGAGGGCAACTCCAAGTCAGCGAAGAAGCGTCGCGATCTTCTTAATCAAGCCGTGGAAGAGGCAAAGATTCGACTTCAGGAATTGAACGACGAAACTGCAGAGATTACTTACGAAGACGACACTGGCGAGCCCCGTCTGTGTGCTAGATTTCTCTAACCTATAGTACTGCTGAACCTAACAAACGCGCATCTCGACAAGCTGATCAGCCACCAGCTGAGCGAGGTGAGGGACGTGCTGCAGGACCTGGCGAAGCACTTCGTGAGGGAGTACGACAACAAGTCGGTGGGCGGCTTCCACGTGAGCAAGGACGACGACGCGGAGGGCACGCTGCAGGCGATCGTGAGCAGCGTGATCCTGGTGGGCGGCTCGTCCAAGCTGCGGTCGGTGCAGCGCCTGCTGAGGGACTACTTCGGCGACATCATCTTCGTGGACGAGGACACGCAGCTGTGCGTGAGCAAGGGCGCGATGGAGGCCATGTTCATGATCGACGACCCGCTGAAGTCGGTGCGGGAGGTGCTCTTCCACGCGCTGGTGGTGAAGGCGGACGGCAAGGCGATCGGGACTGTGCCGCGCGGCACCTCCATCCCGTTTGCGACACAGTGGTGCGCGAGGCAGCAGCGCAACCGGTCGACGATCCAGGTGGCGATCTACGAGGTGGACAAGGAGTCGGAGGAGGAGAAGGAGACGCTGCTGGTGGAGGGCACAGTGCCGGTGGAGCGGTCGTTCGCGCAGATGCAGCCGTACCTGCAGGCGAAGGTGGACGTGAACGTGGAGGGCGTGATCACGGCGGTGATCAGCAACCCGCTGACGGGCTTCGTGACGGTGGTGGGCACGGCGGACTTGTGGCGTGTTTGTTAAGAAACAGGGAAGAGAATGTCGATCTGGGGCTTGTCGTCGAAGGACAGGGCGAGCGAGCCGTCGTTGCCCTCCGCCTCGAAGAGGATGACCTCGTTCTCGCCCTCGTTCAGCAGCGTCGCGGGGACGAAGAGCGTGAGCTGCGGGCCGACGGTCCAGTATCTGCCGAGGTTGTAGCCGTTCACGAAGGCCACGCCCTTCTTGAAGCCGGTGGGGTTCAGGTAGGTGTTCGCCGCCTTGTCCACCTTGAAGGTGGCGCGGTGGAAGGTGAGCGGCGCCACGGAGGCAGCGCCAAGAATGGGGATCGGGCTGACGGACTTGAGCGGCATCACGCACATCACGAAGCCACGGAGCGGCTGCGAGTCGAGCAGCACGTCGCCGATGATGCCCTTCTCCTCGACCATCGCGCCGCCGAAGTTGATGCGGCCCTGGTTCTCCACGATGATGTCGAGCTCGCCGGCAGGGATGACCACCTCCTGCTCGTGGTCGCGTTGGATCACCTCGATCAGCTTCTGGTCCACCGTGATGTACGCGCGGTCGTGCACCTTCTTCGCGAAGCGCAGCTTGCCGCCCTTCGTAGCAATCTTGTAGTGCACGTAGCCGTAGTCCGTGTCCAGCGCCTCGAAGGACAGCGGGGTCTCGCCCTCCACGCAGCGGCCGGCCACGGCGGGCAGCACGTCGAAGAGCGAGGCGGAGTGCTCGATGGGCACCGTGCCGTAGCTGCGCGCCTCGTCGTTCTCCACGGGCACGTCGTGGACGGGGAAGAACTTGGCGATGGTGTCGCGGATAATCGCCCACTTCTCGGTCATGTCGCCCGCCTCCGTCAGCGGCGCGTCGTAGTCGTAGGAGGTGGGGTCCGCCTGGAAGTAGTTGCCGTCGCCGTTGGAGCCGGCGAAGAAGTGGTGGTTAGTGCCGCCGTAGTACATGTAGAAGTTCACGGAGGCGTTCAGGCGCAGCATCGCCTCCAGCGACTTGGCGATCGTGTGCGCGTCCACCTTGTGGTGCTTGTCCTGCCAGTGGTCGAGCCAGCCGGGGTAGAACTCCGAGTTCACGCGGGGACCTCTCTTGGCGTAGCGCATCTGCGCATCGAACTTGACGGAGACGTCGTCGCAGGAGCCGAAGTCGACGGTGGGGTAGATGTACTCGGGGAGCGTGCCGCACTTGAGCTGGTCGTCGTTGGCGCCATCGTTGGTGAAGAACACCACGTCGTCGCGGAGAAGGCGCTTGTTCAGGTCCAGCAGCCACTTGAGGTACACCTTGTCACACGCGGGATAGAAGCCGTACTCGTTCTCGATCTGGACCATGATGATGTTGCCTCCGTTCTGGTACAGGTAGGGACGCACCAGGGGGAGCAGCACGCTGAAGAAGTCCTCCACGTGCTTCTCGTACACGGGATCGGAGGTTCTCAGCTTGATGCCGGGAATGCGCAGCAGCCAGTAGGGCAGACCGCCAAAGTCCCACTCGCCGCAGATGTAGGGACCGGGGCGGAAGATCACGTAGAGGTTGTTCTTCTGGGCCAGCTCGATGAAGCGCACGACGTTGGCAATCCCCTCGAAATTGAACTCGCCCTTGCGCGGCTCGTGGAGATTCCAGGGAACGTAGGTCTGCACGGCATTCAGACCGCCCTTGGCCATCTTCTTCAGCGTGTTGTCCCAGTTCTTGTAGTCCTTGCCGGGCTCCTGGCGGAAGTAGTGGAAGGAGCCGGACACGTAGGAGAAGGGCTTTCCATCCATCTCAAAGTGGTCGTCAACGATCTTGAACGTTCTCTCACTTAACGCGAGGGAGAGCAGAAGCAAAAGAGGAATCGCGAACATACAAAAAGAAAGTGACCCTCTGAGGAGACAGGGAAACACAATTTCCGTAGGGCCGTGTTGCAACAAATGCCCTCCTATTCACGCTGCCTCTTCTTAACAGTTAGGTCACGATCCTCGAAATACCCCCTACTGTAAACACGCTCGAAAACAAACAAGCCCAAAAGATACCATAGTACAGATCACTCCACGCCACCACTAAGATAATCCACGTACTGTCGCAGAAGCAGGTTGATCTCCTTCGCCTGGTTCGTCCGGAAGAGCATCTTCTCCTGCTGCACGAAGGTGCCCACACTGAGCACCAGCGTGTTGCTCGTGTACGCCCACGAGGGGATGGCGTCGAACGGGATCAGGCGGAGCAGGCCCTGCGTGGAGGGGTCCAATGCGAACACGCCGTGCATTCCCACGGCCAGAAGACACGCCTTGCCCAGGTCGTTCCTTCCCACAGGCTACGCATCACACCGCGCGGACATCGCCACCTCCACGGGAAAGAGCACCGTGCCGTAGAGCTGCCAGCTCATCACGTACTCCATGTACGCGCACACGTACCACTCGCTGCTCTTCCCCCTCAGCTTCTGCAAAAACTCCCTCAGCTTCGTCTTCATGAATGGCAGCTCCCGGCCCATCCGTCGCTCCGCCGGCGTGTTCTCCTGGATGTACAGCCTACGCCTCACCCGCCCTCGTGATGCGCACTCCAACTCCTCCTCGGTCGGCTCCGCATCGCCGAAGCGCACCTTCAGCCCGAGCGCCAGCAGCGTGACCACGTCCATCTGCGTGCAGGGGTAGTGCCCGATGCGCATGTCGTGCAGCGCCTGCAGGAACAGCATCCACAGCAGCGGCCGGTCGCTCTTGTCAATGTCGAAGAACAGCCGCGCGCGGAAGGCGAACCGGTAGGTGCCCTCGTCGATGCTGTTGCGCTGGTTGTACTCGAAGCGGTGCTGCCACACCGCCAGTCGGTCCAGCACCTGCGTGTCACCGTCCACCATCACCTCGTCCGCCTCGCTCGTGCCCTCGTAGATACAGAAGAACCGCGCGTTCTTGCCGATGTGCAGAAGCAGTGCCACCTGGTTGCTCAGCTCGCGAACGGTCATCGTCGGCTTCACGCGAATTGTCACGAAGGACTTCTTGTCCAGGTACACGCGGGTCGCCACAGTCGAGTTCGTCTAGGCATTACGTCGAATCCATGGGGGGACCAAAATCGCGCAGATTTCCGCATTCGTGGGAATGGCGTCTCGGCGCTTGGCGACCATGGTTTTCTTGAGTAACTCGTTGGTGGTAAGCGGGAGCGAGCGGTAGTTCCGGTTGGAGCGCGAATTGTAGCAGACCTGCTGGATGTGGAAGAGAAGCTCCTCCGTGGGAGCGATGCACCCGGCGAGCACCGCCATGATGTTCCACGCGTTGGAGGCGATTCTACAGATTATGGGGGTTCATGAGGACGACAATTCCGGAGAGCCGCGCATCACCTTCATGACTTGGCAATAGACCTCGTTGCGCAGGTGCTGGTAGCTGTCCATGGCCATGGCGACGATGAGCGGGATCTCGCGGTGCTCGATTAGCAATTGCCGGATGGGCTGCGTGGAGCGCTCGCACATCAGCGTCACGTAGTTGAGGATCTCCGTGTTGAGCGCCACGGCCTCCTTCTTGGCCGACAGCGCGTAGGTGAGCAGCGGCAGCTTGATCGGCGTGCTCTTGAAGGAAGTGACGCGGTCCACGGTCGTCTTGCCTCTGAAAATGCCGCGACGGTACATCACAAAGTGCGACCGCACGTAGCTGTCGTAGGAGGAGCCCACCACGGGGGAAATCTCGCGTAGTCTAGATTTGAGCGCTAAACCGCATTCTCACCCCATGGTGGATGGAGACATGTCAGAGTCGATGGGGGACGTCTCGCTGGTAACGGATTCGCCGAAGACGATGCTCTGCGCGTGTTTGACAGGGTCGATGACGTGGCCCTCCTCGTTCAGGTAGGTGAGCGAATCGTTTCCGCTCCCCTTCGCCACCATCTTCGAGCATGCGTTCAAGTACTCCTTCTCGATAACGCCATTGCCACGGATAATGGCGACGCCCTTCTGGTTGATGGGGATGATCGTCACGTTCTGCGGCTTCTTCCACTGGGACACCTGCGTAGTCTCGTTGAAATAGAACAGCTTCTTCGATTTTGAGTCCCGGATCTCGTACCAAATCTCCTGGTTTTGGTCCTTCATCAGTTTGCGAGGAGGATGCGCTTCCTCCTGTCCGCTGTACCCGTTGCGGACAACATATGTTGGCTTCATTCTCTCCTCGTTCACGTCCTCAGGAACGGCGTTCAGCTACGGATTACGCGAGGAACGCGAAACGCACCTCCGACACGTCGCCCGAATTCAACCACGGGATGGAAGTCTTTCCGAGTGGCTGGTGGTCCGTCTTCCGCCCCGAACTGGATCCACTCCCCTCGGAGCGCATAGACGTGCTAGACAGAAGGGAGTACCCTCCATGCGACGAAAGCACGGACGATCTTTCCGAACCGGACACTTCCCGCGAACTGTCGCTGAATTGGAGCAGATTCGTTCTGGACCCCTTCCTTGTCATGTTGCTGACGTAAGAGGACGACATCACGGTCGCGTATGCGTCGGATTTCAAAACACGCCTCGAAAACAATGGCTTGAAAGCGGTTTGAACAAACAGGCGTAGACAGAAGCATTGAGCAGCGGATCGGCCGTCTTCTCCTCGGAGGCCTTCACAGCCGCTCTGTACTTGAGCTTGCCGATCAGCACATAGAGGAGGTAGAGAAGGATCTCGACGCCGATCAGACCGCAGGAGATGTAGATCCAGATGATGCACCAGTGCTTCTCCTCGAAGTGGGTCAAGCCGAAGCAGCCCTTGTCGAGCGTGTTGTCATTGCTGCAGCTGCGCGTGTACGCAGACGCCATCAGGTAAGAGTCGAGAGAAGAGCGGATCTACGCCTCACGACAGCAGCCCGCACCGACTTGGACACGCACATCGGAGATCGGCTTCTTTCCGTAGTGGATCGAGTTCCAGTTGTTTCCGTAGTCGCAGCCCAGACCGTCGGAGGGGTACATGGAGAAGGCCTTGTTCTGGGGAAGCTTCTGCTCGCTACGATCAATGGAGGGAAGAGTAACTACTTGTCCTTGTCGAGCACCCAGTGACCGTCCTTCTTCACGACGCGGTAGCAGATGTTGTCGGCGTACACCTCGATGGTGCAGAGGCGCGCGGTCACGTCCCAGTAGCCTCCCATCTCGTCGCAGCGCTCCTCGCAGTACTCCCTACGTGACATTTGAGTCCCAGTCTGTACGGATGCTTGACGCACCCGAGCTTCTCCGCCGAGCGCGTGTAGTTCAGGGTTCCGTCGATGGTGTTGTCCAGGATCACGGAGCCGTCGGTGTCCCTGAGAATGTAGTGGTTCTTCTGCTTCATCCAGATGAAGTCCTCGTCGTAGTACAGCAGGCCCGTCTCCTTGCAGCCCTCCTTGGGGTCGCCAGGCTTGTGGCAGCTGTCGCGCATGGGATAGTAGGTTCCGCTCACCTTGTCGATCTTCTTGAAGATTTCCACGCCGCTGGAATCGACGATGGTGAAATTGTTGTTGTCGAACGCCTCGCGACCGCCATTGAGCCACGGCTCCACCGCCTTGTTGTACCTGGGGGTCACCCCTTCCCCGCACTCCTCACTTGCGGATGTAATCGGGACGGAAGGTTCCGATGAAATAGGTGACACTAAAGCCAATCACCATCAACACCGGAACGACAGAAAACGTAGCCGCGAGCGAGTGCCAAAACTCGTTCAGGCGGCTCGAATACTCCTTATTAGCCATTTAGAGAAGATAAGAGTAGGAATTGAATAAAGCGGTTTTGATTGGAGAACCAATAAGAACCGCGGTTTTTCTTCCGGTCTTCCTTTCCACAGCCTTGCAATTTCGTGTTTCCAGGATGTGATGTTCAAAAGAATCGAAATATAATCCAGTGGAAGGGTTTCTATGACTGGTGGAGTGATACACGTCATTTATCTGCTTTTTCCTTCAGAATGGATTAGCAGCATCACGAAAAGAGCATTGAGTTGCCTACAAGCAATAAACACAATTCCATCTTCACACACAACGAAGCCGCAAAATGGAAATCAATTCATCCTCTATGCACATTTTTCAAACCCAAAGCGTGTTTCGGTCCATAAGAACACTCCGATTCCAACAAGTGTCAGCGTAGCGTGCAAACCACAGCAGAGGAAAATGAAATCCAGCGGTATTGGAATGGAACCCCAACTCCTTGTCAAAGGAGAGGGAAAGATTCAAAACACTCAAACGTGGAACCCGGAGTTTCGGCAGCTCAAGAAGAGTGGTGGATCATTTTCTTTCACGTTTTGGACGCTATGTCGGACACGCAGAAGCCCATTGAAGTCACATTCGAGAAGACTGCCGAACCCGCTGTCAAGGAGGACAAGCCTGCTGATCAGACCAATGTCACTCTTCCCGACGTCCCCGCCAAGGAGTCGTCTTCTGCGGCCAAGTGGGATAACCCCCACTCGTTCGAGGGCGCTTCCTTCGGATCGACGGTGGTGAACATCGTCAACACCGTCATTGGTGCCGGCGTTCTCTCCATTGCCTTCAGTATTCGTCAGGCTGGTATTCTCGGCTCCATCATCCTCATCATCCTCGTTCTCATCCCTTCCTACATCACGACGTACTATTTAGCTAGCGCTACTGTTTACACCAACGAGTCCATTTACGGCCGCGTGGGCGAGAAGCTGTGCAACAAGGCTGTTGGTGTTCTTTCTGACTTTACTCTGGTGCTCCTCGACTTCGGTATTGACGTCGCCTACATGAACGTGCTCTTCAAGCAGATCGTCGATATCTGTACGGAGCTGTTCAACATCGGCGAGTTCATGAACAAGAACAAGACGGTTTGCCTCTTGTGCGCGTGTCACGCATAGCTCATTTCGTTCCTGGTTTCTCTTTTCATCCTGTTCCCTCTCTGCTCCATCAAGACGATGGATGCTCTGAAGTTCACCTCTACCGTTGCCGTCGTATGCGTCGTCATCTTCGTCCTCGCCTGCATCTACCTCGGTTTCGCCAACATCAGCCAGACCGTTCATCTCTCCTTCTCTTGCTCACGCGTAGAAGAGCGAGCTTCACATGTGGCCCACCGACTTCAGCGGTCTCAGCACCGCCTTCGCCGTGTTCGTGCTGTGCTTCTGCTCGCACGTGAACACCACCAAGATCACCGCCGAGCTCAAGTACACCAGCGGCAAGTCCAAGTTCGCCACCAAGGTGAAGAAGAGCAGCAGAGCCACCATCACCGCCTACACCATCTGCGCCCTCAGCTACTTCTTCGTTGGCGTCTGCGGCTACATGGCCTTCGGCAACGGCATTAAGGGCTCCATCCTGGACTCCCTCGAGAACACCGACATCTGGTTCAAGCCCGTGGTGCGCGTCGGCTACGGTCTGGTCGTGCTCTTCTCCTACCCCATCCTCGGCTTCCCCGCCTGTAACACCATCGACTCGTACCTCTTCAAGGGTGAGCGCACCTTCGTGCGCCGCGTGTCTCAGGGCTTCATCTGGGTGATGATCTCCTTCCTCCTCGCCGTGCTGATTCCCCAGCTGGAGATGATCTTCGGCGTCACCGGCAGCTTCTGCGGTGTGCTGATCGTCTTCGTCTGGCCCGCGCTGTACTACCTCGCCATGGTCAAGAAGGAGAAGGCCAAGCCCACGGACCAGCGCAGCAAGTGGTTCATCTTCAACAGCTGCGATGTCACCACTGCCTGGATCATTCTGGTCGTTGGTATCATTCTGTGCGTCCTGTGCACGGGTCTGGAGATTTCCAAGCTGGTCAAGTAAGAACAATCTAGTTGTGGATCACTCGTTTGTTACAAACAGCCCACTCCAGCTTCACCTCCTCCACCACCCAGTCCGAGTCCTTCTCCACCTCCTTCGCCTTCTCCCGCGTTCCGAACACGCTCGTCCGCATCTCCTTCTTCTCGCACGCGTACGCCTTCTGCGTCAGCTCCCCCAGCTCCGCCGCCGTCAGGTCCAGCAGCGCGTCGCGCTGCGCCTGCCGCTGTTCCGCCGTCTTCCCCGTCATCACGTCGCCGAAGCCCAGGCTCTGCGGCTCCAGCGGCGCGTCCATCTCGCCGAACAGCGACAGCCGCGCCTCGTCGATGTCCTTCTGCCCGTACTCGCCGCGGCGCAGCCACGCGCAGCCCTCGCAGAACTGCTCCACGGTCGCCGTCACGTGCGGGTCGTCGTAGCTCGAGAACACCTTCACGCCGTTCCCGTGGCTCGCCGCCACGCCGTACGCTCCGCCGCGCTCGCGCACGTGCTTCAGCAGGTAGTTGGAGGTCAGCACGCGGCTCAGGATGTGCACGCCGTCGAAGTGCGCGCAGTCCGTCGTGATCGACGGGTGTCTCTACGCCTCACCGCCGCGCCTCACGCCCACTGAGAACACGTGGTTCGTGTTCAGCGCCGCCACCGAGAACACGTTCTTCTTCGCGCGGTACGCCTCGCCCATCACGCCGTCCACCGCGCCCAGCGCCGCCTCCAGTTGCTCCGTCGTCGCCGTCACAAACCCGCCCTCGCCCACACTGCCGAACACGCCACCTTCACTGTTTGCATTGCTTGACAGGGCCAGGTCCGTGGCATGCTCCGCCCAGCGCAGCGCCGCGGCCTGGTTCTTGGCGTCGGTGGTGACGAACACTCTGCCGTCACGCCTCCCCCACACGCCCACTCCACACGCTCGCGCCGGAACGCGCGCAGCAGCAGCGGCGTCAGCTCCTGATCGATGTACGCCTGCAGACGCGCCGGGTCCGCCAGCAGCGGCTTCAGCGACTGGAGATGGCGGAACTAGCGCTGAGTCGCACGTTCAGGGATCACATGCTGATAGCCGCTGTAGCAATCATCGATGAAACTGCTCATCGACGTCGCCGCGTAGCTGCGACGCGCGTTGTACCGCGGCACGTTGTCGTTGAAGCTCAGCTCCGCGCCGGCGATCAGCGACTGTAACAGAACCTGCACGCGCTGCACGTTGGAACCCAGCGTCGCGTTCTTCAACTTGTGCTCCAGAAGAGCCGACGCCTTCTCCAGGTTCTGATTCTGCATCAGCAGGTTCGTCTCCACCACCGCTACCTACGCCTTACACCCGTCCAAAATCCCCACGTTTTTGTACTTGCCAGAAACATCCTTGAATTTGTCGAAGGTGTGCAAGCCGATGCGAATGCCGCCGCAGCACTTGCCCTCCTCGATCTCCATCTCCTCGGCGCTCATCGTCTCGCTGCCCACGGCGTTCATCAGATACACCAGCACCGGCAGGTTCAGCAGGTCCCGTACGGAGCGCAGGTCCGTCAGGTGGAACACCAGCCGGGGGTACACGATGTCGTTGGTCGTGGTGGTCAGGGAGTGCAGCGGGAACGCGGCGGCGTGCGGAATCGGTGCGGGGAAGGTGTGCGTGCGGGGAATATTCTAGACAACAGGGAGGGAAGAAGAACGAACTTGGAGGGAAAGACACGGCAGAACCGAGTCGTCGACTTCCTTGGCGAAGATGAACTTGTTCACCGACTCGTCGTATTCCGCCGTGCCGGCGTGAGTCTCGATGCAGCGTTGGGTAGCCGCATCCTCGTCCTTCTTCTATTTCTCACATCCTTCACTCAGTCTGACGAGCTTATCGAAGAACGAAGCGTCTGGACGGATAACAACGCGCTTCACGCCATTCTCCTGCGATTGCGGCTTCAGGTACTTCCGAATCATCCGTTTCATCACCTCGTTCACTCCCTCCTTCTTCATCTCCTCGATTTGCGCCTCCGACAGCAAACAGATCGCCGGATCGGCATTGTGCGTCCACGACTCCACCACGCTCTGCATCATCGTCAGTCCGAACTCTATGATCACAAAGGAAGGCGAAAGGAACGCGTCTTGATCTGCTTGTACATTAGCGCGGTTTCGTTCAGCAGTCCTTCAATTCGACCCTCGTCGAAACCGTTCTCCAGCACGTCGTCCAGCGTCTTGTTGATGATGCTGTCCAGCTCCGCCACGCTCGTGTCGCTGTCGATCTCGCTGGCGCCGATGGAGAAGAAGGAGTTCTTGCTGAAAGTGATGTAGCTAGCATTCACGCATTCTCTGGACACTACCCCTGGAGCGGGTTAAAGAGGCGCGCCTTTTGACTCTCAATCAGACTCTTGTAGAATGGCGAGGACTGTCCGCGGAACAGCAGCATGGACAGGAATTGCAGTCGGATGACGTCCTTCGAGTCCGTGGTGAGGTTCGTCGGGTACATGCGCAGGTAGTGCCACCTCTGCGATGGCTCGCTTCCGCTCTGAGGACACGTAAAGGTGAATTCCTTCTCTACTGCTGATTTTTGGATTCCAAATCTACCCGGGCTGCGCAGCGCCTTCTCTGTAAGCGTCGTGACGTGGATATCGCGACTGCTCTCATTCGCGGTGAATCGACTCAGCACCTGCGAATCGAGGAAGTGCATATGATGTTCCGGGTGAATGTCTCCGTAAGAGAAGAACAGACAGTTGCTATCTTCAACCCCTGACGCAATCGCTTACCTGGGGTGATAGTGCGTCGCGTGGAAGGCAATCAGGTCTTCATAGCGCAACGAGGGAATAGCAGACGGAACGCCTCCAGAAACGTACTGGTAGTTGGTATTCGCCAGATACGCGGAGCTCACGGCGCTGAAAATGCTCCGCGTGGGATCTCCCTGATAGCCCTTCATTTCGTTATACACAACGCCCTTGATCTCGTTGTTCTCCAATCGCCATCCCTCCTGCTTGAAATCGGCGAGGCGTAACAGCGGGAAGAAGGTTGCATCGCAATATACATCCATCAGATTCGCGAGATCACGCGGAATGGTCGAACTCACGGGATAGGTGGTGTGGTCGTCAAACGTCCACGCGTTCATATAGCTACAAGTAAGAGGGACACAAGGAACGCACGTCTGCAGCGAGCGCTTTCGCATCTTCATAAAGGGGTCGTGGACGGGGTATTTCTCCGAGCCACAGAGCGTGGTATGCTCCAAAATGTGGCTGACTCCCGTGTCGTTCTGACAGGGCGTGCGGAACGTGATGCTAGACGTTCATGTTGCGATTCGCCACTACCTGAACACATTATCCATGTCGGAAGCGTCTATGTGGAGGTAGTCCGCTCTCGTCTTCTTGTGGATGAACTGGTAGGCCGTCACGTTCAGCTCCGGAACGGGAAGAACACTCACGCACTCGAAACCGTGAACCAAATCACCCCTCCTGTACTGCACTTTCTCTCTGTTTTCTCCTCGCTTTGTGATCCCATCGTACCTACTCTTCATTAGCAACTTCCTCTCCCACTCCTTCATCACAGTGCTGATGGGCGTAGAACTCATATACGATGCTTGTAGTTTTGCTATTGGCAGAAGGGTGCTTGCCACGCATCTCCTAGTCGAAATCACGCAGCTCCCTGAATTCCCACAAACTTCTTCCCACAGACAGCATGCTATGCTCTGTATTGCTAAAAGAAATAAAAGTTGAGGTGAAAGAAGGGATTGAATGGTGGGAGTGTTTGGTTCAAACAGAGTAAGCCGAAGTGGTTCCCGTAGTGTCTGTATTTGTAGTTTCCTTCTTCTCTTCCTTCTCCTCCTCCTTCACTTCCTCTTTCTTCACTTCCTCTTTCTTCACCTCCTCTTTCACTTCTTCTTTCTTCTCTTTCTTCTCCTCCTCCTTCTTCTCTTCCTTCACTTCTTCCTTCTTCTTCTCCTTCTCCTTCTTCTCCATGTCCCTGATGATGTTGGAGTAGTTGGTGGGCGACCGTCCCTTCCGCTTGCCGCAGATCGCCTCCATGTCCACCGACGTGATCGTCTCGCGCTCCAGCAGCAGCTCTGCGATGCGCACCATCTTCTCCCGGTTCGCCTCCAGCATCTTCACCGCATTCACCATCGACTCCTTCAGGATCCTACGCGCCTGGTCGTCGATCGCCTTCCCCGTCGCCTCGCTGTACGGCTTCTGGAAGCCCTCCTCCTCCTGCTGGTAGTTCACCGGGCCCACCTCCTCGTCGAAGCCGTAGCCCGCCACCATGCCGTACGCCAGCTTCGTCGCCTTGCTCAGGTCGTCCGACGCGCCCGTCGTCATGTTGCCGCAGAACAGCTTCTCCGCCGCGCGCCCGCCCATCAGCTGTACCAACATCTCGCGCATCTCCTCCTGGCTGTACAGCGGGATCTCCTTCGGCAGGTTCTGCGTGAAGCCCAGCGCGCCGTTGCTGCGCGGCACGATCGTCACCTTCAGCATCGGGTCCACATGCTCGCTCAGCCAGCCAATGATCGCGTGGCCCGCCTCGTGGTAGGCGATGCGCCGCTTCTCCTCGTGCGTCATCAGGTCGTTCTTCTTCTCCATACCGCACAGCACGCGGTCCACCGCCGCGATGATATCCAACAGCTCCACCTTCTCGTGCTTGCGCCGGATCGCGATGATCGCCGCCTCGTTCACGATGTTGCAAATGTCCGCGCCCGTGTAGCCTAACCCTCACACCCGCTTGTCATACCCACCCGGCGTCATCTCCGCCAGCTTCTGCGCCATGGCGTCCACGTCGCCGTCCACCACCACCTTGCTCAGGTAGATCTTCGCGATCGCCACGCGCCCGCGCAGGTCCGGCTTGTCCACGGCGATGTGCCGGTCGAAGCGGCCCGCGCGCAACAGCGCCGGGTCCAGCACGTCCACGCGGTTGGTGCCCGCGAACACGGTGATTCCGTCGCGCGGCTTGAAGCCGTCCATCTCGATCAGGATCTGGTTCAGCGTCTGTTCCCGCTCGTCGTTCGCGCCCGTGAACTTCTACGCCTCACACAATGCAGAAGCAAAGACGCCCTCGTTTCGCTTCTTGCCGATGGCGTCGATCTCGTCGATGAACACGATGCAGGGGGCCTATGGTTTGCAGCGCAAAAGCACACCCACGTTCTTACGCGCCTCGGCGAAGAGCTCGCGCACGCGCTTGGCACCCATGCCCACGAACAGCTCCACGAAGTCGCTGCCCGACATGCTGATGAACGGCACGTTCGCCTCGCCCGCCGCCGCCTTCACCAGCAGCGTCTTGCCCGTGCCCGGCGGACCCGTCAGAATGGCGCCCTACCCCTGACTCGCCACACACGCCCCCACTTTTGGCAGCTTCGCGCCGAGCTTGGCGTACTTCTCGCTGTTCTTCAAGAAGTCGATGAACTCCATGATCTCCGTCTTCGCCTCGTCGATGCCCGCCACGTCCTTGAAGGTCACGCCCGTGTTCTTCACGATCTCGATCGGCTTGTCGCCCATGCCCATCGCCTTGTTCATGAAGCTGTTCATTCCGCCCTTCCGCGACGGAATCAGCAACGACGCGAAGATCACCAGCATCAGGATCGACGTCACCATGCTCACCGTGTCGTTGCCCACCGACGACACACGGTACGACATGGGCACGAAGTCCTCGCGCTGCAGGCCCAGCTCGAACTCCATGTCCTCCACCGCCTTCATGAACTCCGTCGTGTCCGGCACGTCGAAGTGGTACAAAATCGGCTGGTTTTCCGCCGTCGCCACGAACTTGCGGCCCTCCTTGCTCTCGAAGTCTACACGTGACGGAAATCGGGCCGATTCCACCATTCAGGATCTCGACGTAAATCCGCCCCTTTTCGGTCATGGTGATCTCCTTCACGCGCCCCTTGAGCAAAAACTCCTTCACGAACTCGTCGTAAGTGATCGCGTTGTCCGTCTTGCGGCCGCGCATCAGCACCGCGAACATTCCCGCGGTTGCGCCCAGCCACAGCAGCGCCGACACGATGTTCTTCTATGCGTGAGTGGGGGCAGCGGCCGCCACGGGGTTGTCGCCGTTGAAGGTCGTCTTAAACCACTCCTTCAGGTCCTTCGCCTCCTCGCCCGCCTTCTTCGCCGCCTCACTCGCCACGCCCGCCTTTGCACCTTCCGTCTTCTTCGCCTCCTCCTTCACGCTCTCAGGCTTCACTCCCGCCTGCGCCTCCTTCACCTCCTCCTTCACGCCCTCAGCAGGCTTCGCACCCTCTTCACTCTTCACACCTTCAGCACTCTTCGCACCCTCAGCTGGCTTCACTTCAGGCTTCACACCCTCGCCCGCCTCCTTCAGCGACTGGTCCAGCTCCGTTAGGCGACCCTGCGCCTTGCCCTTGATGCGCTTCAGGTTCTCGATCAGCATGCGCGCCACGGGCCGCACGAAGAACGGCAGCGAGCCGTCCTTCAGGCCCGTCGTCAGCTGATTCAAGGCCGAATCGCATTGCGAGATGAGCGTCTTCTCCTCCTTGATGAACTCGTTGATCTCCTCCTTGCTGGCCTGGCCGCCCTCTTCGAAGCTCTTCACCGTCTTCTCCGCACTGCCCGACTTCGATTCCATCCCCTTCTTACCAAATGGAAAAAAGTCCTTGAACGCGTTCTCGTCGAAGAATGGAGAGGCGTCACTCTCCTTTGATTGACTCTCCGCCTCTTTGGAAGCGCTCGTGCTTTCCGCTTCCTTGGAAGCGCCCTTGCTCTCGTTTGTGCCTAGTCGTCACGTTTCTCAGTGAAAGCCACTCTCATTCTTATACCAGCTCTCCCGCTCCATCTCCTGCTGCTGATGAATGCTCTCCCGCACTTCACTGGCAACATCCTTACTGCTGTCATCAGCCGCAGAGCCGGCGTCCTTTGACGACGCGTCTTTGGGTAAAACCACGCGCATTGCTCCTACTCCAGTTGTCATCGTGGAAATTGTGTGTGCTAAAGTTACGGGATAAAACCATGTTTGTATACTTCAAACGCAAGCAACAGGCGGCGAATTGGGCATCGTGGGAAGCGACCATGGGAAAGAACAGTCTTCTCATCTACCAGTCACAAAATAACTACAAAGCAAACGCTAGCGCTGCCCGTCATGCCGAGCGATCTTCGTACTAAAACCAACTCCGACAAACGGTTCATCTTGGTGTGATTCGCTATGCAGTCGCCTCTACGACCTGGGTTCGGTCCGAGAATTGGTTTTCTGCGCGTTATTCGGCGCTCTTCACTTCATTGAAACCCCCGTTAGGAACTCGCGTTTTCTCACACATATCCTGTATGGAATCGCTAGAGGAAGGAAAGAACAATGCCATAGAGGAATAACCCGCTCTTCGATCTTGTACCAAATGGATTCAACGATCATGAAAAGCACGTGTTTGAATTGGGTGTTGCATGTAAAACGTGATACCATATTTGAAACAGCAAATCTTCGCCATTCCCTTTTCAAGCAGAAATGCCTCGAATCATCGAACCCCAAACGCGTTTCATTTAGTAGTGTTGTCTGATGCACGTAGAGAGGAAGAGAATGACGTTTGACGACTACATGCAAACCATGACGTTTTCCGAAACGAAACGTCCAATTTCGGATATGAAAGAGCACGAGCAGAATTCTGAACTTGAAACCGCCTCTGAATCCGAAGCATCAGTTCTCTCTCCTCTCCTCCTTCCCCGTAGCCAGTGCTATTCAGTTTGCGGAACAAGCGAGAGGTGTCCAAATCGTCCCAAATCCTATTCCTCTCTCAAATCGACGACTCCTTTCATCACTCCCCTTCCACCCCTTCCTCTTCCGACAAGCCCGTTGTTCATGTGCAGGGTTTGGCGTCGCATCGTATTGATGTGTCTGCTGGAGAAAGCATCCCCTCCAAGCCCACGCCCTCCGATTCTCCCTTCCCAGATTCCGTCATTGTTCCCTCTAATCGTCCTGTCAATCCTTCCCTTCCTTCAGAGCTCAGTCTCAGTGTTCCTATCCCACAATTACTGTCAATTTCCTCTCCAAAAAAGCAATCAACCCCGTCTCAGAAGAAACAATCAAGTCAATTACAGAAAAAACAATCCACGAAGCACACGGTGACGCTGGAAGAGCTGGACTACAACCAGCTGATCAAGCGACTGCAGCACAAGACCTTGACCGTCGACCTCCTTCTCAACACCTTCAGTACGCGCCTTTCTCCACCCTCACGCCTAGCCATACGCGAGATGCGGTTCATTCTTCTGCAGAACCTCGTCACCACCCCCGCCTCCCACTCCAAGCGGCAATACGCACAGCAGGTGTTCGACTGTCTGAAGAAACGCTTTCCCTCCACAACCGCGCAGCTCTCCGCCACCGCCACCCGCCCCTTTCAGTGGAGACAGCCCGCAGCCATCGCGGTGGCTCCCTCCGTGGAAACGCTCCTCTGCGCGGAGTTCCCCTCCCTTTTCAAAGCCTGTGCAAGCCACCCCATCTCCTTCACTGTAGATTCCACGAGGCCGCGGTCGCTCTTCGAGTGGCAGGGTTGGTGTGTCTCGCAGAGTTCACGGATAGATGCGGGCGAGAGCTGGTTTGCCGAGTTTCCCCATTTGAAGAAGGCAATGGCCTCTCCCTACCGACGCAACTACTGGAGCAAGTTCAACAGCGCCCTGATGACCTTCCGACCCAGCCAGCCCGTCGCTATCCATCTCCCCGTCTCTCTCCCTCTCTTCACTCACCTTCAGTCCCTGCGCCAGCAAGACGCGTTGATCCGCTCCCTCGGCTCCACTCACGCCACCCATCTCTCCGCACCCCTGCTCACGTCCGAAGCGGTACAGAGCGCGGCTGAATGGCAGGAGATGGTGGTGGAGACGGTTCCTTTTCCTGCTCTCTTTTCACGTAGTCCTCCGTTCTCACCTCTCTGCAGCAGTGCCCCATCACGCTGCTCACACTCTCCTCTGCTAGTCAGACCTTCTCCGCATTACTCATTCCCTGGCCCGTGTCGCCTGTGACGCCGCTGCTCCCCTTCTCGCTGCTGCAGCACTACAAGGGCATGCCCACAGAGCCCGTTGCCACGGAAAGCAGGGACTGTGTGTACACGTGGAAGCCACAGCGCGGTGATCGAGTGGTTGTGAAGGAATCGAACCGCGAAGTGGTTGGAGTGATTGTGGAGGTGATCGATTCTGTGGGAACAGGTGGTGGGAATAACGAGTAGTTTTCGGTCATGCTGCAAATGGAGGGCTCAAGTGGAGAGCAGAGAAGAGTTTGCGCTTTCGTTGCGTTGTGAGAGTAGTTGTTCTCGTGGGACGTGTACGCTGTGGCTGAAACAAACACCTGACCTCTGTTTTCTATTCTACACGAAATAGCCGGTCGAAGAGAGGCAGCTCGCTCGCTTCGACTTGCCTCCTGACACTGCACACCACCTCCATCACCCTCTCTCTCCTCTCGCCCTCGCACAGTCGCAGAAAGCAACTCCACAGCAGAAGGAAACGCTCGTTCGACTCCACGCGGCGGGAGTTGAAGCAGTACACCGTGTAGCAGCACAGAAACGGCGAAAACGCCTCGAAAAACGCCTCCGAGTGGAAGCAACACAGAAACAAAACGAACGGGTGCACTGCTGCAAAGCAGGTGTTCAGCGCGTCGGATGCCTCGAAGCGCGCGTTTTCTTCCTATGTCTGAGTCGAGTCGGCAAGGCAAACACTCCACTGGCACGAGCGGAAGAAGCAGGAAAGGGTCTTCCACACCAGATATCGCGCATCCTGGAAGGGCGAGGGCTTCTGTGGCGATTGGGCGTGTTCTGGCAGAGGAAAGGTCTGAACGGAGAGAATGGGAAGGAATGTGAGGATGAACGCCGTGAGGAGCGTGGAGAGGGACTGCGGTGAGTCCAAAGCGGAGCACATCGTATGGACACAGTCCTGCAGTTGTTTCGTGTCCGGGCTTCCCATGGAGTTCATCACGTGATCGAGTAGGAGAATGGCTTCCGTTTGATTATCCAGACTTTCCTGTGATAGAGAGTATGCGATGACGCGAGACTCGATGGCTTTCACAGTCATCAGAGTGGATGGGAGAAGAACAGGCATGTCCAACGCGGAAAGCCGCTTCTCTATCTCTACATTCTGTTTCCGCTCTCGATGACTCGATTTGATGGAGTACGAAATGGCCTGCCATTCAGCCCAAACACCACTCCCATACATCCTGAATTTGAGAGTCAAGCCCGTATTCACGGCAGCAGGCGTAAAACACGGACTTCACGTCTGCCGGTAGATTCGCAAAGGACTCATTCCACATCAGCAGAATGGCGTAGTAGAGATCCGCTACGCAATCATAAACATGGAAAGAGCATACCCTGAACGAGGGACTCCGTATTCACATTGAACGCATTCAATCCGTACTGTTTTATGCAGGCCTGAATGTCCTCTCTGTTTCCAGAACCAATGGACTATTTCGTAACGCCGATCGCAGAATCGATACCAGACGAATCTCTCGCATGAACTGAAGCTGTGTCTTCACATCCTCCTTTTGGAGAGTGGAAATGTCGGATTCCTTCGCGAGTCGAACCAACCGCGTGAACTGTGCTATCCGCTCCTTGTCCGCAGCCCATGCCGGATGCTGGACAGCACCGTTGTGGTTCATAACAAATACCAAACAGAAAAAAACTATTGTTCCTACAATCACACACAGGGAAGCACGCCTACGAGCAGCCACATCATCTCCTCGTCGTCCTCTAGCGAGTTCAACGACACGTTCTTGTTGCACCCCTTCACCGGACACTTTACGCTGGTCTTGTGTCCGATCAGATTCACGATCGCATCGCGGCTGTATGTGTGCTTGCACCCCTTGCTACGAGTCAATCCGCAACGCCGCAGCCACTTTCGAACGGGATGAACGAAGCGCTCTCTCGAGATGGGGCAGAGCAGTCTTGATTTTGTGTCCATTTCCACGCCGTCAATCTCGATGTCGTCGTCGTTGTTCCGATTGCGCGCGGTCATCTACGCCTGATCCACTCAGATCGCGGGCTACACTCCGCTTCATGTCGTTAAAGTCCTTTACAAATCGATGGGATGTCGTGTTGGTGCTGCCAAGCCTCTCCTGAACAATGCGGCCTATAGCGTCCTCCATGTTTTCACCGGTAATGTCCTACACATCACTAAATAGCATCATTTCCAACAATCGAATTCTGGTATTGGTTCAGGCAGTGGAGAATGAGCTCCTCCTTCTGTGCGTCGATCATTTCCAGCCGGGCAGCGTCCACGACGATTTGCCGCTGTTCCTCCTATTCAGTCAAGTGAATCTATGCACCCATCACGACATCTGCCTCCGGATCGATTTCAAGCGTCTTCCTGGCAATATCCTTCGCATCCTTACTCAGGAACATCGCCTGCATCGGTATGTCGCTCGCGTTCATCTTGAACAAACAAGAAGTGATCACTCAGTAAAGCTTCGTCGTTTCCTCCTCCAGGTCCTTCAGGTCCACGCCGGCCGACTTCGACACCTTCTCCAGCAGACGCTTCATGTGCTCCATCTCCGCCTCCGGCACCTTGTACGCGCAATTCTCCTTCGCGGGGAACACGCCCTCCTTCACCTCCTTGTTGAACTGCACCAGGCCCTTGTGCACCACCGACGCCACATTCGCGTACTGCTTGCAGAACGACGCCGGGGTCTACGCCTCACTCGCTTCGCCCTCCCCCACCTTCGGCTTCAGCGGGTGGTCCAGCAGGCCCATCATGTCGTGGTACACCAGCACCTGTCCGCTGCAGTGCGCGCCCGCGCCAATGCCGATGGTGGGAATGTGCACGCTGCGCGTCAGGATCTCGCCCACGATCTCCGGCACGCACTCGATCACGAAGGAGAAGCAGCCCGCGTCCTCCAGGCAGCGCGCGTCCTCCACCAGACGCATCACCGAATCAACTACCCATCAGTCCGTTATTGGATACGCACAGGACTTGCCCTGCACCTTGAAGCCGCCCAGCTTGCCCACGGACTGCGGCGTCAGGCCGATGTGGCCCAGCACCGCGATTCCGCACTGCGTCAGCGCCTTCACCTCCTTCTCGCGGCGCACGCCGCCCTCCAGCTTGATGCCGTCCACACCTCCCTCCTTCACCACACGCACGCAATTATGGATGCACTGCGAAATGGACTCCTCCTGGATGTGAAGGACTGTAAATAAGCTTACATACGAGCCGAAGGGCATATCGCCGATGATCATGGGGTACTTCGCGCCTCTCGCTACAAATGATTTGCCTGATGAAAGTCGTACTCACACACTTGCAGAAGAGAATGGTATCTTCCAGTTCCACGGGGAGCGTGCTGGAGTATCCCTGCAACTTATGCGATCCGCGTGTCCCTACCATGTCCGTCATTCCGACAGAGTCGCCGACCAGGATCATATCGATTCCCGCCTGATCGACGCAGAGAGCCTAGAACGGTCAAGCGACCCCACCGCAAAAACCTCCGGGTACGTGTACGCCGTGCTCATCGTGATTTTCTCGCCCTTCTTGTACTTGGATGCAATGGTCGAGGCCGTTACCTTCTATTATCCTCATTTTCGCAACGCCGCCAGGTACCCGCCTCGGTTTGGCAACTGTTTCACTAAAGGAGCGAACACAATTGTTCAGGAAAAGCGACTTCGATCCTGGGAATGAGCGCTTCCAACAAAGCAAAACCAAGTGCAAAGCGTGTTACTCTAGAAAGCATCGCAGAACCACCTCTGTGAGAAAAGGAGAAGGGAAGGGGTTTCATTGTCAAAAGGAGGCGCGTTTCTAGTGCCGGGCTTGGCTCCTATTTTCGTCACGAGAAGAGAGCGTGTTTTCGCGCCATCCTTCAGGAACCCGAATGGACTCGCTATCCCATCTTGTGAACACTCTGTTTTCCAATTTGGCGCAGACGTTTCCTGACTGTACTCGAAGCCGTTGCTCTTTTCCGCTCTAGATGTGTATTCTCCCCACCCAAAGGCGGAGGAGGAAGAACAGCTGATTGATGAATCCGAATCGCAGGGAAAGGCGTTCAGCTCTCACATGCGAAGTGCGTATGGAAGCGAATGCTGTCAATTCATGGACGCCTCGCTAACGGACGCTGTGCGGATTGGTTCTGGGATGTTACATGCAGACGACGGTTGCTGCACTCGAAAAGAAGCCCCTGCTGGTGTATTTGGCGTGCTCCCTGCATGAGAATTACGATCATTACAACAAGTGGTTGATTTGTTTCGTGATGAGCAGTAGATTGCTCGCAGCACCGCACGTCGTGGAGACATTCCAGGAAAACTACGTCTGCTGGGGCTGCGATGTCTCCTCTCGCTACGGCTACTCATTGGCACTATTATCGTTTCCGTTATCATCTCTAGTTAACGGAGCTCAATGTTCCCGTGGAAGAGCTTCCCGCTCTCCTCATCATGTACAAGAAGAGCGAAAGCGACCCCCTCACCTATTTCGGCACTGTTTATTACCAGGGTTCCCATTCCTTTCCTAGTTGAGGTTCAGATAAAATGACGGCTCAGAGCCTCCTCGACCAGATCGCAGGAATCGTCTCCATCGGAATCGCGCACATCACCCAAGCCGACATGGAAGTGCGTCCTTCCCGCCCCGCTGACGGAGTAGAGACAGTTCCAGGAGGACAGTCGGCGCATCGTGGAGGAGCAGCAACGCGAGTACGAGGAGGCGGTCGAGGCGGATCGTCGCATGGTTTCTCTTCCTTCTCTTCTTCCCCCTTAGCTCGCGCAAGCCTCCAAAACGCCCCAATTCTCCGGACCCTTCGATGAAACGGCCGAAACTGTTCCTGAAACAGCGCCGAAGAACGCTTCGACGGAATCTTTCGAGGAGAAGAGGGCAAAAGCGGAGAAGGCGGAGCGAATGGAAGTCATTCGCGCGAGCATCCCGGCGGAGCCCAGAGGCGGCGAGATGCTCCGCATCCGCGTGGTGTACCCGGACGGGACGAAGCTGCAGCGGAACTTCCTGCCGAGCGACAAGGTGGCGCTGCTGCTGAACCTGGTGGAGCTGGACATGTTCGACCATCAGATGGACATCGACGCGTTCGAGCTGTACGTGGCGATCCCCAAGCTGTGCCTGAACGACGTGGGTGAGTGGGGAGACGCTCAGCGGTAGGGCAACCGGGACTCCACCTTCGAGGAGCTGCAGTTGAAGGGCAGCTGTGTTTTCCGCATTCGTGCTTTGTCGTGTGTTTGTTGCAAAGTGTTCCACAAACACTCCACTCGCTAGAAGCAAATGATCGATTGTTTTTCTCCACGAACGCCAGCTGTGTCGCATAGGAATCGCGCACCCGTCGCGGGAACGACTACACCTCACTCCCATCCCTGTTCCAAACCCTTATTCGCACGGCCTCCTCGAAGAAGGGCAGGTTCCGCTCCTTCAACGCATTCAGGTCCACCGCGCAGTACGCCCTTCCCCTCTCAAACACCAGCACCGCCACGGCTTGGAGGGACAGCAGCACAGCGTCCCGTCCGCCCCGCAGCCACGCTTCCAACTGCTTCTCGCTCTGGACGTTGCAGAAAAGCGAGTCGTGTGGCGGACGTATTAGTGGCAGTGGAGCACTCGACGAATCAGCGAGGAGTTTCCCGTTTGCGAAGAGCTGGTTTGAGTCGGCGTCCCAGAGCAGTGCGTGGGGGAAGAAGGCGAATCTGCGACTCACTCCGCTCATCCAGCACCACTGCCTCCGGTCGGCTGCCGGACTGATCACGCAGGCGAAGAAGGACCGCTCCTCTCGCGCGAGATGCTCCGCTAGGGAGAAGAGCGCGCTGCTGCTGAGCTGGCCGTTGGGGAAGAAGGGGATCCCCACGAACTACGGTCAAACGAACGACGGAACGCTACGATGTCTCCGATCACGCCGGCCATCGCACGCAGCAGGGCGTAGAGAGCTGCGAGCTTGTGCGCGTTGGCGGAGAAGGCGAGGACGTGCTTGTGGAGGAAGAGGGAACAAAAGACGCTGGAGAACACCGCCGAGGGCGTGCTGGCCAGCAGCTGCTGCAGCGAGAAGGCAGCGGGCAGGCGCTGGATCGTCTCGTCGGCTGCGGGGGCTTCTTCACACGTCACCTGCACGGCGAATGGGTCCGCGCTGTAGGGCGCTGCGTTCTCCAGCCGGATGGAGAAGGGGAATGACTGTTGGGTTTCTTCCGTTGGTGGTTGTAGTGATAATGACTGTGGAGATGATTGCTGTGGTGGTGACTGTGGAGATGATTGCTGTGGTGATGACTGTGGAGATACTGGCACGGCGGTGGCTTCGATCCATATCGTCATCACCTCATGCACGGACTGCCAGAGGGCGTGGGCAGCAGAAGCCTCGTCCACAGACTCAGAGGGCACGTCAGAAACAGGACAGGGTTGCTGCAGTAGTCGCCATAACAACGCATCAGCCAGAAGCAGCTGTTTCAACTGGCGATGCGTAGCAGCGAAATCGCTCGGGGCGATACGCAGCGGCAGCAGGGAGAAGAACACGGTGGGCTGAGAGAGCGACAGGCGCTCGTAGGTCTAGCGTTGAATGGAAGAGATACGCCCACCTCCGCCTTCTCCTCCGTCAGCAGCTGCGTCTGCGACTCACTCCTCCACGCATGGCTTACCACTTCCCAGGCGGCCTCCTCGTACAGCACCACCTCCACCAGCACCGTCGAGGCGTTCAGCGGCGTGAGCAGCACGTCCAGAGGCGCTGGTGCGGGGACGAGGCAGGGGTCTGTGGTGCGAACAGGCATGGCTGGAGGGAAGGGAAGACAAATGGACTCGAGAGCCTCGGCGCTGAGTTCTGGAGGGAGGGCCGTTCCCGCGGGGAAGAAGAAGCGACTGCGGAAGGGAAACACGTCGGCGAAGAGGTGAGCACTGCCCTTGGGGTGAGAGAGAAGGAGAAGAAGTGCCTCGTATTGGAAGGTGAGGCGATCGAGTACAGCAGGCTTGTGCGGCAGCGAAGGAACGAAATAAGCCGCGCCGGCAACGGGAGCACTCACTGCAGGTGAACAAAGAGGCTGGAATGTACGGGTCTGGCAGGGAGTTTCAGTTTCGCCGCGAATCCGGTTCACGAGAAGGCTGTTACCGTTCAATAAAGGGTCATTCCACATCCCTTCGTCCTCCTTTTCTTCCTCTTTAGCGCTGGGAAGCTCGTAAACAAGCGTGCCCTCGGACGGTGGGTTGGACGGCAGTGCCTCCAGCCGCCGCTGCAGCAGCCACCACGAACAGACTAGCCCTCACGCCGCCAAACCGCCGCCACAGGTCCGGTTTCCGCGCATCTCCATCACGCAGTTCACGGCCGTTCTCAGCGCGCTCTCGTTCGCCGCCTCGAGGAAGCGCTAGGGTTCAAGCTACCGCGGGAACAAACCCGGTTGAGGTCCGTCTGCGTGTGGAAGGTGCTGTCGATGAAGGCGTCGACGCTGACCTTCCAGCGGGAGAGAAAGGCGGCGGAGGCGTCTGGCGGGAGGTTGGCGGGAACGGAGGGGATGATGAACTGGGTGGAGTTGCGAGAGGGAGGCTTGGAGGCGAAGGGACAGGGGTAGGGGAAGTGAGATAGGAGGTCTTGTGTGGGGAGGAGAAGTGATGATTGAATGGAGGGGGAAAGAGTGGCTATGAATGAAGTGGATAGCTGCAATGAGTGCTCTTGGTGAAGTGGTCAATATAGCAGGAGAGGAGGAAGTAGGTGTTGAAGGGGTCCTGAATCTCCACTCGAACTCTCTTGGAATGAATGATGAATGGGAATAGAACGTATAATTCGAGCAGAGCGATTTCGTCGCATAGCAACTGCGAATCAATATCACTTCCCTCATAATCAGCCATTGCGCTAGGGTGAAAGATCCAAGGGAGGATTACCTCACAATCATGGGATGCTGTAGCAGCGTATCGAATGTCAGCTCCCGACACCGCAACACCGCCTCACACTCGTGATACGACTCACTTTGGAGAAAGGATGGATACATCACGGATTCGAGATATGCGTACACGCACGTCTATCAGATGTTAAAGAATCGAGAAACGTACTTGAAGAAAGGAATACAAGTTCACGTTCGCTGTTAACATGCCCAATGACCTTTGAATCCAATCTAAATGTTGTTCCAGAAGCGCGGGGCACACTTCCGACAGGTCCATTCGGCTCAGCGAGTCCTAGTGTTGAGACACCATTCGTTTCAGTACCTCAAAGTACTTGCGATACATCTGCATACACTTCTTTATGATTGCTTCCTCCCCCGACAATCTCTTCAATGACTCCACATCCAAATAAAAGGTTAATCTAGAATGAATGAAGAGTGGTGATTAGTACAGATTCTGTTTCTTTTTCTGAGAAAGGTAGTTCAGGAAGAATGGCTGAAAGGATTCCACTAATGGGTGAATCAATCGTCTTCACTGATACCGAACAAGATGGCGGAGAACGGAATGGGCAATGGTTTCATCCTCTCGATCCGCAAATGAGCCGCAATCACCGGGATCTTTCTCCTATTCAATTCTATATCCGAACCCTATTTCGATTGTGTGGTTGGCAGTGTATCTCATCCCGATTGTGTTTTGATCAAATAGACATAGCGAAAGGGTACAAAGACAAGAATGCAGTTGAACCCCATCTTCTCTTTTCAGAATGGCAGCATATCCCATCAACACCAAGGAAAGGCGATCCACCTCGCAAAAATCACATGCAGTTCAAAACCCCCATATCCATCCCAATCCACACTCCCCCCTTCTGGAGAAATCCGATGATGTCCCAATTCTCGATAGGACCCAATTGTGGAAGGGCTCCTTTCTCCCTTTGCATTCATTCAAGAAGCCTTTCGATGCTGTCAAAGGTCGGATATTCCGTAATTGCCGCACGGAGCGTTACCGCCATCAGAATGGCCGGAACTGCTGCTGCTGCGAAACCGGCTGCTCCCGCTGCGAAGCCCGCCGCTGCCGCGAAGCCCGCTGCTCCTCCCCCAAGACCGGGTCCCCCCAAGCTCACGGAGTCTCCCATGGACTACCCGAAGGAGATTGAGCACAACGGACAGACTGGTTTGCTTTCTGAGAGTGCTCTTATGCGAAGTGCATCCCATCCTTTCCAGATTCGCAGTCCCGCCCGTGCCCGAGAAGGAGCCGCGTATTAACCCCGATATTAAGCGTCTGCAGCCCACGCCTTCATATGAAAAGCACCGTGTTGTAAGGGTCGCATTGCGTCCATTCACACTAGGTTTCCATCTTCCAGGTCGATGATCCCATCCAGGAGGGAAAGAAGAAGACCTTCCCGTGGTACGTGCGCTGGAAGACTGACCGTAACCCAATCCAAGTGTCGTTCACCGCGTAGCGGCTCACAGAGAGTGGAGAAACCCTCAGACCGGCAACTGGGGCTTCAGCGACCCCTACGAGATGATGCAGCTCAAGTTCGACCGCAAGGAGGACGCCATCCGCTTCTGCAAGACGCAGGGCTTCAATTACGAGGTGGAGGAGCTGCCCCCTCAGTTCCCTCCCGTGTTCAAGCAGTACGCCGACAAGATTCAACCGCCCGCCGTGCTGTCCAAGATGAGAGCGGTAGGCGCGATGGAGGTGCGTTAGGGCTAGCTGGGTCCGAAGAAGGCTCGCTCCATCTGGGCGTACGAGCAGCCGTGGAATGCGCACTGGATCAACCGGTACCACAATGACTATGCTGAGGAGAAGTGGGATGCGTCGAGATTTTAGTGTAACGTAAAGTGCGTGTTTGTTGAACAAGCAGTCCGTGCAACTACCTTAGAATACGGTGGACAGTGCGCGCCGCACCTCGTCCTGCGTGAGTACCACATCTCTGCGCTTCGACTTCTGGCGAGACTCTACACGTCACCCGTCGTCTCCAGTCCCACTCTCCACGACGCCCTCGTTCTCGTTGTAGAAGAAGGCGTTGCTCACGAGGTCCACAATCAGCTTCTGCTGCTTCTCCGTAAAGCGGATCTTCTGAATGGTGGAGAACAGTGACTCCATCGTGATCCGTTCCTTCCACACGTTCTCCATCTTCACAGAACCCGTCAGGAGCGTCAGGCACTCCTCCATCGGAATGCGCATGATCACCGGCTGGAGGAGCTTCAGCACGGCCAGTGCGGTGCGGAAGAGGAACGGCGTTCCCTCCAGGAAGAAGTTGTCCCAGATCCGAGAGGTGATGTCAATCGTGAAGCACTGCGCGAACAGGGACTGCAACCACTTGAACAGGTATAAATCGACTTGGATGTCGTTCTTCTGGAAGTACGCGAAGAGCGATGGGTTGATGATCTCGAAGATGGAATTGAACACCTCGTAGTACTCCTTCATGAAGCTCGGCTACGCCTCACCTCCCCAGCATGCACCCACCTTCAGCGAGTAGAACGCGTACAGGTGCTCGCTGCCCAGCAGGTTACACAGGCACTGGAAGCACAGCGAACTCTCCGGAATGTGCACCGCCAAAATCCCCGCCAAAAAGGACATCCCCTGCACGTACCCCACATCGGGCCGGTAGTACGCGTACGCCAGCAGCACCTCGCGGATCTTCTCGAACAGCGGCTCGCCCACGCCGAAGAAGCCCAGCGGCACGAAGGTCCGCTTGAGGTCCTCGTTCACCAGACGCACCGTCTCCTCCTTCCCGCGCTCCGCCGCGCCGTCGCTCGCCATTCCGCCCAGCGAAGCACTCAGCGAGCCATTCAGCGAGCCATTCATGGAGCCATTCATGGAACCACTCATCACACTGCTCAGAGCACGAGAACGGTACCTACCGGTGAGGCGTCAACTCAAAGCCCACAGCGCGAACGTCTCGGGCGTGATCTTCTGCCCGTTGCCGATCAGCACGGGCCACACGCGCTGTCGCAGCAGCGGCGGGATGCCCTTCTCCACCAGCAGCGCCACCGCGTGGTCCGTCAGCACGTTCACGCCCGGCCGCTCCAGCACCTCGCACCAGTTCCGCACCAGTTGGCGCTGCTGCAGCGTCCTACGCGTTGCTTGCATCATCCAACCTCACCACTCCAGCGACAGCGACCGCGTCTTGCCCAGCGTGTGCTGAAGCTTCGCCGACTCGCCCGACTCCGCCACGCTCGCGCGGCCCGACGCGGAGAAGGACGCGTGCAGCGACCCGCGCGCCGACGCCAGCAGCGCCTGCGGCTCCGTGTCGTCCACCAGGAACAGCGCCGCCGTCTCCACCGCCAGGTCCGTCACCACGTCGCTCGCCTCCAACGTCGACACCAGCACGTCCGGGCGCTCGTGGTCACCCTCGCCCCAGCTCAGCAGCCGGTTCTGCGAAGTCACCACCACACTGCGATGGCCGCCCGCGCGCACCGACCGCACCGCCTCCTTCTCGCGCAGCACGCCCAGCAGCGGCACCAGCTGCGGTCGTACCGAGTACACCACCGCCTCCGCCGCCGCCTCGCCGTGGATGCCGCAGCCCCACGTCACCACCTCGCCCGACGCGCACAGCGCCACGGCGTGCGCCTCGCCGCAGGACACCGACACCACCTCGCTCGGGAAGTCCGTGGCCTGTCGCGGCAGCAAGCAGTCCACGGTCGGCGACGCCGCGCATTGGCCCTACGCTCGCAGCCTCCGCTCGCCCCTACGATGTCGTTGCGGCCCCAGCAGTGCACGCGCCCGGCGCTGTCCACCGCCGTCGAGAAGTCGCGGCCCGCCGCCACCTCCACGATCACGAACCGCTTCAGCGCCGCCACCAGCGTCGGCTCGCTGCGGTCCTTGCGGTCGCCCAGCCCCAGCTGCCCGTGCGCGTTCTCGCCCCACGCGTACACCGCGCCCTTCGCGTCCAGCACCAGGCTGTGGTGCGCGCCGCAACTCACCTTCACCACGCAGCACGGCAGCAGCTTCACGCAGATCTACGCCTCACGCCGCACGCCCGTCGCCACCTCCGGCTGTGCCCTCTCCGTGATGTCGCCCAAACCCAGCTCGCCGTGCGCGCCCTCGCCCCACGCGTACACCTCGCCCGAGGATGCCAGCGCCAGCGCGAAGCTCGCGCCGCACGCCACCGCCACGAACCGCTTGTTGCGGATGGCGCGCTCCAGCTGCAGTGACGGAATCAGCGTCGGTGTTGGCGGCGCGGACAGCGACACGGTTGCCAGACCCGAAGCCAGCGGCGGCGCGGCGTCCCGCGGGAGCGAGAGCACGTTGCCGCGCGAGGTCAGCAGGAGAAGGAAAGAAGGATGCGCCGCCACGGACACCACGTCGTAGCCCGCCTCCGGCAGCAGCTCCTCGCAGCGCGCTGTGTGCTGGCTCACGCAGAGAAGTCGGGCATGGTGCGCGAACAGCGGTTTGGGCGAGGCGCGCGCCAGCTCCGCCGTGGAGTCGGCGTTGGACTCCAGCGTCAGGCGACGGTCCGAAGAAAGGGGTAACTCACCGTCCCGCGGGGATGCGTCGATTCCCGCGGGGATGTCAGCCAGCAGGTCCTGTGTGGGAGTGTCATTTAGCATATCCTGCATGGGAGTCTCGATTCCAGTGGGGATGTCATTCAGATGATCCTGCACGGAGTCGCGGTCCCCCATCGAGCCGCAGAAGGAGACGGAGGGCGTGGGGGGCTCGGCGACGGAGGCGGACTGCGAGAGACGAGTGGAGGCAGGAGTGGTGGTGCGGAAGGCGGAGGAGAGGAGAGACTCCAAGTCGTAGGAGGGCTTGTAGTTGTGGTGCACCGCGGGGGAGAGGGCGGTTGTGGCGGGAGTGTGCAGGCTGCTGAGGAGGTGCGTGAAGGCGCTGTCGAGGAGCGCGTTGGTGGAGCGGAAGAAGGAGGAGGTGATAGAGTACGCGGAGGAGACGATGGAGGACAATTCCCGCTCTGACTTGTCCAGCTCGTTCTTCATACGCGCCAACGCAACCTTGTCACTGCCTGTCATCTTCTGAACACATGAATACCTTTCTGTTGACGACAGACCCGAAGCACGGAGCATCTTCGCCTTCTTCTCCAGCAACTGCCTTCGCTCCTCCACGACCGTAGAGGCACTTGCAATGATGGATTCAAACCGCTCCTTTGCATGGTCTCCCACGCATTGAACTGTATCCTACGGTAAACTCCCCAATCCAACTATACAATGAACGACGTAAAGCCCTCCTCTAAGGCACCGCTGTCGTCAACCACTTTTGGCACTCCGCATTGCGTCATTTGGCAAAGACCGCGGATACTGCTTTGCAATTCGTTGAATGCATCCAGCCACTGCGATGAGAGTTGCTGAATCGTCTACAGTGAAGGAACACGAAAAGCACCACTTGGAGCTCTTTTGCAAACGAGGAAATGTACTCATGCCACTCGTTGTACTGGTTGCAAATAGAGGAGCCTTCCACCACAACGCCTCTCTACCCATCACGCCTCACGCAACGATTGAACTCGATGTACCATAGTGCTGTTTCCCTGAAGCTTGTCCAATTTCTGGTCCAGATAGCGAGGAATCAGACACGAAAAGACATCAACCCCACCCTTATCTATTCTCAATGCACTCTGCTGCTCCCCACCCGGAAACATTTGCAAATCTGAATTGCAGGAATCGCCACAAGCGCTATTTGCTCAAAAACACACAAGACGCCACAAATAGAGACTCTTTTGCTCACTCGTGCCCTCAAAACTGTGGGATCCCTTGTTTCACAAACACGTTCTAAAACACGTTACTTCCCGTTAAAGTTACCCCGCTTCCCCTTCCCGTTCTTCTTCAGATACGCCTCGCGATCCTTCTTGTTCATCTGCTTCACCTTGTTCTTCTCCTTCTCCTTCAGATCCTTCCGCACCTGGTCTCTCGTCTTCAGCTCGTTGCGCGGGGCACGCTCGCCCTTCTGCTTCCCATTCCGTCTACCCCTCACTTCCCCCCGTTTTCCCCACCCTCGTCTCCCGCCGCGGTAGTCCGGCTTCTCCTCGCCGATGGCCTGCTCGCCCACCTTGTGGTTCTTCTTCCACTGCTCGTACAGCTCGCCGCGCTTCACCTTCGAGTGCCCCTTCACCAGCTGCCCGCTCTCGTTCCGGATGTGCGCGTTGTCTCTCAGCTCGCCCACCGTACCCGTCACGTACCGCTTGCGCTTGTTGTCCCAGCGCGTGATGCGCTGCTTCTGCGTGATGCTCTGCGCCTCGTCCGGCACCAGCTCGAACAGCGCGTTGTTCACCGACGCCGTCAGCCGCGACACGTCGTCCTGCTGCACGTTCAAGAACTCCTCGTTGTCGCGCGTCATCGGCATCACCGGGTTGATGTAATGCGCCTCGTCACGATAGCTCTTCTATCCCTCAACCCATCACCACAATCACACCTCCTCCGCCGGTGTCGCCACGTTCTGGACGAGGTCCTTGACGCAGACGGGCTTGCCCGACTGCTTCAGCAGCGCGCGCATCTTCTTCGAGATGTGCGGCTTGCCCAGCTCCTTCTTCTCCGCCCGCACCACGTGCTGCTCCGCCTCGCCGTCCTGCTCGTGCGCGTTCAGGTACGCCTCGCGCGCCTTCTTCTCCTCTACGCTTCACACCTCCACGCCGCGCCCACCCTCCTGCTTCGCCTCCTCCTTGGTGCGCTCGATGGACCACTGGTGCATCTTGCGCTTGCGCACCATCACCTCGCTGCTCTTCTTCCCGCGCTCCACCTCCCACACCGTGCTCGTCGGCCGGTACCCATGGATGTCCTCGCGCACGCGCTCCACCACCTTCTGTTCCGACGTGATGTGGTTCAGCAGCAGCGGGTGAATCACGTTCAGCTTCACGCTGCCCGCGCGCCGGATGCTCGACTTGCTCGCCTTTGGCCGCGTCTTCTGGTATAGCTCCGATCTACGCTTCAGCCGCCCGCGCCGCGCCCACGCGTTCTCCGCCGCCTGCAGCATCTGCTCCAGCTCCACGTTGGCCGCCACCTGCCGCTCCACCGACCGCACCTCCTCGTCCAGCAGCGACGGTGGGAAGCACCCGTAGTGCACCGTGGCGGGCGTCAGGTCCGTCCAGTCGTAGCCCGCGTCGCTGCTCTGCACCGGCTGGCACAGGTACAGCATGATGTCCAGGAAGTACGGCACCTCCGCCGCCGTCAGCTACGCCTCATTCCCGCGGGGGACGCCCACGAACACGCAGGTGGCGCCGTCCTTGCCGCCGCGCGCCGTGCGGCCCGTGCGGTGGACGAACAGCTTCGGCGAGGAGGGGCAGTCGAAGTGGATGACGGTGTTCACTGCGGGGATGTCGAGGCCGCGGGCGGCGACGTCGGTGACCACGAGCACGGGCACGCGGTTGTTCTGGAACTGCGAGAGGTTCATCTTGCGGTTGGTGGTCTACGGGAAAGAAACAGGATGAGGCGCACCTCCATGGTGCCGTAGATGGACTTGGCGGCGATGCCGTTCTGGGTCAGGAGCGTCTGGGCGTGAGGAGGAGGCGAAGGGCGTACGGAGAGGAGTTCGGCGTGGTAACGCGTGGAGACGAAGATGAGCGTGCCCTTGGGGTCGGGGATGATCTCGCGCAGTAGGTAGATAAGTGCCGCGATCTTCTCGTTCTACCTGTCAGCGATGGACATGACATGGACTTCGCGCGTGATGAAGAACGTGCTGCACAGATTCGGAGACAGCTTGTTGTCCGTGTCCAGACGCACCATCTCCGGGTCGCGCAGGCCCGCGCGGGAGAATTCCAGCAGCATGGCCGGCAGCGTGGCGGAGATCAGCATGGACTGGCGGTTTCCGGGAAGCTTCCGGCAAATCTCGTTCAGCTGCGCGGAGAAGCCCAGCTCGAACAGCTGATCGGCCTCATCGTAGCAAATGTGACCGTTAAGAATCCACCAAAAGTCGAATCAAATAGGATATGAACTGCACGTTGTTCAGGTTGAAATCAGGCACTTCCAGGAGGAGATGCATCAAACGACCCGGTGTGGCGAATATGATATCGGGGTTCTTCTGCAGCATCTCGAACTGCGTCTCGATCGACTCACCTCCGACGATAATGCACGAATGGAGCGTTGTGAAGTGCGACAGCTTCTGGCACACGCGGTACGACTGATATGCCAGTTCGCGGGTGGGAGACAGCACGATGCCTCGCACGCCCAGTGTGCTCTTCCGCTCCTTCAGCTTTTCGATCATGGGAATGATGAACGCCGCCGTCTTACCACTTCCTAGCTAATCAGATGGTGAAACTGTGCTTCTTACCGGTTCTCGCCATGGCCACCACATCCTTTCCCGTCAATGCGATGGGAATGGTCGCTCTCTGGATGGGAGTGGGCAGCTTGAATCCCAGACGGAGAATGCCGGAGAGAACCGGTTTGCTAAGACCCATCTTCTGGAAGGAACCACTCTTCTTCGCACCTGATTTGTCTCCTCTAATGAATGAGTTGTATGGGAGAAGAACGCACTTTGCTCCCGAAGTGGGATTGCTCAACTCGTTGATCGCGTCCTCGTCAAAATCGTGGTCAGCAATATCTTCTAATTCTTTCTCCATAAGTGGGGGGAGAGAATGTGGAAGCAAACAGAATAATGGCTTGACAAACAAACCATGCTTACAAAATACGAACTAATCCATATCTTCCACATTGTGCATAGCGGCAGTCATGAAGCCCATCACCTTCTTGAGGTTCTGATTCTTGGCACTGCACTTGCAGGAATACACCTTACACGGAGCGCTGTCACTGAACGTGAATGTCTATCCATCACGAGTGCCTGCATTACCCACTTCATTGCCAGCGAGAAGAGCGGACGCCTTCTCACCATCTGTATTACGATGGTTGTTCACAACATCCGATCTACACCTTCATTCCAACATCCAACACTCACACTGCATTCTCGATATCCTGGAGCACCTTCTTGTGATCCGCGCACTCTGGCAGATCGGACTTGTTCACCGCAATCATAATAGGGCAGGGGTTATCCACGTACAGCTCATTCGTCAGAATGTAGTACAGATATCTGTGCGTGATTCTATTCATCACAGACTCACTCGCCGCATTCTTTCGCGTCGTAGTGAGTACCATCCACCATAAACACGATTCCTTCCGCGCTGGAGAAGTACTGGTCCAGCTCCCTACACATGAGAAGAGAGCATGAGGATCACGGTCTCATATCGGCTTTTCCAGGGAAGTCAATCAGCTTGCCTCTGACCTTTCGCGCCTTCTTCTCTTGCTCCTTCTTCGTATAGGCTTCGCACACGAAGGAGGCCGCATTCACCTTCGTAGAACTCACGGTTTCCGCATTTCCCTGTCCAGTAGCCTTTTCGTCATCCAATACGACTACTGCATACGGCATAGAACATGACTGTCTTTCCGCTACCGCTTGGGCCGAGAAGGAGAATGGAATCGCCATGGATCGTAAGCGCTCTTCGGCTCTTTGTTTTGTAGAATACACGCCCTAAACAATCATTTCCAATGGAATTCTTCGACAAGCAATCAGTCCCACAACAATCAAGTAAGAAAGGGACAGAACGAGCATGAGAACAATGCCAAAAGCCTTACGCTACCCCGTGATCACCCAGAATAGAGTCGTACGTCGGAGATATGAAACCACGATGCAAACTTGAAAACCAAGTAATAGAACCATGTGGCAGCCCAGGACGTCAGTCCCTGATTCTGTAGCTCGATGTCAGACATTTCGTATCAATCCGGAAAAAAGAATGATGTACAGAAGATATCCATCCGTACGTGCAAATATGTACGGAGGGGAGAATCAGATTATTGTCGTTCCGTTTCCGGAGCAACCCTCCCATTGGAAAACAAACACCCCCCATCTAAAAGATGTCCATTCAAATGCGCAACACTCAGTTCTTCGTCATCACCTTGATTCCGTCCTTCGCCGCCACAATCACCTACCCATCATCGCGCACTCCCACACCCACCGTCGTAGCCATGTTGATGAACAGGCCGTGGTCCACGACGCCCGTGATCTGCTTGATCGCGCGGTCCATCTCCGCGGGGTGGTCAATGCCGTTCGGGAAGCGCAAATCAATAATGAAGTTGCCGTTGTCCGTCACCAGACTACGCCTCACTCACACCTCACGCACCCACGGCTTGCTGGGATCCTCCTTGCTGGGGCGCAGCACGGGAACGCCGTACTTCTCCAGGCGCTTCTGCGTCTGCTTCCAGCCGAAGGGCACGATCTCCACGGGGAGGGCGTCCTTCGTGCCCAGCTTCTTCACGATCTTGCTCTCGTCCACAATCACCACGAAGCGCGACGTCAGAATCTCCGTGCTCTTCTCACGCAGCAGGGCAGCACCCTTGCCCTTGATCAGCTGCAGGTCCGGATCCACCTCGTCCGCGCCGTCAATCGCGATGTCGATAGACTCCACCTCATCGATGCTCACCATGGGGATGTTCAGCGCGCGAGCCTACACCGTCACATTGCGCTGCTCAGAACTACGTGAGTGTCCGTCTCGATGGAAGTCGCCACACCCACGATGTCGTGGAGAAGACCCTCCTTCAGCAGTCTTCCCACCTCCTCCACGGCAAAGTAGGCAGTCGAGCCCGTGCCCAGACCGACTACATCGCCGCTCTTGATCTGCTTCACCGCCTCCACGGCCGACTGCTTCTTCAGCTCGTTCATGCTCATGCTTCTGTTTTGCAAACGCGGAATACTAAGAAATGACGGGTGGCGACAGCCTCGCCAGGGAAGCGAAATAACCGTTCTCGCCGCCCCATGCACAGACCGTAGAATTAGCACCCCTTAAGACCGTTCTGACGATGGCTGAAAAGGAAGCGACTGCGCAACAGGAAGGAGTGGCGGAGGTTGTGAAGGGAACGCCTAATGCGAGTAGGAGTGCCGGATTCTCCGCGTTACGGGTAGAGTTCGATCTGTCTCGCCGCATGGCGCCCTATTTCGATATTCACCTGCTTCTTCCCGTTTTTGATTGGCTTGAGGAGTCGAAGATATCCTTTGTCACCCGCTTCGAGTTGGTGACACCCTAACGAGCAGATGTATAAACAAAATGAAATTGCAAAGGCGCGCTACGCCCTTCTCCAGAAGACCAACATGCTGGAGTACGCCGTCGACGTGTTCAAGTCCATCTACCCCGAGGAAGAGCCTCCCAAAGGTGCGCGCTCGTCTCCGGCGTGATTGCGTAGAATTGAAGGGCAAAGCACAAATCTCCAAGGATCGCTACGACGAAATCATGGAGAGTCCGCTCATCCAGTGCGTGCAGTCGTGCGTGGAGGAGAAGGAGAGCGAGGGCGTGATGCCCGTGCTGTCCGACGAGGATCTCCAGAGCTTTGAGGTTGCATTTCCCTCCCCAATTCAGGGTAGATCACCAAGGCGGACCTGGAGGAGTGCTGTCCCATCGCCAAGTTCCTGATGAACTGCGGCCAGTACAGCATGGTCATCGACCTGATCACATTCTACCTGTTCCCTCCCTTCCCCCTCCTCACCCACAGCGCCCAGATGCCGTCGCCCGCACCCTGCAAGGATTTATTTGCGAGCCGCTACCTGAGCCTGCTGTGGGGCAACCTGACCTGCCAGCTGCTGATGGGCGACCTGGAGGAGGCCCACGCCGGCATCAAGGCCATCGAGGCCTTCCTCGCCGCTAACGAGGTGCCGCTCGCCCGCCGCGCTGATGTCTAGAGCACCGTGCCGGCGCTGCAGGTGGCGCAGGAGCGCTGCTGGCTGCTGCACTACGGGCTGTTCGTGCTGGCGCAGCACGAGGAGGGCGCCGAGCTGTTCCTACGCACTTTCAACCGCAAGGAGTGGGTGCGGGCGTGGCGGCTGATGCGCAGGTACATGGCCGCCGTGGAGATCTACTGCCCCTGGCTGCTGCGCTACATGGTGGTGCTGGCCGTCGTGCAGCTGGCGCAGAACCGCGCGCTGATCGGCCGGCTGGCGGACGTGGGGCTTGGAACATAGTGTGAGAGGTAGGTGCTGGAGCGCGAGCAGGCGGCGCTGGAGGACCCGGTGCTGCTGTTCCTGTACCAGCTGTCGATCGAGATGGACTTCGAGGCGGCGAGCGAGCAGCTGGCGCGCTGCGAGGACGTGTTCGCCTCCGACTTCTTCCTGAGCGGCAACCCCGCCTTCGAGGCCAAGTTCATGCAGGGCGCGCGCGTGCTGGTGTTCGAGCTGATGTGCAACGTGCACCGCCGCATCGGCATGAAGCTGTTGGCGCGCAACCTGAGTCTCAGTGCGGGCGGGCGAGGCGCGTGAGGCGTAGGCGAGGAGGCGTGCAAGCAGTGGGTGGAGCAGGCGGTGGAGACGAAGGCGGTGGAGCAGAAGGTGGCGATACAGGACGGGTGCGTGGTGATCGATAAATCGGCTCCCTCACTGTGGGTGTGGCGCGTGGGCGTGAGGCGTAGATACGAGCAGGTGATGGAGCGAACGCAGGACTTGAAGAGGGCAGTCGAGGGAATGAAGCGTTCCTCGCAGTAGACGCTGGGTGTTGTGTTTGTTCGCAAACAGGTTACATGATTTCCACCTCCACGCCCTTCCCTCCGATGCGGACTTGTTGCACCTCGTAGCCTCGCTCCCTCAGACTCTTCAGCAGCAACTCCTTGTCCGCAGCCGTCGCTTCGTCCGAGGCAACGGCGATCACGCACCCACCTCCACCGCCTCCCGTGAGCTTCGCCGCGAAGTGGCACTGCCTGCTCACACGCACGATCTCGTCGATCGCCTCGCAACTCACGCCCAGCGCCTGCAGCAGGCACTGGTTCATCTCCACCGCCTCCCTCAGTCTCCCGCCGTCGAGTCGGCCCTCGCGCGTCACGCTGCTCACCAGCCCCTCAATCCCGTCGAACAGACACTCCACGCTCTCCGGCAGCACGCCCTGCAGCCGCTTCACCTTCTCGATCATCCGGCCCGTGTTCTTCGGCAGCATCGAGTCCACCAGCACCAGCTGCACCGCCTTCGCGTCGATAGGCGTCATCTCGTTGCCGCCCTCCCTCTTCTTGCGGAAGCGAAGCAAGCCGCCTACACTCCACGCCCTCTCCTTCGCCCACCATAGCACGAGACGGTGTTGTCGATACCCGATGGATTCCCGTGGTAGAGCACCTCTCCCTCATACGCCAGCGCGTTCACTTCCTCCAGATTCTACACTCAAGCCAACCCATCGATCCAACCAGCGCGGCGGCATTGTCCGCGTGGTGCAGAGCCGCTCGAAAGGCAAGACACGTTGCAGCCATGCAGGTGCAAAGCGCGGCAGAGCCGCCCAGCCCCTTTTCCTCGGGAATGCCTCGGTTCGCCACTCGAATTCGTGTGCGCGGCGGGAGCTCCCATAGACTACGCATCACACAGAAGGAGAGAGCGAACAGAGAAGTCTTCTGAAGCATGAAGACGGCAAGGGTAATCGTGCTCTTGGTTAGGGGCCCAACGGGACTGCCGTTCCGAATACACTTTTCAATGTGCTGTTGGAACACTGTGGAGATGGGCGAAGAGACTACACTGCTTAAAGAGACAACCAAATCGTGCCTTTCCATTCTATCGTTTCCGTTTGAAGCATCTGCAGGTCCAGACGCACCGTTTCCTCCCTGTCTGCCTGAAAGGGGACTGCCGTGATCTCAAGACCGTCCGCCTCTGCGCAATCGTCCTGCTCATCAATGCTGCACTCTGCGAATACGATCCAGCAGTGAATGCGGAGGGAATCCACCACTCCGCACAGCGCGCTCCGATAATACACCACCGCGTGCTCTCCAAAGAGGATGCACTTTCCAGGAGCACTCCCGTGAATTCGGGTCATGGACCAAACTGAAGACTACATGCATTTGCGTGTGCAACAAACTCATTTACACGAAAACTAAAGGAACCTATGCGATTCGCGCCTTCTTCGCGCTCTCCTCCGGGAGGGGGTACTGCTCCCTGATCTACACTTCAATCCACTCCCTAAGCCAAACAGACTGAAACAGAACGGCAATCCGTCGCAGATTGTCCTCGAACTTCTTGTTTCCGTACTCCACCACATAACGCAGGTACTCCTCCGTCACCAGCAGCTGCCCGTTCTCCGCGATGGGAAACTCCATGCTGTTCGCGGTGGTGCGAATGCCCAGCATGATTCGCCGCCCCATCAGGATTCCACTCTCCCTGAAGCCCGCAGCCACGGCCAGCTCCAGCATTTCCTGCGCCTTCTCCCAGTTGCGACACTGCACCTTCTCCTCACACTCCACGCCCGTACCTACGTGAAGAACGAAGGGCTCCAGTTTGAAGAGCGTGACGCCCTTGCAACGAAGCAGCTCCTCCTTCGTCTTGGCAATCAGCTCCTCAGGGGTAACAACACGATGTTCCACGAAGAGCCACTTTCCTCCCTTCTACTGATGAAGCAGCGCATCCAATCTGAACAGACACCTGAGCACTCTTCTCCTCATCATAGGAGGCACAGAAGATGGAGAAGCGTCCCGAGCACGATGACGTGGTGCAGAAGTCGGGCGTCTTGTTCACGTACTCCACGAAATCGACGATGGGCGCGTCCACAGATCCCTTCTTCGATTTGTCCAGCTCCTTGCTCAGTTTCAACAACAGATTGCGCTTGCAAACGTCGAAATCAATTCCCTGCTTCCTACTCGTCATTTCCCCTCCCTCTCTCGTACGCAGCCTTATGCTCCATTCTGCAATCCTGCCGCTATCCAGTCGAAGTGTGGTGAAGGAAGAATGGAATGCACGCATTTTGACTGGCTTTGCAGAAAACAGGCGATAGTACAAAGGGCAGAACGTCGTTTCCCACGGGGAGAGAGGACATGGAGAGAGAAGAGGCGTTGGTGAACAAGTGGTAGATGGCTTGCACCGCATTCGATTCCTCTATCGGATTCTAGGGCTCAATTCAGTGGAGGGCACATACCCTGTTTGAAAAGGAAACGAGCTGAATATGCTTGGCCGCTGCAGTATCCGCCACGTCCTTCCCACTGAATGCATGACGGATGGAATTGTCCACTATCCATCACTCCCCCTCCCTTTCCCCACAATCCTTCACAACAAGACAGCTCTTCAATAGCGCATAGGAAATGGGCGTTTCTACAATGCCCTTGCGGCAAATGCGCCAGGTGCGTTCATTCTGCATATCGACGAAGAAGAGGACGAAGGCGTAGTTTTGAAAGAGGCTGGACAGGGGAGTCTCGGGATTGGACAGGTCTGTGAGGAAACTGGGAATGAGTCCTTCCTTCAACCATCCACTATTCCATCTGGTTCGTAGAAGACAGTTGCAGCAGAGAGGGAAGAAAGTCGTACCGAATTGAACACAGATCGCCAACGACCTATCCCCTCACTCTCCAAACACGCGGCATACGAGGACCTTGAACGACTCCATTTCTAGACGGGTGCAACAAACACAAGCAGAATAGAGTACAAGTTTAACCACCGACTTACTCGTCATCGGAATCCTCCTCCTCCGCGACGCAGAACTCCTTCTCGGACACGTAGATACCATCGAGGAACTTACGGATATCCTTGTGTCTCACCAGCACGGACTGGTAGATCTGCGCAGCTATTCGTTACGTGGTTTCAGAGATGCTCACCCGAAGTGGACACCTTCTCCACATCGTTACCCTCCAGGATGATCTCATCCTTCTGAGCATCGGACTTCATCACGGTCACGCCCTCCAGCATGTGGATGTGGCGCACTCTCTTCTCGCCCAGGAAGTTGCGCACCTCCACCTTCTTGCCCTCCTTGTTGATGGCCACGTTGATGGGGAAGTGAGCGTACACGAAACGCATCTTGTAGCGGTAACCGTGAGACACGCCGAGCATCATGTTCTTGATGTGGGTGCAGATGGAACGCACAACGGCCACGTTCTTGTGCAGACCGAACCACAACTCCACGAGGACCTTGTTGTCCTCCTTGCGGATGTCCACGAACTGGTGGGAGAAGTCGCGGCGCAGAGTGCCACGGGGTCCCTTCACCACCACACGTCGGTTCTTGACGTAGACCTCCACTATAGGGTCAATTGGGGAAAACAAAAGACGCACCTCCTTCGGGGATTTCAACATGGTTGGAAGCAAGAGTAACCTTCATTTCTGCGGAATCGAGCAACTAAGGAAGAATGAACTGAGATAGGGAAGGACAGGCTGGAAATGCGTCGTTGATAATCAAGGGTCTGTTGGCCAATACTGTGCGGCGCATCACTGCACACGCATGAACTGTTCAGGACTCGTTCTGTGAGCCTGCAGTTGTGTCATGTGGCTTGTTTCCATTTCTTCTTTTGCTGCGGTGCCGGTAGAGTAGGTTTCGTGTTTCCCGCTGTTTCTCTTCCATTCCTCTTCGTGCAGACTTGCATGCGACTAAGGGCATGTCGGAGACGTACTCGAAGAGCAGAGACCAGTGTTCTGATAGCAGTGCCTATCGCCTTCTCCGATGACACTGTATGAAACTCACTAACACGTTTGTAGATGGACGCAGTCCTCGTGTAAGCAGGGTTTGTGCTGTTGGGTGGAGAGTCCTTCAAGTTGGGATGAAGACTATTCCTTGTGCTCTCTCTAGGCTCGAATCGTGTTGCTACGGGTGATTCTCCCTCCTGTTTGGCGATGGAGTGTCACTTGTTGGCTCCACACGGTGGTACTATTTTTGCATTCATTCTGTTTGTTTCGACACCCCTGCCCAAATCGGCCCGTTTTCGACCATTTGGTGGTTGTGCTAGAAAGAGAATCGCATCCCTACTAGAAGATGGTGACTTGTGCTCATCACAGAAATTGTACGTGGTGGAGTGAAATGGAATCGATTTGGGTCGATTGCCTTTTGAAGTGGCTGTTCTCCACGTTTCAGCGCTCTAACGTCGTGAATAGATCGTCTTACCTTCAGCACTCCCCGTCGCCCCTACGAGCGCGAGCGTCTGGACCAGGAGCTGCGTATTTGCGGTGAATACGGTCTGCGCAACAAGCGTGAGATCTGGCGTGTGCAGCTCGTGCTCGCCAAGATCCGCAAGGTGGTGGAAGGGCGAAAGGCGTGACGGTTAGGCTGCTCGTGAACTGCTGACGCTGGAGGAGACGGATCCCCGCAGAATCTTCCAGGGCGCTGCCATCATCCGCCGCATGACCCGCCTGGGCCTCATCTCCGAGGAGGACAAGAAGCTGGACTCCATTCTGGAGCTGTCGACCTCCAAGCTGATGGACCGCAGACTGCAGACGAAGGTGTTCAAGTTCGGTCTGGCGAAGTCGATCCACCACGCCCGCAAGCTGATTCAGCAGAGACACATCCGCGTGGGTCAGCAGGTGGTGAACTCTCCCTCGTTCATGGTGCATGTGGACTCCGAGAAGCACATCCAGTTCGCCGAGAACTCCCCCTACGGCGGTGGCCGCCCTGTGAGATGTGTTGGTGAGGGATGAGGCGTAGGGTCGTGTGGCTAGAAGAAACAGCAAGAACCACACGGAGGCTGCGGAGGAGGAATAAGGTTGTGAGTTGCTGTGATTCTCATTGTCCTGTTTCTTGTCTACACTCTGCCGAACAGCGTCTCGGTGAAAAACTGCATGAACGGCACAAACCGCTTCTCGGGGAAGGAGGAGAGAATGGCTCGAATGCGCTGGAGCGCATCTTCCTCGTAGCGCAGGAAACGGGACTTCACGTCATACTTGGAAAACACCTCTTTCACGACTCTCACATCCTCCTTCTCCTTCTTGCCGTAGTGTTGGTGGATCGCGGCTCGATCTTCCTCCGAGCCCATGGACAGCACCGTCAGCACCACCCACGAGCACTTGCCCTCCTGGATGTCGGTGCCTTCCTTCTTCAGCACGGAGGCATCCGCGAACACGTCCAAGTAGTCGTCACGGACTTGGAAGTAGCAGCCGAGGAGGACGCACCACTCCTGCAGCAGCTCAGAGCGGAGAAGAGAAGAATCGCATTGCGCAAGCACTAATCCCAGATACACCGGCAGGAACACGGTGTAGTACGCCGTTTTGTTCACAATGATTTCCCGGTAGTAGTCGTCCGTGAAGTATCTAGGATTTAGCCCCGCAGCACACGGATACTTGTAATTGAGGGAATGCGTGTCCACCGCGACGGTACTCAGGTCGAGCATCTGCCCCACTTCTGTGCGCAGCTTGATGTCCTCAAACACCCTCACCACGTTGCAATACACCATGGGCGAGTCAATCACTTCCTTCAGCAGTTTGGGAATCAGGCTTTGGAGGATGAAGGTGTCATTGATGCTCATCATTCCCACCTAGTTTCACACCCATCCAGCACCCTCCCACCTTCTTCACCCTGTACCACGCTGTCTTCCCTCTCCTCGTCTCCGCTTCGTCCATGATGTCGTCCGCAATCAGAAAGGCAGCCTGGAGCAACTCGGCGCACCATCCCTGCAGAAAGCACCTACCCCCTGAACGCCGATCCAAACAGCAAACTGCTCCTTCATCTTGTCGTCCCACTTCTCCGCTCATCGCATAAGCGGAATACACGGAAAACAGTCCCCGGATCATTTTTCCTCCCAGCACATTATAGCGCACCATCTCCAGCATGTTTGCGCGTAACTCCTCCGGAATGGAAAAGTCGTTTGTCAGGATCCTTTCGATTCTGTCGAGAAGGGAAGGGAAGGATTGGAGGAATTCTACACCTGAATTTGTGCGAGAAAGGGTACCGGTTCGGATACGCTCCAAGGCGGACGCAGAAAAGTCGTTCTCCATGGGAATCATGGCAACAAACAGCGGCACAGTTATGACCACATGAAACTACAGCTCCTCCTCCTCTCTCACCACCGCCACGCGGTTCTTTTCCACGAAGGCCTTCATCGCGTCCAGCGATCTTTCTCCCTCCAACTCCACTCTCTCCCTTCCGTTTCCTCCCGCCTTGAAAAAGAGCAGAGTGGGCAGCTTGTGCACGGCGATGTCCTCCACCTCGTTCTCCACCACATTCATCTTCGCGATGACCACGTCCTCCTCCTCCTTGAACGTCTCCGCCAGCTCAGTGTACCGCTCCAGCAGCTCCTCCGTCTCCCAGCTCCACGGCGTGTACAGCAGCACCAGCACGTTCTTCGCCGGGTCGTAGGCCACCTCCTCGAACTGCGTGCCCACCAGCTCCTACGCCTCACGCCCGCCTCCCACGCCCACATAGACGGCATCCTCCTGCACCCTCGGCACTGCCGCGCTCTTCCAGTACGGCGTGAAGTGGCCCTCCAAGAAGGACGTCACGAACTCCGTCAGCGCCTCCTGCGAGGGCTCCTCCCTCAGCAGCGCCTTCTTCCCGCCAGCCGTCGTGTCCACCATCACCAGCGAGGGCATCGCCTCCTTGCTCACGCCGAAGAAGTCAAATAACCGCGGCTGGTCCGGCGTCACGTGCACTACGAACAGACGTCCCTTGAACGCCGTCGCCACGGCCTCCAGCGCCGCCTTCAGCTCCTCGGACAGCTCGGCGGGCGCGAAGGCGATCAGCTGCGTGCGCACCGTGTTCTCCGGCGAGGCGAGGATGCGCGAGTAAAGGCCGGAGTAGGGCACGATGGCCGGCAGCTTGCTCACCAGCATCCACCGGCGCAGCTCCGACGCCTTCGCGTCCACCGTCACCGGGTCCTTGCCGTGGTAGTAGAAGACAATCGACGGGACCTTCGCGCCCATGGCTTCGGCGATGGAGGCGCTGGTGATGTAGATCGCGTGCTCCACGCCGAGGTGAAGGATCTCGTTCTCCCACTTCTTGTACTCCTCGCACTTCGTGCTCTTGAAGTAGCCAACGACTGCAAAGTCGCTGCTCTTCAGCGCCTCCTTCAACGCCTTGACCGTCGGGTAGGTCTCGGCAATCGGGCCGGCCTTCTCCTTCATGAAATCCACGAAGTCGTCCGCCTTCAGTCCCCAGTTGTACTCCACGGCGATTCCGTTCCTTATGAAGAGAATGGACGGGAACTGACGAATGTTGTACTTCTTCACCAGTGCGGGATTCTTGGAGGCATCCACCTTCGCCAAGTAGAGAGGATCGTCGAGATCACCGAGAATGCGCGCCGCCTTCGTGTAATCCTTGTCTATCTTCCTGCACTGACCACACCACTAGGAGTCACATCTGCTGAACAGCCATCACGGGAGCATCGAACTGGAGGAGAACGGGATTGTACTCCTCGAACAGCTCATCCGCGTTCTTATCGGTGAAGGTGATCACGTCGTCATTGTCGGCGATCTCCGAAAGGGCAAGCGATAGGGTTAGGAGCAGTAGCACAACACCTTTCATTGCGAACTGGATGGGATGGTGAAAAAGAGATGTGGTTGTTTGTTGTTGGTCTGTACAGTGGTTTCTTGATAAGGAAGAGAGTGATTAAGCAGAGAATGGGAGAGGGATTAGCTGAGGATTTGTGGTTGAATGTGTGGAGAGGAGGGGATGGTGATGCTATTCTGAGCTGTTAAGAAGAGATGCAAGGAGAATGGAGATTCACTGCATTCCTTGGCGATAGAGAACACAGCAATTGGTAGTATTCAGATGCAGGTGTTTGTCAAACATCTGTATTCTTGAGTCGTGTTTTCATGAAAACACGTTCGATTGAGGATTATGAGATCCTAAGGAAGCTGGAACCGGGGTGTTTGGCGGAGATTGGATGTGAGGAATAGGATCTTTGGCGAATCGTTTCTAGTGCGTGATATTCGCACCCATACGCTTGTCACAATCCAAAAGGCGAAACACATGTGACACATGGGTAGTTGTCCGTTTGAGAGCGATTTGCAAGCACTATTCGATTGCCCATTTCTTGTGCATTGCAATGAAGTGCTGGCAAATGAGAAGGAATTGTGGGTGTGGATTTGGCGAGAGCGGTTACGAATCAGGTTGTAATGGAGTACAGTGTATGTGGATCTGTTGATTCCCACTTGCTGAATGGAAACAACTTCACTGAGGACGAGATACGCGAGATTGCTTGTTGCTGCCTGCTGGGATTGGAACACCTGCATAATCACGATGTTACGCATGGAGTAATTCATTGTGAGGAAAGTTGATCGGATAGAGCATCAGGCCGGAGAATCTGCTTCTCTTTGAGAATGGCGTGGTGAAACTGGGTCATTGTGGATTACCAGAGGAGTTGGAGGCGTACTCTATCGGAAAAGGCAGACAGCGTGGTGGTTCCCGATATGACCCTCCTGAAGCCTTGGACGGAAGGAGAGAGTACTGAACAGGAACATACTTGCCCGAATTGACAGTTCCATCGTGCTTGGCTGGCACGCATTTCGCTTCAAGTATGGAAGTGACTCTTCCAAGGCCATCATGCGAAGTGATTGGAACTGCATGGACTGATGGATAGACTTGCCAAAGCTCACTGCATTGTGTTGTGACGGTTTTTGTTCCGATTCTTTCCGTTACGCGTCTGCTGTTGTTTTTGAGAGTTGTTCTTCTCTTTCCTATTGATATCAAGATATTCCTTCGATCTCTGTTATACCCTATCGTGTTTTCACTCAGAGTCGCCATCATTCACAATCGCTGGAAGTCCCCTTTTCACCCTTCTCTCACTACTAGATGTTGGTGCCTTTGCTTCTCTCATCCACTTTGCTTCTTGTTTCACATACCATTCCTAATCACATATTCCTGTCCACAAACGAATCAAATGAACATCCAAATCATCATTATTCTGCCTTTCATGCAAATAACACACCTCCAAATCCATGAATCACGATGACTACCCAACACATCTCCCACATCCTCTATACACACCCCGCAACACAATACCATCATCCACTCCATAAATAGAAGTGACAACCCAAATCCATCCGATTTTCGTCAACCCTTTCATTCAAAATACACGGACAACAGGGAGGAGATGGCGCGTGTCTTACCAGCAGTAGAATACAACCGGCTTCCGAATTACGATAGCGAAAGAGGTGAGCGATTGAGCTCGAGTTGAGCAATAGCGCTGATCAAAACGTTCTTGGAGACGTTCACAACCAAGGAGAAGCAAAACAATGGAAGCACGAAGAAGTACATAAGCTATATTACCGAGGTGAAGCAGTATCGCCGAGAAGTGATACCCGTGTCTCTGGAAGACATCGCAAACTCCCCGCAAAGTGCGCTTCTCAACAACATCCTTACCAATGCGATGCGCTACGTGGAGCTGTTTGAGGATGAAGTGGACGCCATTCTCCCCACGATTCGCGTGTACGAAGAGCCAACGGCTCCGGCGGACATTCTAAATGTTTGAGAGGCTGCCATTCCTCACATCTAGCGTCATCGTGAGGAAACCATGCAGGCGCAGAGTGCTCCGGAGAAGGAATCGTATGAGGAGATGGTTGTGCGCAAGGAGCTGAGCCGCCGCTACGATGTGGTCTTTACTCCCGACACAACGCACGACTACCACGAATACGCCATCCGCGATGTGGACTCGAATCAGATCGGTCACTACGTCACGATCAAGGGCATGGTGACGCGTGTGGGCGAAATGCTGCCCATGGTGCGCGTGGCGACGTACATCTGTCGCGAGTGCGGCTACGAGAACTACCAGCGCGTGGGACCCGGCAGGCGGAGTGAGGCGTAGATCACGCGCCGCAGCTTCACGCCGCTGAAGAAGTGCACGAGCGAGAAGTGCACGAAGAACCGGTCGAACGGCGATCTGGTGATGTACCTGCCGGGCTTCAAGTGGGCCAAGTACCAGGAGGTGCTGCTGCAGGAGATGAGCGACCAGATCCCCACAGGCAACATCCCGCGCGTGCTGAGCCTGCAGCTGCGCGGCGCCATCACGCAGAGCTGCCTGCCCGGCGACGTGGTGAGCATCAGCGGTGGGTCTGCCGCCGCGTGTTGAGGCGTAGGCTGCTACCTTCCCACGCCGTACACGGGCATGCAGGCGCTGCGCGCGGGGCTGATCACGGACACCTACTTCTTCGTGCATCACGTGCAGCACCACCACGGGGTGGACCGGGCGGTGCTGGGCGCGGACGCCGTGGCGCGCGCGGTGCGGAAGCTGGCGCGGCAGGAGGACCTGTACGAGCAGCTGGCGGAGTCGCTGGCGCCCGAGATCTACGGCCACACGGACATCAAGAAGGCGCTGCTGCTGCAGCTCGTCAGTACGCTCCACCAACCTGCTTCAGCGTAGGCGGCGTCACCCGCGCCACGGACGATGGCATGAAGATCCGCGGAGACATCAACATCCTGCTGATGGGCGACCCGGGCGTGGCGAAGTCGCAGCTGCTGAAGTACATCTCCAACGTGGCGCCGCGCGGCGTGTACACCACCGTCCCCTCTTCATCGCTCGCTCACGCATAGGGCAAGGGCTCCTCCAGCGTGGGTCTGACGGCGGGCGTGCTGCGCGACCCTGAGACGAACGAGTTCAAGGTGGAGGGCGGCGCGCTGGTGCTGGCGGACAACGGCATCTGCTGCATCGACGAGTTCGACAAGATGAGCGAGGCCGACCGCACCTCCATCCACGAGGTCGAATTGTGGGGGCCCCCTCAGCGGTAGGTGATGGAGCAGCAGACCATCTCTATTTCCAAGGCGGGCATCCAGACGACGCTGAACGCCCGCGTGTCGCTGCTGTGCGCCGCCAACCCGCTGTTCGGTCGCTACAACCCCAAGAAGTCGCCCGGCGAGAACATCAACTTGCCTACGGCGCTGCTGAGTCGGTTCGACCTCATCTTCCTGATTCTGGTACGCACGGGTTTTGCGCGTGAGGCGTAGGACAAGCCGAATCTGGAGTTTGACCGCGAGCTGGCGGAGCACATCGCGTACGTACACCAGCACGGGCACAGCAAGAACGACGGACCCACGAAGACACTGCCGCTGGAGGTGATTCGAGCCTTCGTGGCGGAGGTGTGTCGGACATGGGTATGGTGATGGGTAGGCGCAACGACATGCACCGAGCGTTCCGGCGGAGCTGGTGCCGTACATCGCGGACACGTACGTGAACAACCGGCAGATGGACGTGAAGGCGGCGGAGAAGAACGGCGAGTTCGCGACGATGACGGCGCGGCAGCTGCTGTCGATCCTGCGGCTGGCGCAGGCGCACGCGAAGCTGTACTTCCGCGAGGAGGTGAAGATGGAGGACGTGGACGAGGCGCTGCGGCTGGTGTACATGAGCAAGGCGTCGGTGCTGGACACGGAGGAGGTGAAGAACAAGCGAGAAGATGTGCTGTCCGCGATCTTCGCGGTGGTGCGCGACTACTTCGTGGCGAATGCGGCGGACGCGGTGATGGTGGAGGAGCTGGAGAAGCACGTGAATCACCGGGGATACACGGCGATGCAATTCCAAGTGGGCGAGGGTGGGCGAAGTGAGCGGTAGGACTGCATTCGACACTACCAGGATATTAACGTGTGGATGCTGATAGACAATGACAGGAAATTGACTTTTGTGTAGTTTTGTTTCTTTAGCAAAAAGGGGGTTTTTCGGTCGTTCATTCAATTCTTAGAAGAACCGGTGAATGGCTGTTGATATTGATCCACGGAAAGTGGCGGAGATCATTAAGGAGGAGGGAAATGAGTACTTCAAGAGTGAGTGAGAATGCGAGGATTGAGCGGAAGAGAAGGAATACCAGAAGGCTTGCGATAAGTACACAGAGGGCATCGACATCTGCCCCACAGCTGTCCTCTACGGTGGGAATTGCGCGAACGGCGTAACGCGTAGCGAACCGTTCGTTTTGCTATCTGAAAATGGAATGCTGCGGTATGGCCATTCGAGATGCCGATAAAGCCATTGAATTGGATCCCAGTTACGGAAAGGGGCATGGGGCTTCGTCGCTGCGTGATCGCGTAGCTACTACCGTCGTGCCAGTGCCTGCTTCTATTCTGGCGATTTTGAGTCGTCGTTGAAGGGTTTCAAGAAGGCTTTGGCGTTGAACCCATCAAATGCGTTTTTATTCATTCCACTCATGACTTATAGCAGTTTGAAGTCGAAAGTGGCGGAAGTGGCAAAGATCGTGAAGGCGAAGCGGTTTGAGGAGGCAATTCACGTCACCACGGCGTCGTATGCGGACCAGGTGGTGCTCAAGGATTTGAGTGGGTTTGTAGGAGAGAGTGTTGATTCAGACTTCCCAAAGGAGGTGGAGGGTCCGGCCATTGACTATGTGAACAACGGAGACGATGTTGACGATTACACGATCACGGAGCGCTTCATCATGGACATGATGAAGTGGCACCAAGCGGGGAAGAAGCTGCACCCCAAGTACGTGTACATCATCCTGATCAAGGCCATCCGCTATTTCCGCACGCTCCCCAACATCATCGATCTGCATCTGTCGGAGGGCGAGAAGAACACGTTCCGCGTCTGCGGCGACGTGCACGGACAGTACTACGACTTCATCAACATTTTCAACACGTTCGGGTACCCGTCGGCCTCCGCCCCCTATCTCTTCAACGGTGGGTTTTTCAAAGCCTTCTGAGACGCAGGCGACTTCACGGACCGCGGCAGCTTCTCCGTGGAGATCGCGCTGACGGCGTTCTGCTACAAGCTGGCGAAGCCGGACTGCTTCTTCCTGCTGCGCGGCAACCACGAGTCGCCGGTGCGCACGGCGGAATCTTCTGACGCGTAGATCAACAAGATGTTCGGCTTCGAGGGCGAGGTGAAGGCGAAGTACAACTCCAACATCCTGCAGCTGTTTTCCGAGTGCTTCCGCGCACTGCCGCTGGCGGCGGTGCTGGAGAACCACACGCTGATCCTGCACGGCGGGCTGTTCAAGCAGGACGGCGTGACGCTGCAGGACATCAACAAGATCGACCGGTTCACGGACTGCATGAACGGCCTGCTGGAGGACCTGCTGTGGTCGGACCCCATGGACGGCACGGGCAGGCAGCCGTCGCGCAGAGAGGCGGGAACGATGTTCGGACAGGACGTGACGGAGCGCTTCTTGAAGGAGAACAACCTGAAGCTGCTGGTGCGGTCGCATGAGGTGAAGATGGGAGGGTACGAGGTGCAGCACGGGATATCCTTTGTGGAGGGAATTGGCGGCTTAACTGCACGGAAAGTGCATCACCATCTTCTCTGCGCCCAACTACTGCGACACCACGGGGAATGTGGGAGCGCTCATCATGTTCGATCACAACATGGTGCCGACTTTCAAGACGGTGCGTTTTGAAGTGCGTTGTGATGGTTAGTTCGAGGCTGTGCCGCATCCTCCTCCAAATGCCATGTACTACGCTCCGAAGATGTTTTAGGGTTTTGTTTGATGGGTGTTTCTTTGGAATTGTGATTGTGATTGCTTACTAGCAAGAAGGGGGTGAATGGGGTTGCCTTCTTATTCTCCTTTTTGTTACTGGCAATACCCAAAAGGTGAGTTGTCAGGTGTATGCAAATAGAAGTGTGCTTCTCACGTAGCAAGAGAGACGGACAAATGGGTGACCCCAAACAAGGATTTCGTCAAACCGAGTAGTGGAGCGTGTGTTTTCACCCTGTGCTACACATTTTCACTATGTTTCGCTTTTGAAAGCCGTCAGAATGGGGACAAAGCAACAGGGGCAGACCCGGCATTTCAAAACAGAACTGTTCGTGTTGCCAATCGATTCCAAGTGTATTGCCGGAATGGAAAGACGAAATCGCTTCATGGCGAAAGGAAATGTGTTTTCCACGATTGACTACTCTTCCTTATAAAGCGTGTTATGACCAAAATGGTCAGCTAGAATGCCCGAGTTGGTCCAAGGGGGTGGACTTAAGATCCTCTGTGTTCAGTCACTCGTGGGTTCAAACCCCACTTCTAGCACATTTTTAGCGGGGAGGAAGGGATTAGTTAAGGTGGAGTGTGTTTTCTTTTGCCATTCAAACGCTTGCTGAGGGGAGAAGAGTGATAGTTGGCAATCGTATTCAAGTTGTTTTTCTATGGTATTGCCTGCAACAACTATCACACACTGATGTTGCACGCACACAGTATTGCTTGTTTCACTTCATCTCCAGTTCATTTGCGTTCTCTACAACAATTCCTGTGGAAAGACTCTCCACCCTCATATGTATCGTACAAACCCTGTCCCGCTGCTGAATAATGGATATGTGCGTTGTGAAGATACTCTATTTCCATTGGCTGAACCAAAATTAGTGCGGGGTTTGTGTTGAACTCTTCCCCACTCAAGTAACTCCATGAAGTACGCTATTTTCTTCACTCTTGCTATTCTGGCTATTGCCTCCGCTGAGAGACATGCCATCATCATTGCTCCCCGGTGGTATTGGGACGACTATGGTGTTCAGTCCGAGAGTTGCCGTATGTACAAGGACCTCGTTGCTGGAGGTGTGAAGCCCGAGAATATCGTGCTGATGAGCACCAAGAGAATCTCGGATATGAAGAAGAACCCCTTCCCCGGTGAGCTCTTCACCGATGATAGCCCCAACGCTCCCGGTAAGGACTACTCTCACGGCTGCGTCGAGTACATTGATTACAACGAGGAGGACATTAACGGTGATGTGATGCTGGCTATCATGCGTGCTGATGTGGATGCTCTTAAGAAGCTGACTGGCAAGGAGAACCCCAAGGTTCTTCACACCACTGCCGATGACAACGTTATGCTGTACTTCACCTCCCATGGTAGCTCTGGTCACATTGTGGTGGGCAACAGCATGGTCAGCAACACTGAGCTGATGGATACGATCAAGTACATGCACGAGCATAAGATGTACAAGAACTTCCTCTTCCTCATGGAGGCTTGCTATTCTGGCTCCATGTTCCCCGACTTGACGGCGGATCTCAACGTGTACGCCATTACCGCTGCTGACTACCGTCATCCCTCCTTCGAGTCTCACTGCCCTCCTGATGATGTTGTTGATGGCAAGTCCCTGAATACCTGCCTGTCCTGCTACTGGGATAACTCCATGGAGTGGTTCATGGAGGGAGGCGCTGATTACACCCTCGATGAGCTCTTTGAGCATACGTATAATGATGTGCTTGATCACAGCACTCAGAACGTCAGCCACTTTGGTGACATCGAGGGTATGGGCAAGATGACTCTTCGCGACTTCATGGGCGATCTGCCTGCCAGCAAGCTTCGTACTAGAAAGGAAGACAAGTCTGAGAAGATTCCCAAGAGCGAAGTGCCCAAGCATCTTGCCATGTGGAGAGCCATTCGTGCTGACAAGTCTGAGCTGGCTGAGATGATGAAGCAGTATGAGGAGGAAGTGTTCAAGATGGCGAAGAAGGAAGTGGAGGTGATGAGACTGGGTCGTGCTGTGATGAGCGAGAAGGCTGCTGAGAAGGCGATGAAGATGCCTGCTGGTGAATACTCCATTGACTGTGTGAAGGAGCTGACTCTGTCTCTGATGAAGAAGTGTGGTCACACTCTTCCCTTCTCTGAGTCTGCGATGAACATGCTTCGCAACATTTGCTTGCCGGGTCTGTCGATGCCGAACGTGGATATGTCTGAGATTTGCATGTACTTCTGTTTGTTGTCATCATCAATTTGTGGTGTACCTATTGTCGAAGATATCATGCTATGACTAGGACTGTTCGTGACAAACGAATCGGTTTTTACGCAGGCTGTGATTCTATTGGCTGAACCATTAGTGTGAACGGTGTCACAAGGCAGCACCGTTTTCGACTCACAAATATCTTATGAAGTACGCTATTTTCTTCACTCTTGCTATTCTGGCCATTGCCTCTGCTGAGAGACATGCCATCATCATCGCTCCCAGAGCCAACTGGCCCGATTACGGTGTTCAGTCCGAGAGTTGCCGTATGTACAAGGACCTCGTTGCTGGAGGTGTGAAGCCCGAGAACATTGTGCTGATGAGCACCAAGAAGGTGTCCGATATGCAGAAGAACCCCTTCCCTGGTGAGCTCTTCACCGATGACAGCCCCAGCGCTCCCGGAAAGGACTATGCTCACGGTTGCGTCGAGTACATTGACTACGAGGAGAATGACATGAGCGCCAAGGTGATGCTGGCTATCATGCGTGCTGATGTGGATGCTCTTAAGGAGCTGACTGGCAAGGAGAACCCCAAGGTTCTTCACAGCACTGCCGATGACGACATCATGCTCTACTTCACCTCTCACGGTGGTCCTGGTAGAATTCTGGTGGGTAGCACCACTGTCAGCGATAAGGAGCTGATGGAGACGATCCAGTACATGCACGACCACAAGATGTACAAGAACTTCCTCTTCCTCATGGAGGCCTGCTACTCTGGATCCATGTTCCTCGACCTGCCCAAGGACCTCAACGTTTACGCTATTACCGCTGCTGACGACGATCACTCTTCCTACGAGTCTCACTGCCCTCCTAACGACGTCATTGACGGCAAGTCCCTTGGTACCTGCCTGTCCTGCTACTGGGATAACTCCATGGAGTGGTTCATGGAGGGTGGCGCTGATCACACCCTTGACGAGCTCTTCGAGCACACTCACGAGGCCGTTGCCAAGAGCAGCAGCCAGAACGTCAGCCACTTCGGTGATATTGAGGGCATGGGCAAGATGACGCTGCGTCAGTTCATGGGCGACCTTCCCGCCAAGAGACTGCGCTCCATGGCTGAGGACAAGTCCGAGAAGATTCCCAAGAGCGAAGTGCCCAAGCATCTTGCCATGTGGAGAGCCATTCGTGCTGATAAGAGCCAGCTTGCTGAGATGATGAAGCAGTATGAGGAGGAGGTGTTCAAGATGGCGAAGAAGGAAGTGGAGGTGATGAGACTGGGTCGTGCGGTGATGAGCGAGAAGGCTGCTGAGAAGGCGATGAAGATGCCTGCTGGTGAATACTCCATCGATTGTGTGAAGGAGCTGACTCTGTCTCTGATGAAGGTGTGGTCACACTCTTCCCTTCTCTGAGTCTGCGATGAACATGCTCCGTAACATTTGCCTGCCGGGTCTGTCTATGCCGAACGTGGATATGTCTGAGATCTGCATGTATTTCTGTTTGTTGTTACAGTCCTAATTGCAAGTGTTCTTTACGGAGCACGAAAGGGAGACACTTTATTTCCATTGGCTGAACCAAAACCGGTGTGGGGTTTGTGTCGAGCACCATTCCCCCCTCAAATAACTCCATGAAGTACGCTCTTTTCTTCATTCTTGCTATTCTGGCTATTGCCTCCGCTGAGAGACATGCCATCATCATCGCTCCCAGAGCCAACTGGGCTGACTACGGTGTTCAGTCCGAGAGTTGCCGTATGTACAAGGACCTCGTTGCTGGAGGTGTGAAGCCCGAGAACATTGTGCTGATGAGCACCAAGGAGGTTTCGGAAATGGCCCCCAATCCTTATCCTGGCGAGCTCTTCACCGATGATAGCCCCAACGCTCCTGGCAAGGATTATGCTCACGGTTGCGTCGAGTACATTGATTACAACGAAAAGGAGATGACGGGTTCCGTGATGATGGCTATCATGCGTGGAGACGCCAAGGCGGTCAAGCAGCTGACTGGCAAGGAGAACCCCAAGGTTCTTCACAGCACGGAGGATGACAACATCATGATGTACTTCACCTCCCACGGTAGCCCCGGCAGCATTCTGGTCGGTTATGGAACCGTTAGCAACATCGAGCTGATGGAGACGATCAAGTACATGCACGAGCACAAGATGTACAAGAACTTCCTCTTCCTCATGGAGGCCTGCTACTCTGGATCCATGTTCCGTGATCTGCCTAAGAGCTACAACGTGTACGCCATTACCGCTGCCGATAACCAGCATCCTTCCTACGAGTCTCACTGCCCTCCTAACGATGTGATCAACCAGAGAGATCTGGCTACCTGCCTGTCCTGCTACTGGGATAACTCCATGGAGTGGTTCATGGAGGGAGGCGCTGATCATACTCTCGATGAGCTCTTCGAGCACACTCACGAGGCCGTTGCCAAGAACAGTGAGCAGAATGTGAGCCGTTTTGGTGACATTGAGGGCATGGGCAAGATGACTCTTCGCGACTTCATGGGCGATCTGCCTGCCAGCAAGCTTCGTACTAGAAAGGAAGATAACTCTGAGAAGATTCCCAAGAGCGAGGTTCCCAAGCATCTTGCCATGTGGAGAGCCATTCGTGCTGATAAGAGCCAGCTTGCTGAGATGATGAAGCAGTATGAGGAGGAGGTGTTCAAGATGGCGAAGAAGGAAGTGGAGGTGATGAGACTGGGTCGTGCGGTGATGAGCGAGAAGGCTGCTGAGAAGGCGATGAAGATGCCTGCTGGTGAGTACTCGATCGATTGTGTGAAGGAGCTGACTCTGTCTCTGATGAAGAAGTGTGGTCACACTCTTCCCTTCTCTGAGTCTGCGATGAACATGCTTCGCAACATTTGCCTGCCGGGTCTGTCTATGCCGAATGTGGACATGTCTGAGATTTGCATGTACTTCTGTTTGTTCTCACCACTCCAAATCCCATCAACAATTCAAGAGTCTCGAACAAACAAGTCAATTGGCATGGGGTCCATAGGGCGAGTAGTCGGGCAGTCCGGGGACCTGGAACTGCTTGAAGTGCTCCACGAACTTGCCGGCCAGCTTCTTCGCCACGCGGTCGTACTCCTCCTTGTCGCTCCACGTGTTGCGCGGCCACAGCAGCTTGTCGTCCACGCCCTCCACGTGCGTCGGCACCTCCAGGTTGAAGCGGTCGTTGTGGCGCATCTCCGCCTTCTCGATCGAGCCGTTCAGGATGCCGTCGATGCACGCGCGCGTCACGGGGATGTCCATGCGCTTGCCCACGCCGTAGCCACCGCCCGTCCAGCCCGTGTTCAGCAGGTACACGCGGGTGCCGTGGCGGTTCAGCTTCTCGCCCAGCAACTTCGCGTACGCGATCGGGTTCAGCGGCATGAACGCGCCGCCGAAGCACGGCGAGAAGTTCGGCACGGGCTCCTTGATGCCGCGCTCCGTGCCCGCCACCTTCGCCGTGTACCCGCACAGGAAGTGGTACATCGCCTGCTCCGTCGTCAGCTTGGAGATGGGCGGCAGCACGCCGTACGCGTCGCACGTCAGGAAGATGATGGCCTTCGGGTGGCCCGCCATGCTGCCCTTCTTGTAGTTCGGGATGTGGTAGATCGGGTACGCCACGCGTCCGTTCTGGGTCTTGCTCACGTCGTCGAAGTCCAGCGAGCCGTCGGGACGCACCATCACGTTCTCCAGCAGCGCGTTGCGCTTGATCGCGTTCCAGATGTCCGGCTCCTTCTCGCGCGACAGGTTGATCGTCTTCGCGTAGCAGCCGCCCTCGAAGTTGAAGATGCCGTCGTCGTCCCACCCGTGTTCATCGTCGCCGATCAGGAACCGCTTCGGGTCCGCCGACAGCGTCGTCTTGCCCGTGCCCGACAGCCCGAAGAATAGCGCCGAGTCGCCGTCCTTGCCCACGTTGGCGGAGCAGTGCATCGGCAGAATGCCCTGCAGGGGCAGCTGGTAGTTCATCACGCCGAAGATGCCCTTCTTCATCTCGCCGCCGTACTTCGCGCCCACCACCAGCGCCAGGTGGTTCTCCAGATCGAAGCCCACGAACGCCTCCGAGTGGAGACCCTGGCGCTTCCAGTTCTTGTTCACCAGACCCTTGCACGTGTTGATCACCGTGAATTGCGGCTTGAAGTCCTTCAGCTCCTCCGCCGTCGGGCGCACGAACATGTTCGTCACGAAGTGGTGCTGCCACGCGTACTCCGTGATGAAGCGCACGCACATGTGCGACTTCGGGTTCGCGCCGCAGAAGCCGTCGAACACGTACACCTCCTTGCCGTTCATGTACTGCTTCACGTCGCCGTAGATCTCGTTGAACGTCTTCTCAGACACCGGCTTGTTCGGGGGGATCGGGCTCCACCAGATGTTGCTCTTGGACGGCTCTCTCTCCACGAAGTACTTGTCCTGAGGAGAACGGCCCGTGTAGATGCCCGTGTCCACCTCGAAGGCGCCCGTGTTCGTGAACACGCCCTCCTTGTTTCTCGCCTCGTGCTCGGCGATTTCCTCTATGAATGAGTCAGAATAAAGGAGTAACAACCATAAGTCATATTTCTGTGCACCTTGCCGATGTTCAGTCCCAGCTTGTCGAGACCCAGGGCCGCTCCGGTCGTTTCAATGTTGCGGGCGACACATCCACGGAGGAGTTGATTCCTAGGCGGTAACGCACGGCGGCGGAGAGGTACTTGGCAACGGGAGCGAACGATTTCAGAATGCGAGTCGAAAACATAGTTTCAAGCTTTTCTGACGGTGAAAGGCAACGGCGGCGAATGCCCGAAACTCCCATCAACGCGGAAATGGGGAACAAACAGGTCACGCGTAGAAAAGGAACATACAAACTAGAGCACAGAAAATGACATACTAGGCAGTTTTCGCCTTTATCCACTACGCATCACGCCCATCCCCAATCCGTACAGACACCAGAAAACACAAACCGACGGCCTCTCCGTACTTCAGATGCAGCTCGTCCGCACCCTCCATATCGAAAAATTTCAAGTAACTCACGGTCTTCAACGCCCCCTCCTAATGCTCACCCCGCTCCGCTTCTCCCACATCCATCAGCTGCTCCGCCTTCTCCTCCGAGAACAGCAGGCACAGGATGGGCTTGCTGTCCGTGTTGTCGCTCAGGTCCGCTAATTCAGGCAGCTTCTCCAGCTCGCCCATCTTCGCCTCCTCCAGCTTCGCCCGTGCCTCCATCACCTTCTTCATCTCCTCCTCCGTGAAGCCCAGCTTCTCCCGACAGCCCTCCTCGATGCCTAGCAGGCACCACACGTTGTCGAAGCCCAGCTCCTTCATCGCCCGGTAGTGGCTGATCAGCTCCGCCTTCTGCAGGAAGCTGTACAGCACGTCCATCATGCACAGCAGCTCCAAGATCTTCTTCCGGTGCCCGAACTTCACCTTCATCCGCCGGAAGTCAGCCTCCGTCGCGTTCAGCAGGTCCTCCATCGTCTCCAGGTGGTTCGCGCGGAACAGCTCCTCGTACTCCAGCATGCCGCACAGCCCCAAAAAGTCCGCCACCGTGCGGCACGCGCGCAGCATGCCCGTCGTGACTACGCCTCACACCCGCCCCGCACGCGCACTCTGCTCCGTCGTCAGCTCCACCGACGGCGTGCGCTCCAGCCGCTCGCTCACCGTCGGCGACAGGTCGCCCGACTGCGCCGTCGTCAGCACCGTCTCCTGCTGCAGCGACAGCCGCTGCGGCACGGGCGGCGGCACGTCCGAGGCGTCGGCGGACAGGCGGCGCGGCAGGCCCGCCAGGTTGAGGCTGGAAGGTCGCGAGCTGGGTGTGCTGGCGATGCCAGCCATGCCGGTTATGGGCGGCGACGAGGGAAGGACGGGCAGCACGGGCGTCACTACGGGTGCGGAGGGCAGGACGGGCAGCACGGGCGTCACTACGGGTGCGGAGGGCAGGGCGGGGTTGGAGGCAATGGAGGAGGCGGAGGTGGCGGAGGGCACGGGCGAGACGGAGGGGAACAGCGGCTGGGCGGAGGTGGCGGAGGGCACGGGCGAGACGAAGGGGAAGAGCGGCTGGGCGGAGGGCGCGGGGCGTAGGGGCGGCTCCTCGCTCTGCGACACGTCCACGAAGGTGGTGGGCGTGGCTTGCACCGGCGGCAGTCCTGTCCTTCCGTCATTGCCCACAATCGGCACGGCACTGACAACACTCGGCACGGCACTCACAGCACTCGGCACGGCACTCACAGCACTCGGCACAGCACTGACAACGCTCACGGGACTCACAACACCGCCCGGACTAACGGGACTCACGGCATCGACGGGCGTCACGACACTGCCCGCACTGTGCGACGCGTCGCTGTCGCTCCTGGAGCCATCCTCCTTGGCGTCGGAGCCCGCGCCCAGCAGTCCCAAGTGCTCCTTGATCAGGTTGTTCGCGCTCTGGCCTAGCATGCGCGGCGTCACGCCCGCGTTGTCCTTCAGGTCCGGGTCGAAGCCGCGGTCGATGAGCTCCTTCACCAGATCTACACCTCACCACACGCCCGCGCCCGCACCGCTGCGGCCCGCCTTCACCGCGATGTGCAGCGCCGAGCAGCCCTGGTCGTCCACGATGTGGTACGCCTTCTCGTTCGAGAACACGGAGAAGAAGGCGTTCAGACTGTCGTGGTCGTAGCGCTTCACCGCGTCCAGGAAGGCGCTCTCGTAGCACGCGCAGATCTCGGGGCAGGTAATGCTCTGGATGAACGGGAAGCAGAGCTGCACCGCCGTCTTCTGCGTCTATGCGTGAGGCGGCGGCGAGGATGCCACGAGTGTGCGGATGGAGATGTCCGCGCCCTTGGACACCAGGTACTGCACCACCTCCGTGTTCCCCACGATGCACGCCCAGTGCAGCGGCGTTCGGCCGAAGAAGTCCTGCTCATTCACATCATACCCGCTCTCCACAAAGAGCGAAATACAGTCTGTGCGTTATACCAGAAGATTGTTACACTACCCATGCTACCCAGACGGCATGCCTCGTGCAAACCGCCCATCCCATGCTTGTTCTTGAAGAACACGCTGTTCCGGTTCGACATGCACTTCCGCAGCAGCAGCAGGTCATTGTTGTTGATCGCGCTGAAGTAGTCCTACACAATGACGGCCCGCTACTGGAATCACCATAACCTCATCGATCGTGAAGAGAATCCACTTCGCCGTTTCCTCCTTGCCGTTGCTCATGGCAACCATGTCCGCCAAATCGCCCTTCTACGCCTTAGTCGACAATGAGAGGAGCCACGAGCGTTCTCAGACAGATATCAGCTCCATAGCGCATCAGCACCTCGATGCAGTGCGTATAGCCGCACTTGGCTGCCCAGTGAAGGATCGTGAACCCGTTCATGTCAAAGGCGTTGAGATTTACTTTCTTGGTCTTCAACAAGTCCTCCAAGCGACTCGCATCACCGTTTGACTCGATCATGTCGCTCACAATCTTTGGTTGAAGAGCGGACTACGCACGATGATTCCAATCCATTCCGCTGCTCACATTCACCCAAGATGCCATCGCGAAGGCAGTAACAATCAATTCAATGACTGGCAGTAGTGGTATTGATGATCAAGGATCACCGCACGCTCATTTGGAGGTTCGCTCGTTTTGAACGACCGTCAGCAGAACGGTGGGTACGAGTACAGCAACAAACAGGGAACAGCTAAAATGAAACGCAAACAAGAAGCATGCCGATATCACTTCGGTTTCACTCCAGCCTGATTCTTCAGCTCGCCCCAGAACTCGGAAGCGAACTGCTTAGCGCCCTTGGCGGCATCTCCCGCCTTCTCTCCTGCCTACACCATTACAGCGTTCTATTCTGCCCGTACCACCTTGGCGCCGTCCTTAATGCCGCGCACACCCTTGACTGCCACTTTGGCGGTCTTGCGCATCGCACTGGAATTGGCGACCTTGTCCGTCATCCAGCGATTCAGCAACTGTCCAAGAGCTCTACCAAGGAAAGACATGAGATGAGCAATCGAAAATGGCAGAATGGAGTCATGGCAGAAGGAGGGGGTATTTTGGAGTGGTCAAAAAAAGAGTGGTTGGGAGTGGGGGATGTACTTGGAAGAGTGAGTAGGAGAGAATGGGAAAAGGTGGAGTGTATTAGTTGAGATTACGGATCATGTCACACAACACCCCTCCTTCCAGCGTGTACTTCTTCCCTATTCATCAAGCAGTTGATCTAAACACAAAGGATAGAACGACAACAACAAACACCCCATCATTACATTAAGCACGCCCACAACCTTAAATCAACGACTCAGGTCTATATCTCTTAAAATCGCTCTCCTGGCTTCTCGGCATTACATCTCCCTTCTCGACAAGAGTTTGCACCTACTCCTCAAACGATAACCTCACGGCAAACGGCAGACTCCACATCCTTGTTGCACAGACCCTCCAAGTCCATTTCCTTTGTGTTGTTGTAGTCTATCCATTAGAGACGCAAAGAAGGACCCACCATATCTGGCAATCACCTTGGCGCGGATACCGTCGCACTCTCTCACGATGATGGGAAGAATGGGGTTCATCGCCTTCAGGCCGTTGTACTGCTGCTCGATGAAATCACTATTAAAATGAGAGGGTGTGGCACGTGTTTCCTACCGAACGCCCTTGCTACCGACAGACTTCTCGCAGTAAAGGAAGCGGAGCTCCTGAAGATTCTTTCCGAGTTTATAGCGCCACGCCATGGTAGATGTATTGATCTCAGCAACAAAGATAAGAGATTTGGGAAGAACAGCGCAGAGAGAAACAAGTGACAACACGCCGCACCTTAGTGCCATTCGATTATTCGACGTGCACCACGCAAAGGGATGCGAAATCCACGCTTTCCTCACCCGCCAAGTGTAACAAACAACGCACTATAGAGCACAGTCAACCACCAATCAATGAGCACATGATTAACTATGAGGCTTCTCCTTCTTCTGACGGAACAGAGCGAGCAAAGAGGTCTTGGACACGCAGACCACCTTGAAACGGACTCCCGGAATATCACCCACAGCATGACCGGAACGACCGAAACCGGCAATCAGCACCTCGTCGTTCTCATCCACGTAGTTCAGGCAACCGTCACGAGGCACGAAGGCAGTGATCTTCTTGCCGTTCTTGATGAGCTGCACACGGACGCACTTACGAATAGCAGAGTTGGGCTGCTTGGCCTCCACACCCCTATCCCTCAATCTAAGAATGGACGCACCTACACCTTCTCAAGGACAATGCCCTTGGCCATGGTCGCTCCACCGAGCACGTTGGCCTTAATCGAAGAAATGTTGTGGCCCTTCTTGTACTTCTACAGCGTCAGTACCTTCATACAGGGATAACCTTATCAGCCCATCTCTCCTGGCGACGGACAACGCGGAGCTTGCGAGCAGCACGAATACCACAAGGCTTTCTAGAGTCATGATTAGATCATCCCGAACGACGCCACAGCAATGCAGAACATGTGCACATCACGGGCCCTACCCTTTACCCATTTCGGAATGGACGGTAGAGTGGCAGAAGACTATGAATAAGAAACAACAAGGCCCCAGGGGGTACTTTCAAGGAAGCCTGCAGAAGCACCAACGATGCATGGCTCCCCTCGTGCTTGAAACAAACAAGGCTTAACAACATCACTCCGTTTTACCCAGCATCTCCTTCTGCTTGTAAATGATTTCCGCCCTGTTAAAGAGACTGTCGATTACGGTGACAAGGGTCACCAGGCCGCCGATAATCGCAAAGAGAGAAGTAATAAAGTGGTAGAATGGCTTCTTCACGTCCGAGATGACAATCGTCATGGGATTGAAGTCGAAGCTGAATGTGGCCTCCGGATAGTCCTCGTCGCTCACGCCCATCCCGCTGTCGCTGGTGTACTGGTACGTGTCCACGATTGTGTTGCCGTGAATGATCTGCGTGGGGAACACCTTCAGAATGTGCTCGTACGACGTGTTCGTGGTGAACACGGGGTAGTGCTTTTCCTGCAGAACGTCCATCCCCTCCAGGATGTGCGCGGGAACCATTTCGCGCTCGAAGGGGTAGAGCTCGTCTCCGAAGGACAGGTGGTTGATCTACGCGTGACGCCACCGAATTGGCAGCACATTGTGGGAAACGTTGATCTCGGACGGCAGAATGTAGGAATGCGAGCCGTGGCAGGAAATGTGGAAGTTTCCGGACATGCGCGGCACCACGATGCTGCCCTTCAGGCGGCAACCCTCCTGGTCCGCCGTAATGTTCTGCATCGGCAAATCAGCTAATCGTCACGCGGCACTCGCGCCTCCACTCGTAACCACCGCATTCGTAGTGTCCAGCGCATCCGTGATTCCCTTCAGCATCGCGTCCACCGTTCTCGCGCCGTGGTAGTGAATGAACTTGTTCGTGCTCCGCGGCGTGTAGCTGTCCATTACTCCATCCGTTTAGGATCACATAATCACAGTGGGGTAGGCCTGAATCCTGTTGCTCCGACACACGGGGAAATTCACGGCATTCGTGCAGTCCACCTTGGCCACCACCACATTCGACTGCAGTGGGCCCTGTTGCACGCGCTGCGCCACGCCCTCGTAGATGGGAGCCAATTGCTGGCACCAATGGCACCACGGCGCAAAGAAGTTCACCATGACGACGGCGGCGGAGGACGTGATACGGGAGAACTCTTCCGGTCCGTTAATGAGCTTGCTCACCCGCTCCACCTTCATGTTCTCCTCCGTTCCGAGCTCTCTGTCCAGCTCCACTACATATAAGCCCTGCTTAGATGGGATTACGGGGAGTGATCTCGCGAGAATAGCCATTGTCGTAGACCTGCCACCGGCGAATGTTCTGGGTCACGTTAATCTACTCTTCATCCCTCCAAAGGAATAATGCCTTGTGAGTGCCCATCTGGTTCACAACATCGAGGGACGCGAGATCGCAGGAGAGTTTCGTCATTGTGATATCGAAGTTGATGCGGATGTACTCGTCTCTGTGCTGCTCGATGATGTAGTCGGTCCGTGCTACACGGGTCAGCGCATTTGACAGGGCCCACTCTCAACAGTGAGGTAGCTGCTGAACTCGAATGACACCAGCACGGCGATCGCAATGTACGTAAAGATGGTCAGAATACTGCCACACGTCGATCCTTCCGTCAAGTCGGTCGGAACCTTCCTTTCGTGAGCACCATGCAACGGCTATTACCTAAACATGTCCAGCTTGCGAATTGTCGAACGACAGCCCATGGTGATGATTAATAGTGAAGCTGTGATTGCGTGAAGTAGTATTTGTTAGAGTTTTCCAGTTGTTGTTGCATGCAGTGTATTTCGATGTGTTTGGAGAAGTCTTGGATTAACCCAACCCCAAACTACTGAATTCGCTGACTCCTCTGCTTTCCAGAATGCATTCCGTGTGGTTTTCTCCCATAACTGCTCTTCATTCTTCAGCACAAATCATGCTCTTTGTTCTTTTGTGCTGCTGCTTGGTTGCTAGTGCGGCAGCCAATCGTGATTTGACGGAGTTTTTCTTGCGTACCATGGATACGCCCCTATCCTCTCTCACTCCGTCAGAGGCCTCCAATTCCTTCCAGGTGGCTCCCTCTTTCGTGTTCTCATCCTATAGATCGGAAGTCCCACTTCCCCCTGCATCTCCGAGAATCCATCCCAATTTGATGTCTTCTTTGTTCTCCTTGCAGAAACGCATTATCCTTACGAGTTTGAGGAGAAGCTGTCCTCCTTCCAGAAGAAGGGGTCCGTGTCGTCCGTATGGTTTGTAGGTGGAACGGACAGAGCCATAGTCGTGGTGTGCAAAGAGACACTGCTGCATTCGCGTAACCTGAGACACATCATCGATTCGTACTCTCCCATTCCTCTCCTTGCTCGAATTCACCCTAGTGTCATCACGGCACTGGCAAATCACTGGAACGAGAAGGCCGCACTGAACTTGACCTATTCCGTGCTTCCCGAGCAGAAATTACCCCAAACCCTCTCTATTCTTTCTGTGGATGAATCCAGTTTGTCTATTCCTACGCAAATCACGAAGGAGGAGCAAATCACCTCTTTCCTTCATTCTTCCCTTTCTTCTCCCTCCACGTTCCACGTCCTTGCTTCCTCTCTCTACACGGAGGACGATCAATCCTTCCTGCAGGGTTCTCCTCGCATCGCCCTGAACAACATCATCGCCCTGCTGAAGTCGTCCGTGGTCGAGCGCGTGGACCTGAAGCCCTCCCTCTCCTTAGCCTCCCTCCGCGAAGACGCCCACGGCAGTAGGTGTCTGCTCCTTGCCTCACTCGCTAGGACGTCTCAACGCGCGAATGCGTCAATACATGACTGACGGGCAGTTCCGCGAGGGTGCCGAGGAGAGGAAGCTGCTGCGGAAGCATGGCATGAACGGCAAGCAGGTGATCATCGGGATTGGCGACACGGGCATCGACGAGAAGAGCACCTTCTTCTTCGACCGCGATCACTCCATTCAGTACGACAAGGCCTCGCTCGACCTGACCCACCGCAAGGTCGTGTACTACCAAAACTTGGGGGACCACACCGACACGAAGGATCGCACGCACGGGACGCATGTTGCAGGCATGGCGGCGGGCGAGGCGAACAGCGCAGAAGGAACGACCAACAACGTGCCAGAGCGACGGGCGTGTGAGACGTAGGGTCTGGCGTGGGCCGCGCGCATCGCGTACGTGGACATCCAGAACGCGAGGAACCGGCTGACAGTGCCGTCCAACATGGAGAAGTACTACTACCCGCTGTTGTGGGCGCGAGGGTGGCGCGTGAGGCGTAGCTACGACGTGGGCGTGCGCATCGCGTCGAACAGCTGGGGCGACACGAGTCGGTTCTACTACGACTCCATGTGCGAGCAGGCAGATTCATACATGTGGAAGCACAACGACTTTTTGCTGCTTTTTGCCGCGGGGAACGAGGGCGAGAACGGGTGGCTGCACGAAGTAAGCGTGACGCGTAGTCTGGGCAGCGTCACACCGCCGGCCCTGGCGAAGAACGTGCTGACGGTGGGCGCGGTGTACAGCGACTACATGGGCATCCCCAACGGCAAGGACTTCATCACCTACTTCTCCTCGCGAGGCAACCCCGACCTGTCGCGGTGGGCGTGATGTGGGCGGCTGATGCGCAGGATCAAGCCGGACGTGGTCGCCACGGGCATCGCCTATTCCGCGAAGGCCTTCACGCGCTGGGAGTGCGGCAGTAACTGTGACGACCACAGCGACGTGATGTTCATGGGCGGCACGTCCATGGCGACGCCCGCCACGGCCGGTGCTGTGGCCATCCTCACGCAGTACCTGAATGAGGGTCACTATCACAACAGTGGGTCTGGGGAAGGAGGGTAAGCGCTAGAGAAGCTGGACGTGCGCGCATCGCTGCTGAAGGCGATGGTGGTTCACGCCACAGTGCCGACGAAGGGCTACTGCGACCGAGAGGGCCGTTGCTCCATTTACACGAAGGACCACCTCATGTACGAGGGCCACGGGCGCGTGCAGCTGGACCGCGTGCTGCGCTTCGACGAGAGCAAGTTCGAGCTGTTCCTGTACTACGGGCAGATTAACGACAAGAAAGAGGCCTTCTCGATCCGCGTGCCGCTGAAGATATCCTTGCTGGTTGAGATGGTGACCTTCACGGCAGTCGTACGAGGAGCTGAAGGTGACGATGGCGTACACCGACTACCCCGCCGACACTAGCAGCCGCAACGTGCTGGTGAATGACCTGGACCTGACCGTCACCGACGTGGGCAACAAAAACGTGGCGTACCCCAACGAGTGAGCCATGGGAGAGGGAATGAGGAACAGACTGGAGGAGAACGACCGCTACAACAACGTGGAGGTGGTGAAGCTGCCTACGGACAAGCTGTTCATGCTGTGCCGCAACACCCTCGAGGTGATCGTGCATGTGCGGCGCCACGCGCTGTCCACCAAGTTCCAGCCCGTGTCGCTCGTGATCACCGGCGACTTCGACTTCGACAAGGTGAAGGTGGAGGACGACACGGCGCAGGACTACGAGGACGTGCCGGGCAAGGAGCCCTTCGACTTTCTCGGCTTTCTGAAGACGATTCTGCCGGGCCTGCTGGGCGTTCTGTTTGTCGTGTTCTTGTAGGGGTGGAGTGGGACGGTGAGGCGTAGCGTGCTGTTTTTCTGCGGCTGCTTCCAGCGAAGGACCGTTCCTCGCGCTGCGCCGCGTCGTGTGGTTATGGCTGCTCCGTATCGTTCTTGATTGTCTTGTTTGCTATTCTTGCGTTATCGTCTTTGATTTGTGATAATCACGTTATCAACTCTGATGTGTAATAATCACGTTATCAACTCTGATTTGTAATAATCACGTTATCAACTCTGATTTGTGACATAACACCATCTCAGGCTCGCAACAATCACATCACCACCTCAGTTACGCAGAAACACACGCTAATTCACAACAAACACATCACGATCTCAACAACGTAGTCATGTAGTTGGGGATGTTCTTGTTCTCGTCGTCGATGAAGTCCATCACCCAGCCCTTGCTCTCCGGGAACTGCTCGAACACCCGCTTCAGTTGCTCCTGCGACAGGTAGAACAGCAGCCGCGCGCACTTCCTCCCCGTGATGCGCACGAACTGCATCAGCAAGTCCCACACGCCCTTCTCGCATCCCTCCCAGCCCCCGTGCGCCGTGAAGCCCTCCAGCGCCCTCATCACCTCCTCCGCGGAGTTGGGCTTCTTGCTCACAATAGCGCTCATCAGGTACACCAGGTCCAGCGACGCGCGCTGCTCCTTCGCCACCTGCTCCACCGCCGCCGCGCAGTCCGCCACGGACACACTGTCCGATGTGATGATGAACATGAACGACGTCATCAGCGCCTTCGACGGCGGCAGGCGGCACAGCACCGACAACAGCTACGCCTCACCGTCTCCCACCGCCGCCACCTCGCTGCGCTGCAGCGGCGCGGGCGTCGTGCACAGCTGCTTCCACTGCGCCTCCACCACCGCCTCGGGCAGCGCGGGAACGGCCAGCAGCGCCTCCTCCGCCTCGGGCTTGGGCAGCCAGTGGAACATGACCAGCTTGAACTGCACGTCGCCCGTCTGCTCGAACATCTCTGTTAGTGCCTGTCGGATCGCCTCGTCCTCGGGAACGGTGGACAAATCCACTACGCCTCACGCCGCCTCGCCACGCCAACAGCAGCGTCGCAGCAGCAGCAGCACCGTGTCCTTCTGCGTGGCCGCCACCTCCTTCAGCGTCAGCAGCAGCGCCGTGATCTGTGCGTAGCTCTCGCTCTCCGTGTCCAGCCGCACCTTCACGCCCTCCTCGGGCGCCTCCTCCTCCGGCGACGCCTCCGGCAGCAGCAAGCAGTCGTAGACGGTGGGTAGTGCGTCCAGCAGGTGCGCGGCGATCTACGGAACACGCGCTCTTCGCCTCGTACCATCGCCTGCTGCTTGGCGGGCTCGTTGCGCTGCGCGAAGTACTGCAGCATCCAGCCCAGGTTCTCCAGGTGCTTCTTGCCTGCCGCTCAGTCCCTTTCCCCCACACCTACACACACACAGCAGCACGAAGCTCAGATCCAGCTCGCGCAGGCCCGCGAGACACCGCGCCTGCCGGCCCTGCAGCAGCTCGCCGCGACGCTCCGCCTCGCTCACCATCTGGAACTTGCCGCTGCGCTTCACGTTCGCCTGCGGCTCCGCCTCGCCCTTCTCGCGCAGCACCAGCACACCGTCGCGGAACGTCGCCAGCCGCTCCACCGCCTCCTGCACCGCCGTGTCCTCGCCGCTCGCCACTGCCTCCAGCGTCGCCAGCACCTGCTCGCTCTCCGCCGCGGCGCCCATCGCCTCCTCGAACACGGGACTGCTGTTGGCCGCGGCATAGAAGGGTGCCAGAGCGAAGAGCACGATGCAGCACTCGGTGGCCAGCAGACGCTTCTTCTGCCGCAGCGCCGCCATCACCACCACCGAGCAGTCGTTCACCTGCGCCTGCGCCTCGAATTCCGCCGTGCTGCACACCACGTAGGCGAACACTTCCGCGGGAATGCGCGGCAGCGCCGTCAGCAGCGCCGCCAGCTGCTCGCCCATGACGCGACCCTTCTCTGCGCCGATCTGCCGGTCTACGCGTGAAGTCCAATCCTTGGGGCCACAAGACCAGTCCAGGATGTGCAGCAGCAGCGCGTCGTACACGTCGGCGAAGAAGGCGCTGGGCTGCGCGGCCTTCCGTCGATACACCTTGTCGCGCACGTACAGCTACGCCTCACGCTGCCCTCGCATCGCAACCTGCTTCAGCAGCGCCACGGTCAGCGCGGGGTCGCCGGGCAGCTGCTGGCGGAGCGTCTGCAGCAGCAGCGTCAGCGGCGAGGGCTCCTTCGCCTCCTCCGTCTCCATGGCGCTCTCCGCTGCGGGCGCGAAGGTCTCGCGGATGGCGTCCATCACTACCGCTCAGCCCGCCGACACGAACGCACCCTGGTCCTGGTCGGAGAGAGCCAGCATCGACACCACAGCGCCCAGCACCGCCTCCGGCACGCGGCTCTGCTCGTCACACGCCCTTCACTCACCCACTCGCACCGGCGAGGCGATCAGTCGCAGCTCCGCCGCCATGAACGCCGCCAGCAGCTTGGCACGCGCGTCCGGCTCCAACAGCACCGGCTCGGCGCGCGCCATGGCGTCCAGCTGCACGCGCTTGGCCTCGCCCGCCTGCTGCGCGGCATCTCGCTTCACCGACAGACTGCCCTTGGGCTCGTTGAACAGGTTCATCATCACCAACGTGGCCAGCACCGGGAACGGCAGCAACTTCAGCTGCTGCAACGACACTGCCTGGCTACGCCTCACGCACCTCCTTCTCCACTACAGGTCGATCGCCGGCACGGGCAGCGGGGTGATGGCCTCCGGCTTCAGCGTCGCCATCACGGCCCTCATCTCCTCGTCGAACAGCGCGTCCTCGTCGGTCTTCGCTCGGTACGGCGGACTGAGCTGCACGGGCGTCACTACGCTGAAGACCACGATCTGCGCCCACGCTCCACGTCCTTGCTGCGCAGCGCCTCGCTCACGCGGTCGCGCTGGTCGATGGCGCGGCTGATGGACTCCTCGCTCACGCCGCTGGCTTGCAGGAACTGCCGCAGCGTGCCCTCCGCCTGCTTGAACTACGCGTGAGGATGAGAAGAAGCGACGACGGTGGGCAGCTTGAGGACGCGCAGCGCGTTGCTGGCGATCATCATGCGAATGGTCTCGTTGGGGGACTAGTCGTGAGGCGGTGCAAGGAGTCTGACCTCGTAGCGGAGCAGGATGGGCAGCAGGATGGGGATGAAGTTCTTGCGGTGGGCGACGAGCGAGAAGAGCCCGTTGATGGCGATGATCTTGTGCTTGAAGCCGAACGCCGAGGCGCGCGTGGTCAGCACCTGCACCAGCCGGTCGATGGACTTCTACGCGTCAGGGGCAGCAGGCAAGGAGACGTAGCCCTCCTTCACCAGCGAATCGACTACGAGGAGGCGAGAATCGCTGGGAATGTCATTGAGGGTGACGAGGATGGACGCGTCACTCACGCCCGTCTTTCCGGAATAGAGCTCGCTGTTGTCACGGTAGGTGTAGTAGTGGCAGCAGAGCGTGATGAAGTGAAGACAGATGAAGGACAGCGAATCTCCCTTAGCGAAGTGCTACGGCATGAGAGGGACTACAGGAATGGACAGAGAGCAGAACGTCCTTCAACTCTTCCGATTCTCTCCACAGGGTTTCCACCTCGGGCTTGCGAGTGTGTGCCACGCTGGTCGCTGCTCGAAGCACGTGAATATAGAGATTGGAGAAGGTTTCAAACACGAGTTCTTGGATTCCAGGGGTTTCGGTCTTTCGCAGGTCATGGAGCAAGGAGATGATGCGGTAGATGACTAGCCGTCAAATCGGAATCGATTGATCACATCCTGTTCGCAAGTTCGAGACGACTTCCATGTATCGGATCAATTGCTTTGTCAATTCATTGTTGTCCAGATTCTGCGCATTATACGTGAATTGAACCCTTACCAACAGCGAGGGCGCTGATTTCAACGAGGACTCAATATCGCTGGCTGTTTCCTTCGATAATGACGAGGCTGTAAATGTCTTCACCAGGGACAACGCCTCATTGAAGCGGGCAATCTGCTCGTCTAATGGGATGATTAAGTGATATGAGTAGAGGTACTTTTGTCCACCGTACGGGTGACGGCGTTTATGAGGGTTGAAACGCTCTTGTCGTCTTGGAAGGACATTTTTGTTGTGATTGGGATTGGTGTGTGAGTTGTATTGGTGCGAGAACGAATTGTGTGTGAAAGAAAGAGGAAAGGAGAGATATTGTTGCAGGGCGGGAGTGATGTCTAGGAATGAGGGAGGGGAGGAAGAGGCACTCTCTATCTGAACGTCTCTAAGCCAGCAGCTAAAGGCACAACCCTTAACGAGAGCAACCGTAGTGAGAGAGGGCATGTCTGCTAGTGAGTTCAGAGTGACGGGAATACCCTTCAGCGTGACGAAACGAGGATACTTGAATGTGCAGCTATGCTCAGCCGTAGTGAGTGATGCGAGTTTAGGGAGGTCTAGACATCAGTTCATCTTTGTGTTACTACTTCGCATGATCAATTCGGTTGTAATCTCATCCTGGAAAAAGAAGGCGGTGTAACCAAGTTGAATGGAAGTCAATTCGGGCAAGTCTATTCGTTATTCTATTCCTCTGAGGCATGCTCTCAAATACCACACGAATACAACCAGCGAATGCCCAGTCGCCAAAGAGAAGGGATTTCAAACTGGGCAAGTCTAGTGATAATTACAGGATTTGAGAATGACTCTTCAGTTCCAGTGAAGAATAGAGGAAATTGTGACTCCCTTCACCCAATTCTCCCATCTCGATCGTTTCCAAAGAAGGGAGGTTTTCAATCTCACATATGGAATAATCAGAGAAGGAGCAGTAGCCAATCTTCAATTCCCTCATCCGAGGGCAATTCTTCAAATAGAAATGACGATGTGGATCGTACTTCGGTCTACCATACCGATGCTTTGTGAAACAACTCTTTCCAATCACCACACTCTCCAATTGATTTAACCCAGTCATTCTCACTTCATTTACATGATTAAAACACTCATCACCCACCTCAAGCTTCTTTAGGTTGGGCATGAGAGACAAATCCAGGGTATTCCACTCTGGCCCATTACAACTCTTGTCCTGCACGATCAGTTCTTCAGTGTGGTTGTGAAGGAGCTGATTCTCTTCATTTAGGACTACTCTCGTGCTTGATTGTTTGTCATTCACCCACTCTCCTTCAAACACTGTCTTGCCAGTTCGGTCAAACTGAATGCCTCGTCCCCATCGCTTTCCTTCAAACCATTCTCCTTCGTACTCAATCACTCCAATATCTGAATAGTACCGAGTGCCGTAACACACATTCACTTCTCCCACTCGGAATCCCTCATACGCCATTCTGTTTTCACTGTCATACAACACACCCCAACCATACGGTTGATTGTTCAGTGCATCACCTTCCCATCGCTCTCCCTCGTCACTCAAATCCAACACTTGATTACTTTCAATTCCATTCACATCCTCTCCATTCACTCGCAACAACTTACGAGAGTTAACATTCACTTCGATCACTCGATTCAACCACAATTCCACTACAACAGAATGGGATTTCTCAACCACTCCTTCATGATACCCACACAATCCCCTTTTCTTCAACACCAGATGCGAATCCTTCACATCCTTCTTCAGTATCCATTCACAGGAGTCTTGGTACTTCAGGAGCTTCACCAATGAACTCAACACTTCTTCTTCATATTCCTTCACAAATGGATGCTACTCATCACTCTTATTCCATCCCACTCACCTTCATCAACTCATTTACACTCCATCTTTCATCCACATCCTCAAAACACTTCTTAAGGAAATCAGTCAAATCTGCTGACTTGATTTCATGTTCATCAAATGGGAACATCGAATATGGATCCATTGTGAGTAAGCGGCTCTTATTGTATCTAGCGTATGGCGTTATGCCCATCATTTCAATCAAAGCAATGCCAAGCGACCACACATCACTCTCTATTCCGTAATCTCCTTCAAACACTTCATAAGCAAAACTGCGAATTCCTTCACAATCCGTCTCCTTGATGCTATAACACTCTGCTTGGGATGTTAGTCCATAGTAACCCAGTTTCAACACCCCATATTCAGTTAGAAACAGATTCAATGGTCTCACGTCCTATTCACTTACTATCATTATCAATCACTTACTCCATGCATTATACCTCTCTCATGAAGATAACTCAATCCCAATAAACAACCACGAGCGATCTCACGCAATTGCTCCTCAGTCATGTAATCCTTATGCTCCAAGAATTGCGAGAGAGAATGGCAATCATAATTCTCCATTACAATCTATTCTGTCAACTCTAGAGGGAATCACTACCCACAACTCATCATCCTTCTTCACAACATCTATATATCTCATAAGATGTTCATTGCTGCATTCTTTCAGTTGTGTAAAGCGTGATTCGATTCCCTTCACATCCAATCCATTCTTCACTCTTGCCATCAATACAATCTCATTGGTATTCCGACTGCGTGCTTTGTATTCATCAAACCACTCTCTACGCCTAATTGTGTTGATTCTTGTTCATACCCTTCATTCTCTTTCTCTAACAATTCATAATCACCTATCCTTGTTAGATCGTTCATTATTGCTGTGCTAGTTTGAATTGTCTGTTTCTCCAACACACAACTCCGTTTTGTCAACAAACAATAACAACAGTTCGCTCTTTCATTAGCATGACACTCCTCTCCTTGCATATCACTAACACACATCACCCGCCGTTTACCCACTAACAGCTTCTCTTCACATCCTTCTCACACCGCTCTTATTCACACTTCATTTCTATCATGCTGGAAAGGACTCACTACGAGAGGAACACGAATCACTCGATCAGCTTCACACCCGCATCCTCTCAACGCTATTACACATCCATGGAGCTGTCATTCACTACCTGCACGCTACCAACCACAACATTCACACCCTCACGACATCGAAGGATTCTGCGGACCGACACCACCTCACTCGTTGTGTTCACAGCCCCTACAGTGTCCTTATCCGTATGGATGCTGTTGTATACCTCATTCCATCTCCATGCTGTTAAAAAACAGGATGCTTTCCAGTGTCAACAACAGGAAGCGGTTCAAGCAACAAATATGGAAATCATACACTCTATGTGCATTATGACACACAGGAGACCAGGAAGGAATCATGAATCACAAGAATGAGGGACAAAGACATCATACAGGAATCGGAATACAGAAGAGGAGTATATACATCGCAATAAACAGATCCATATGCACGGCTGAAAGGGAGAAGGGATTACGGTCAAGATCGTTATGGAACACGAGATGAAGCATTACTCCACATGTAATGCATACTAATTGTTCCATACAAACCTTCCATGAACAGAATGACAGATGAGAGCGCGAGGAACAGAACATGCCGTTAGGAATGTGATAGAGAGAATCCAAGCAATCCATACTGCTGGTAAACAATAGAGAAGTGCATTCAATAGGACATATTCTTCATTTCCTGCACACAGACGGGGAACAGGAATTATCACTCCGACTGCTTTCCATCCTTCTTCTCCCATTCTTGTCAATCATGCACAATCCGAATTCCATCAAAGCAGCTCATCTCATTCAATACTGCTTTCCTCCTCCCATAGGTCTGGATATGTCATTCCTACACTCTCACAATTCCAAATCCATCCTCTTGTTGTTAACCGGAAAGAAGAAGTGAAGCAAGACTCTTTTTCTCCCCTTGCAGTGAAGAATGACTGTACGTGATGAAAAGAATGAGAATTGGATCAAAAGATGAGGCGACAGAATTGCACTGGTCATGAAGGGTATTTAATGGAATTAAAATATTGATGAGTAGAAGAATCAAGAGAAGAATTGATGAAGAGGGTATTGATGGATGGATACCTTACTGACCACAGTGAAAAGAGAACCGTTGATGGAGAGGAGGTTGAAATTGTGATGTATCAGAGAGAGCATTGTGATGAATATTTGGTCAGAGAAGTGAAGAGTGGACGATGTTCGTTGTTCTACAAGGGAATCATTCAGTTGAGTTGGAAAGAAGTGAACGGAGTTAAAGTAGGTGGATTCACAGTGTATGAGAAGGGAAAGGCATTGAGGAGTGAAGATTGGAATGGGTTGGGTGGAAAGGAGCATCGTTGTATTGAGAATTGCAAGACTGGATTGGAGTTGGTAGTGGAAGGAAATGGAGTGGTTTACAGAGGTGGATTTGATGATGTGGAGTCGATGAAGAGAGAAGGAAGGGGAATGGAGTTTGATGAGACGAGTGGAAGAGTATTGCGATGTGGAGTGTGGAAGAATGATGAATTGTTCCAAATTGAGAAGGAGTGTGAAGATGAAGAAGTGATGATCGAGTATGCGATTGAAGAGGGAAAGGAGAATGTGAGCTTGTTGAATCGTCATCCTGTGTATGAAGGAGGGTATGTGTTTGATGAAGAGAAGAGAGAGGTGTTGAGACATGGATATGGTTGTGAGATTGAAGGAGGAGTGGCAGTGAAAGAAGGAACATGGGAGAGAGGGGTGTTGAAGGAGAGGGTGGATTTGTTTGATGGCTGGTATGTGAAGAGGGAAGGAAGTGAAGTGTTGAAAGAAGTGCATGATGAAGTGTTGAAAGTGGATGATTTGAGAGTTGAGATTCACAACTGGAATGAGTGGGAGAATGTGAACAAGAGAGTGACAGAACTTGTGATTCCATCGAAGTGTTGTAACGAGGTTGAATGGAGTGTGCTTGATGTGAGTGGATTGAAGTGGTTGAAAAGCATTGTGATTGGTGATGAGTGTTTTGAGAATGTGAATGAAGTGAAACTGACTGGAATGAAATGGTTGGAGAGTGTGGTGGTTGGAAAGAATAGCTTCACGAAGAAGAAGAATACTGCTGGTAATGATCCAAATCGTCATTTCTATTTGAAGAACTGTGAGAGAGTGAGAGAATTGAAGATGGGTCGTTATTCCTTCTCTGATTATTCAGTGTGTGAGATTGAGAATGTGCCTTTTTTGGAAGTGATTGAAATGGGAGAATTGAATCAATTGAGTTACAATTTCGATTATGCTTCATTGGAATTGAAGAGTGATTCTCAAAGAATGAAATGATGATTAGACATGCCCAGCTTGAAATCACTTCTATTTGGTATTTATGCATTCCAGTATTGTTCTCGTGTCGCATTTGAGAGTGAATGGAGTGAAGAGAGAATGATGAATAGACTTGCCTGAATTGACTTCCATTCAACTTGGTGCACATGCATTCTGTTTCAAGAATAATGATTCAACTGAATTGATAATGCGAAGTGGTGATGATGAAATGAACTGATGAATAGACTTACCTAAACTCAAAACACTCACAACTGAAGGGGATTACAGTGATACATTCTACTATCCTCGTTCCATCACTCTGGAGGGTACTTCCCATAACTCTATCCTCACAAACAGACATGCCCTCTCTCACTACTGTTTCTCTTAACAAGAAACATGCTTTCACAGAAAAGATAACCGTCCACACCAAGAGTTCCTCTTCCTCCTCTCCCTCATTCCTAGACATCACTCCCGCTCTCCAATACTATCTCCAGTTCATTGTTTCTTTCACATTCTCATACCAACACCAAATCGCCGTTTTCATTACACACAGCAATTTCTTCCTTCATTCCTCATTATCACTTTTTCTTTTCTTTCCAGTATATTGTACGTCATGCTACCAAACATTCCTTCATGATAATTCTCTCATTTCATAGCAATTGCAGAGATCAATCCAAACACTCCCTGCGCTAGCAGTCACAATCATTATTGATTGTACTGCAATGTTGAACCCGATTTCATATACCCAAACACGCAGTTGCTTCTCTCTTGAGTCTTTCACTCGTAGATCATGTTGCTGTAATGAACACTCCATGTCAAATCCAAAAGTACTCCCATTACTCGGAATACAACCATCTTTGTCTCATATGGAAGATACGGACTGTTAACACCAGACAAGATATGCAATTGCTATTACTCAAACATTGAATATCGGATGCAAGTGAAATTAATGCGAAAGAGTGAAGGAAACACCCGTTTTGGCGATTCACCGTTCTATCCCCTTCAAGTCTACCCATTCATCTTGAACTGCTGTACAACAGCGAAATGACACAAATACACCCCTCATTAACAAATGCAAGTCGTCATTCTCCCCTGAGGAGATTTCTTCGGTGATGCTGTCAAAGATGAAGCAGATTGCGGAAGCGTATCTGGGCAAGGAGGTGAAGAACGCGGTGATCACGGTGCCTGCGTACTTCAACGACTCGCAGCGTCAGGCGACGAAGGACGCTGGTGTGATTGCTGGACTGAACGTGATGCGTATCATCAACGAGCCGACGGCTGCTGCTATTGCGTACGGCCTGGACCAGAAGGGCGGTGAGAAGAACATTCTGATCTTCGATCTGGGCGGCGGCACGTTCGATGTGTCGCTGCTGTCGATCGAGGACGGCATCTTCGAGGTGAGAACGACACGCATCTGGGCGGCGAGGACTTCGATAACCGGATGGTGGAGTACTTCTGCACGGAGTTCCAGCGCAAGTTCCGCAAGGACCTGACGACGTCGCAGCGTGCGTTGCGTCGTCTGCGCACGGCGTGCGAGCGTGCGAAGAGAACGCTGTCGAGCAGCACGCAGGCGACGATCGAGATCGATTCTCTGTTCGAGGGCATCGACTTCAACTCGCAGATCACGCGTGCGCGCTTCGAGGAGCTGAACATGGACTACTTCCGGAAGACAATGGCGCCGGTGGAGAAGGTGCTGCGCGACGCGAAGCTGTCGAAGAGCAAGGTGGACGAGGTGGTGCTGGTGGGCGGCTCGTCGCGTATTCCGAAGGTGCAGAAGCTGCTGCAGGAGTTCTTCAACGGGAGAGTCGATCAACCCCGATGAGGCCGTGGCGTACGGCGCGACGGTGCAGGCGGCGGTGCTGAGCGGCAAGGGCGCGGGCAGCAAGCTTGCTGCCAGCTGGACGACCTGCTGCTGCTGGATGTGGCGCCGCTGTCGTTGGGTCTGGAGACGGCGGGCGGCGTGATGACGGTGCTGATTCCGCGTAACACGACGATTCCGACGAAGAAGACGCAGGTGTTCTCGACGTACTCGGACAACCAGCCGGGCGTGCTGATTCAGGTGTACGAGGGCGAGCGGTCGATGACGCGGGACAACAACCTGCTGGGCAAGTTCCACCTGGACGGCATTCCTCCGATGCCGCGTGGCGTGCCGCAGATCGAGGTGACGTTCGACATTGAGAAGGTAGATTAAGCAATTTCATTGAGAAGGTGGAGTTGTTTGTTGGATGGCACAGTCTAAATAACATTCACTTTTGTTTCATCGCTACATTCACTCGTGCAAACAGGATGGATGACTACAAGCTTATGGAACTGCTGGGTGTGGGGTATTTGCGGAACTGCAGTTGTGAGGGGTAGAAGATTTGGTGAAGTACATAAAGCACTTGATAAGGATACAAGAATGTATGTGGCAGTGAAGAAAGTGAAATTACCTGCGAGCGAGAAGGAATTACGCTTTGAGAGTGAGATGCTCATGAAATGCGACTCTCCATTCATTGTTCGATACAATAGAGTGATTCATGAGGAGAATGAGTTATGGGTATTGTTTGGAAGAAAGGGTTGATGGAATAGATCATTATGGAGTTATGTCATTGTGGATCAGTTGCAGCGTGTATTCGCAGTGGAAATTGCTTAACAGAGGATGAATTGCGCGAGATTGCGAGTTGTTGTTTGCTTGGGTTAGATTATCTTCATCAACACCATATCATTCACAGGGTGAGTGATTGAGATGATGAATGATGGAATAGGACATCAAACCAGACAATCTGTTCCTTTCAGAGAGTGGCTTGATCAAGTTGGGTGATTTCGGATTGGCAACACAATTGGAACAATTATGTTCAAAGAGGAATACTCAGGATAGCGCATTGCCGCTCATGCCTCGTGCAGTGTGCTATGATGAGAAAACTGAGCAGAAGAGTGATGTGTGGTCGCTGGGCATTACACTGATTGAATTGGCCGAGGGAAAGAATCCTTATTCTGTATATGAATCTATTGCAGCGATGGAGGTTATGTTGTTTCCCGCACCGACGCTGTCCTCCTCGAAGTGGTCTGCTGCGTTTGTGGACTTTGTGAACAAGTGCTTGGTGAAGGATGTGTTTGAGCGATGGAATGTGAGTGAGTTGATGAATGTGGGTTCTTTCACTGATGAGTGATGAATAGCATCCGTTTGTGAGAGAGTCTGTAGGAAGGATTCAGCAATACGGGGGGAAGGTACGTTCTTCCGGATACCCACTATCGCAGATTGCGACGGCTCATATCTCATTCTTTAGAGCATACTTTGGACTATATACCAGTACCATATTACGACCTGCTTACCAATCCTTGTTGAGAAAAATGAGTTCAAACATCGCCATGGAATTCCATGGATCTTCATTTGCCTACTCATGGAATTTCATGGAATTCCATCTTCTGGCGATTTGTGAAATTCCATGGATATCCATGCCCATACTGCTGGAATTCCACGGAACTCCAGCTTTTGATGATTCGTGAAATTCCATGAAATTCCAGATAAGGCAAGCTGAAAATCCATGGAACTCCAGCTTTTGATGATTTGTGAAATTCCATGGAACTCCAGACTAGGCGAACTGGAAATCCATGGAATTCCAGGTTTTATCAATGTGTGGAGATCCATGGATTTCCAGACTTGTATAAATGGAATTCCATAGAATTCCAGGTTTTATCAATCTGTGGAATTCCATGGATTTTCACATGGATGGTCTGGAATTCCATGGATATTCAGCTCGACTATATGGAATTCCATGGAATTCCAGGTTTAGGTATTTTGTGGAATTCCATGGATCTCCATCTAGACCATGTGGAATTCCATGGATCTCCATCTAGACCATGTGGAATTCCATGGATCTCCATCTAGACCATGTGGAATTCCATGGATTTCCAGATTGCATTCTTCTCACTTGTAGCGAGTAGAAGGACGCATCGTATCCTTTGTTACAAGAAACAAGCAAACCAGACCTTTCCCTCTTTGGAGGACTCTTTTTCTCCTTTTTACACTCGCCCTTGGAGGGAAGGCGCCCTCTCTTCTTACCCTTCTTGTTACTGAATGCGAGTATTGCCTTCTTCTCCATCTCATCACCCGGTGACTTATCCCACAAACTACCGATGAATTCGTTGTCATCCACATTCAATTCCCAACAACCCTTCTCAATTTCGCTAACAGTATATATGGAGCTGACGTACTCCCAAACCGTCCAATACTGCTTCAGGTGATGCAACACTCTGATTACATGAATGCAGGGTATTCTCTTCCAGTAGGGCTCATGGCAACTGCAGGGATTGTCTCTTTTACTCAAATTCACTTTGTAGATCTTCCCATACCCTAAGTGATACACTCTGTAGTAGTATTTGCCACCCTCATCTCCTTCAGCAATTGTCCTCCTATCCCACTCTTCTGTGTAGGGATCCATTTCCTTGTGCGAGGGTTTCACAATCATCATGGACTCATACTGCTCCACATGGTGACCACGCGATATCATTTCCTTAATCACCCAGGAGCAATACACCCTTCCATGCTTACGTACAGGAAGCACTTCTTTCCCATTCTTCAAAAGGGTTCGACGCCTTCTAGTCCAGTTCAGTAACCAAGCAATCATCACTCTGTATCGGGAGAGTAACCCAATATCCCTCGCACCACCCTCTCCATCAAGGTCTTTGCACAAATACGCCATGCAACTCTCTACAGGATTTGATGTCCTGACCATATAGTGTGGGAAACGCCATTTCCACATTACCAATCCTTCCTGCTTCCTCACGTAGTCACTCACTGGATGCACTTCTTCTCTACACTTATTGTAGTTCATCTCCACTCGCTCCATACTCTCTAGCCACATTTCACACTCAGCCTCATCCACTGCAATGCATGCCTGATTCAAGCACTCGATAAAACGGTTAATGGCATCAATTCCCTCCACATCCTCCTCCTCAAGGTTACCGTATTGCTTAATCCACTCGGCTTGAATATTCCTTTCTGCATGTGCAAAGCATCTCACATGCTCACAATCTGGAAACACAGACGCAATAGCACTCTCAATAGCAGTTCCTCCATCACTCACAATCACTAAATCTGCAACACTATCAACTCCACACTGCTTCACTCTCTGGAGTAGAGTCGTCCAGTTAACCCAGTTCTCACTACTCCCAAAACTGAAAGCGAGCGGTTGAATATGATGGTTAGCATCCATAAAACAGACTACCAGGATTCTCCATCTTTCTTTTGTAAAGCATGCATCCATATATAGAATATGAGCACTCTTAAGGAACATTTCCACCGCTGGAGAAAACACCAGTAGGGTAGATAGAACAATATCAGCAGACTCCTCACCCACGTACCCAGCAACCTTCATTGTTTCTGCAATACTCCCTCTATACTTTTCCATGATCATTTTGTCTACATGATTATCCTTCGCATATAACCCTACTGATTGCTTCTATACTGATCACCTCCTCACCCAGACTCATGCACTTCCCCTGCATATCACTGATTGTCTGCTTCACCATTCTCTCACTCATTCTCTCGCGCAGCAATTCTTTCACAATAGGCGAGACAAAAAAAGAGGTGTCTTTCACTAAGCTGAGACCGAACTGGAGTCTCTCTTCCCGGTTCATTGGTGTCTTCCAGGTGATAACTCGCTGGATATCATGAGTATACAGGTCATGCAGCATGTTATATTGCTTCTGTGTGATTTCAACTTGAGGACATGGATTCAGCGCCGCTGCCCTCTTCCGACGTATTGTTTTAATATCTCTTTTCTCCTTCTCTTCCAGCTCCACTTCAATGCACTCTGATTCCTCCTCTACAAGATCCACAATGTCCTCATCATCCATCTCCAAGCACAAATCACCCTTCTTATCACGCTTCTTCTCCATATCAATACTGCTAACCAGTGTACTCCATTCTTTCTTTCCTTTTTCACCAACTCCATATCCCTCCATATCTCCACTTAATACTATCGATCCAGTGGTCGAATCAACTGTTTTCACCCTCAGCGGACCACTCTTTATCTTGACTGTCGCTTCTTTTTTCATTCTTTTCTTATACAGTTCTCTCAGTTTTGCATGCAGTTTCTCAACCAGTTCTGGGTTGTTCTGGTATAACACAGGTTTCTCCTCCTTCTTATCCTCAGATTCCTCAACATGATTCGCCTTCCTTGCTGTTTTCAATCTATTCCTTACATTGTTTATCTCCTTGTCGATGGATGATCGATCTCGCGCTGCATATTTCTTCCTTTTGTCCTTTAACGCGTCTAATAGCAGGTGCTCGACTTCATCAATCCTCTTCATTCGATTCTGCATCACGGCCTTTTGGATAACGCTCTTATGGAGGGCGGGTGAGATTACTGCACTTTTTTCCTTCACCAGATACAACTGATTAATGCACCCTACGGATGAGTTGTATGCATAGTTCACACCAGACCCATCTTTGAACAAGTTATATTGAAGTAAGAAAGGGTTACCCAATGGTACAGGAGATGTGTATGTCACTTGGGTGTATCCCTCCTTTTTGTACTCCTTTACTGCTCTTGCTTTCATGTATTGTAGTAGCCCGTGATGTTGCATGTACAGATTAAGATCCGTGACAGACTTGAAATAGCAGTACTTATTTCTCTTATCCACACTGCCCGCGATAGAATAAGCCTCAATCCACTCTGGTTCTATGCTACCGACTAAATGACAAGCCAACAACAAAGGAAACTACCTTTCAACCAAATGCGTTCGTCTGCTTTCATTCGTAACTATTACAATAGGGATTTAGCCAGAACTATGTCAATGAGTTTATGGTGTTGTACTGAAAGCCTTAGGGTAGTCACTATTCTTGGTTATGACTCAATCACTATACATTTGCTTTCACAGCCACTCATTTTGATTCCTGCACCAAACCAACAATGGAGAACTCTGTCATTGACGTACCACTCTCACTGGACGAGCAGCGTAAAGCCGCTTCTGAAAGCATTACGCGTTCATGCTAACTACGAGAATAACGTATAGACATCGAGTACGGAAACGATTTGACTTATGAAGACATATGCAGACTAACGGACAAGACGAAGATAAGAGAGATCACTAACCTTCACTACGCGTATGCTGCAGCCACTCTCATTTGCTTTGCTCAATTGAAGAAAGTGAATACGAATGAGATTTTCTATCTCGATCCATGTAGAGATTAACGGTGCTGTGTTACGGGTTAGATACAACAAACATTCAAAAGTGGTTTGAACTGAAGTTCAGCAAGTTTCACGTCCATCCACGCACTCCCAACTACTTTATAAACAGAATAAGGGAGAAGCGGCATGGCGACGAAATGAAGTCTCAGCTAAGGATCGTAAGTTCTCTTGTGTTTGCAGTTAACTCATAGTTGCAACCCCTTTCTCTTTGCCTTCTGATCTGCTCTCCACCAAAGGAGCGGGTGGTGCAGCAACCGGCTCAAGCCGAGGATCCTGTCCAAGGCGACTTCAAGACGATTCAAGTCGCCTTGGATAGTCTTCGGTTTGAGTTCGAGGGGGGGAGGCGGAATAGGGTTCTTCAACGCCAGAAGAACCACGTCGTCTACCGCCTTTTGCAAAAAAGGCTGGCAGCGGCGAAGGAGATCGAGGCGAGGGAGGTCAAGAAGAAGGAGGACATGATCAAGTGTGTCCTCCTTCTGGAGAAGCTGCTGAGACAAGCCGGCAGAGAAGTCGACGAGGAAGAGCCGGAGCAGCGGCAGGAGGAGGAGCGGCAGGAGGAGCGGCAGGAGCAACGGGAGGAGCAACAGGAGGAGCGGGAGGAGCAACGGGAGGAGGAGCGGGAGGAGCAACGGGAGGAGGAGCGGGAGGAGCAACGGGAGGAGCAACGGGAGGAGCAACAAGAGCAACATGAGGTACATGACGAAGAAGTATAAACTGCTATTCAACTAATTCTCTTGTTTCTTGTAACAAGGGATACGATGCGTCCTTCTAGTCGCTACAAGTGAGAAGAATGCAATCTGGAATTCCATGGAATTCCACATAGTCAAGCTGAATATCCATGGAATTCCACAAAATACCTAAACCTGGAATTCCATGGAATTCCACATAATCAAGCTGAAAATCCATGGAATTCCAGACCATCCATGTGAAAATCCATGGATCTCCACAGATTGATAAAACCTGGAAATCCATGGAATTCCATTTAAAGTCGGTTGAATTCCTCGGGAATGCTCCAGAACCTCAGGAATGCCCTTGATATGAGCAGATCTCCCATCACTTTACGCTTTGGCCGCTATTATACCGGGTCTTTGTTTAAAACAAACACTATAAACGTTCGCCCTTGCCTGCCAATCGGATGTTTCGTATGTAGGACCCAAAACAATGTTGCTTCTCACTCCATTTGTTGCAGTGGGTTCGGCTTCACGGAATGTCGCAATCACGTCTTCGTAGTCAGGGGCAAAGAGCTTGGAGCGCTCCCAGGATGCATCTATGTTCATTGGAGTTGCCGCAACCTGGTAAGCGCTGATGGAGTAATACAAGAAGGCGTACACTCCACCCGCACCATTCGTTGCATTCTCACGGAGCTTGTTCTTGTAGACCGAGAAAACGACCTTGTCCAGAGGCTGGAATACCGAAGTGACGGACGCTGGAAGAAGCAGCTCCCGGATGTTGTTCTCGAACAGTACCTTCTTCACTTTTGCATGTGTTCGGGTGCTGTGCGGATCGACGATCAAGAGCGCCATCTGCCCGGGGAAGTCTCGTTTCGCTTCGATGTGGGGTACTAACACTTCTTTCAACCATCTTACGTAGTTATCCACCGAGATGAAGCCGGAACTCTGGACGAAGTACTTCACATCTTCAAGATGGTACTTTGCGACCATCCCCGCCTGCTGAAGCTCGTGCGGTACCAAGTAGGTGGGCTTCACATGCTGGCCATCTAGAGAGACGCAGCCGATCAGCGTCACATGCGCAGAAATGGTGGCGGCCTTTCTGGTAGGTTCACCATCCTTGGTACACACAACGTGTGCTCTCATCACCTTCCCCTCCGTTGAGACCCAAGATTCGTCCATATTGAAGATCAATTTAGGAGGGTAGTTGAACAGGGCCATCTCATTGTGAAGATTCTGGTACATCGTCGCGATTGCGATTCTGCAACTGAGTGCCTTCATCTCGTAGTTGCTCAATGCCTTCTTATGCAATAGACCATTCTTCTCAGTCCAGTTCCGTATCGTGCTAACACTGATTGGAGGTCTGTTGATCTGCTCCCTTCGCTCCCGCGTGATTTCATTTGCCTCTTGGGTAATTTCAACAAACGTCATGCTGTGTTCGTCACTGTTTCTTCCCACAACCAAATCATACAACTGGGCACTCTCTTCTGGATTAAGAGCCGTCCTCTTCTTGTTGTAGTCGTAGCCAAACCCTTGCTCCATGTTTTTGAGCTTGGTGTAGACTGTAGACGTATTGCCGCCAGTATGATCATGAAGAAACTTGACTGTCGCATGGGGGTAACAACCACTTCTTATTCCCAGTATGTAATATGTCATCACTCGAGTGCCATCATTTGGAAACTGGGATTGAAGGGATGAGATGATTCGCAGGCACTCAGCCTTCTCATCATCCCTCTCTATCTCCTCGTCTTCATCCATAAGAAAAAGTGAAAAACAAAAAGCGCGGGTGAAATAGGGACGGATTTTGTTTTAAGAAACAAGTGAAACTCCAGGCCAAAGCGTAAAGTGATGGGAGATCTGCTCATATCAAGGGCATTCCTGAGGTTCTGGAGCATTCCCGAGGAATTCAACCGACTTTATACGAGTCTGGAAATCCATGGATCTCCACGAATTGATAAAACCTGAAATTCCATGGATTTCCAGCTCGCCTAGTCTGGAATTCCATGGAATTTCACAAATCATGAAAGGCTGGAGTTCCATGGATTTTCAGCTTGCCTTGTCTGGAATTCCATGGAATTTCACGAATCATCAAAAGCTGGAATTCCATGGAATTCCAGCAGTATGGGCATGGATATCCATGGAATTTCACAAATCGCCAAAGGCTGGAATTCTATGGAATTCCATGAGTAGGCAAATGAAAATCCATGGAATTCCATGGCGATGTTTGAACTCATTTTTCTCAACAAGGATTGCTAAGCAGGTCCTAATATGGTACTGGTATATAGTCCAAAGTATGCTCCAAAGAATGAGATATGAGCCGTCGCAATCTGCGATAGTGGGTGTTCGGAAACTTGTACCTTCCCCCGCAATACGGTTCTTCTCAGCCACTCCTGGACTTGTTGAACAGATGGAGGATTCAGAAACTGAGTGCTGAGTACGCTAAGAGTGATAATGAAGATGCCTGCGTTGTATTCGTTCACCACGATAGATTGAGTTGGTACGAGGGTATAGTGGAAATGACTTCTTCTGTATTGTTAGAATTGAATGAGGAGAGAATGATCGAAGTGGATGTTGACTCGCATGAGTTGTTGCAGGTGAATGGAGAGGATGTGAAGGGAATTGAACACAATGTGGTGTTGAATCTGAATGATGATGGAGAGCGATGGGAAGGCGATGTGTTAAATGATGAACCGTATGGCTGGGGTGTGTTGTATGACAGTGAGAACAGAATGGGATATAAGGGATTCCGAATTGGAGGAGTGAATGTGTGCTATGGCACTCGGTACTACTCTGACATCCAGAAGGTGGAATACAAAGGAGGGCTTTGTGAAGGAAAGCGGTGGGGACGAGGTGTGCAGTATGATCGAAAGGGTAACAAAGTGTTTGATGGAGAATGGATGAATGATGAACAAGCGAGCAAGAGAGTAGAATTGAGTGAAGTGAATCAGCTTCTTCACAGTCGCATTGAAGAATTGGTCGTGAGTAACAACAGTTGTAATGGAGAAGAATGGAGATTATTGGATTTGTCTTTCATGTCGAAGTTGCGACTGCTTGAAGTGGGAGATAAGTGTTTCAAGTATGTGGATGAAGTGAAGATGATTGGAATGAATGAGTTGGAGAATGTGGTGATTGGAAAGAATTGCTTCACTAAGGAGAAGAATAGTTGGGGTAATGATCCAAGTCGTCATTTCTATTTGAAGAATTGTGAGAGAGTGAGAGAATTGAAGATGGGTCGTTATTCCTTCTCTGATTATTCAGTGTGTGAGATTGAGAATGTGCCTTCTTTGGAAGTGATTGAAATGGGAGAAGTGAATGAAGCGAGTTACAATTTCTATTATGCTTCACTGGAACTAAACAGTGATTGTGAAAGAATGAGCTGATGAATAGACTTGTCCAGTTTGAAATCACTTCTTGTTGGTGAACGTGCATTCGATGATTGTTTTCGTGTTGTATTTGAGAGTGAATGGTTTGAAGAGAGAATAATGAGTAGACTTGCCTGAATTGACTTCCATTCAACTTGGATATAATGCATTCTATTTCAGTGGTGAAACAAGTGAATTGATCATGCGAAGTGTCTGTGATGAAATGAACTGATGAATAGACTTGCCTAAACTCACTACACTCACTACTGAAGGGAAGTACAGCGAATCATTCCATAGTCCTCGTTCCATCACTCTGGAGGGTACTTCCTATCACTCTATTCTCACAAACAGACATGCCGTCTCTCACCACTGTTACTCTTGACAAGGGATATGCTTTCAGAGAGAAGAAAACCGTCAATGCCATGAGTCCCTCTTCCTCCTCTTCCTCATTCATAGACATCACTCCTGCTCTTGAAAGCGTTCTCAACTCTCCAGAATACACTTCTCTTCCTCCTCCAATTGTCTAATGTGTGATTCTGTTTCTATCTATTTGTTTCTTTCCAAGAGCCATATTTGCAACTATCCAGAGTGAGTTCATTGCCATCATGTGAAAAACACCGCACATTCCCGCCATTCCATGGGAAGAAGGGATAGTTCAGATTCAAACTATTCACATGGAAGTGATTAGAAATGAAGAAAGAGGCGTAATGAAGAGTGTAATGAAGCATGCCCATGAGAATGACAGCCAAATGATGAGTAATGCAAATGTCATAAGGATTCGGCAAAACTAGCCTCATTCTGCAAATGGATTGTTTCCCTCCACAATTATTATGATGGAACTATTCTTCACTGATTCTCTATTTCCAGCAGCGACCACACAGAAAGAGCAAGGGAAAGACGATTCGTGGGCATCCCACAAACTACACATCACGCCAAACCCAACACCAAATCGCCGTTTTCACTTCACACAACAATAACTCTATTCCTTCCTCACCCACAGACAGAGAACAGGAATTGTCACTCCGATTGCTTCATATCCTCATTTCTCCATTCATACACAACCAGAATTCCATCAAAACAGCTCATCGCAGTTAATACTGCCTTGTTCCCATTATAGATTCGCATATTTCATTTTCACACTCCCAAATCCACCCTCATAAAGAAAACCAGAAGAAGTGAATTGATACTACCATTCCATGATCTCTGCTCACATCATGAATAAGGCACTGCACTGTTACCCACTTCACACAATCATCCCCCTCATCAGATTCTCTTTCCCCATTCACCGATTCTCACTCTAATAATGGATTTCCCATCTCTGAGCGGTTACACGATACTGGAAAAGCGGGGAGAGGAGTAGAAGCATAACTGAGGCAATCACGAATAGAAGAAGTGTAGAAGAATACAGAGCCGTTCAAAACGATACGCAAAGCATTGTGATTCTGAAGAAGATCGCGAAGGAGGGAAATGCAGAAGAAGAATGGGAACGGCTGAAAGGATGCGACTCTGAATTCATTTTGCACTACTACGATCTTCTGAATGACGGGAAGGAACAATGGGTACAGACTCCGGCTGATCATCACTCCTTAGGTAGTAATGGAACATGCCGCATTGGGATCTCTGCGCCAATTCATTCGCAGTGGCAATGCACTGGCTATTGATGACTTTCGCGAGATTGCGAGCTGCTGCTTGCTAGGACTGGAGAGTTTGCATGCGAAGAGTATTATTCATGGTGTACGTTCTGCAAACGAGGATAACGGACTAGAGTGTGGATCCCGGTAATCTGTTCCTGTGTGAAGATGGAAGAGTAAAGCTGGGTGGATTGGAACAACATCTGGGTGTGCAGCCACTTCAGTCAAAAGAGAACAACGAATTGTATGATGCACATGAAATCAGCAAGGAAGGAGATATGCGGTCATTGGGCGTATCGCTGATGGAGATACTGGAAGGAGAGGAGTACATTGCGGTTTTGGGTAGGAAGAATGTAGATGCGCTGATGCGTGATAACTACAGATTCTGCCTTTTGTATTGGAATTGGCCAACTGAACTGTTCGATTTTGTGAAAGACCTGATGCAGAAGGATGTGAATGCGATGATGGCTGTGAGTTTTATTCCAAAGAGTGATGCGTAGAATCCCTTCGTGAAAGAGTCGGTGGAGAGAATCAGGAGAGAAGGACACTCCGATCGAGTGGCTGGCATGGCGAGGAGCTATCGGATTCAGCAGTGGGGCCAGAGTCTACTGAAGAATTGTGATGGTCGCTACATAAACTACTACAGACATGGCCATTCGTGCTGGCTCCACGAGGGAATCGTGGAAACGTCCTCTGTGATCGTGCAGCTGGCGTTGGAGAGAGTGGTTGAAGTGAGTGTTGACTCGCATGAGTTGTTGCGAGTGAATCTTGCAACTGTGAATGGAATCAAGCAAAACCAAGTGTTGGATTTGAGTGACGATGGAGAGCGATGGGAAGGTGATGTATTGAACAATGAGCCGTATGGTTGGGGCGTGTTGTTCGACAGGGACAACAATCGAGTGTATGAGGGGTTCCGACTCAAAGATGTGAATGTGTGCTACGGCACGCGGTACTATCCAGACATTCAGAAGGTGGAGTACCAGGGAGAGATTTGGGAGGGAAAGCGATGGGGAAGAGGCGTTCAGTATGACCGAGCCGGAAGTGTGGTGTTCGATGGTGAATGGCTGAATGATGAGCATTCGGTGGAGAAGAAAGTGAAGTTCTCGGAAAGCGGCTTGCTCCTTCATGAGCACATCGAAGAATTGGATATGACGTTCACTGACAGCGGGGAGTGGGGCACACTGGATTTGTCGTTCATGTCCAATCTGCGCGTGTTTGAAGTAGGACAGTGTTTATGCAAAGTGAGGGAAGTGAGGCTGATTGGATTGAAGCACTTGGAAAGAGCGTTATTTCACTTTTGCTCCTTTTCGGATGCTGTTGGCCGCTTCTATTTGAAGGATTGTGTGCAGCTGAAAGAACTGTTTGTAAGTAGTGGATCCTTTTCCATTTTCTCCGTGTGTGAGTTGGAGAATCTTCCTTCCCTGGAGGAGATTACAGTGGGCGACAAGGACATCGATTACTCTTGCTTCAGTTACTCTTCACTTGTGCTGAAAGGTGTGCTAGAGCGGGGAGCATGAGTCATAGACTTGCCATCGCTGAAGACGTTTTACTGCGGATGGTTTGCCTTTCATAACTGCTCTTACGCTGTCTTTGAGAGTACTCATTCGCTGGGGTTTGCACGATAGACTTGCCTGAGCTCGTTTCCATCCAGTTAGACAGTGATTCCTTCTTTTTCAAGCCTGGTGATTCTTCCTACGTGATTATGCGGAGTTAGCTTTTGGAGCGCATCTGATCATCAGATTTACCCAAGCTCACGAGGATTTGGTCAAGCGGAGCATTCTGTAACGCCCGTCATGTGACTCTTGAAGGTAGGAATCATTACAGTCAATCAAGATAAGATTTGCCGTCTGTCAAACTCTTCTATCTCCCTTCTGCGTTTGCGGCTCAGACGGAGTTGCATTTCAGGAGTGTTCCTTCGCTGCGAGAGTCACGAATAGACATCGGAGAGCTGATTCATCACCACAACATCTACAGGCACAACCCAATGGCCACAGTCCATTCCATTGGGGAGTTTAATGAACTGAGTAATTCCGTAACCACAATCATTGTGGACTGCGACTGCTGTAATGAAGAGGAAACTACGCTCTTTGATTTGAGCGAGTTTACCAACCTGAAGACGCTTGAGGTGGGGAGTCACTCTTTTGAGTATGTGAAGGAAGTGAAGTTGATTGGATTGCATTTGCTGGATAGAATTGAGATTGGTAAGAAGTGCTTTTCTGGAGACGAGAAAGGGAGTTGTTTTCACCTGAGAGACTGTGAACGCCTGAGGGAGTTGAGGATTGGTTGTTATTCCTTCAACAACTACAGTGTGTGTGAGATTCAGAGTGTTGCCAGTTTGGAGGTGATAATGATGGGAGTCCTTGCGTGCGAGAGTCTCTGTTTCTGTTATTCATCGTTGGAGTTGAAAGGTGAGAATCGTAGAGAAGATTCAAGAATAGGTCTGCCCAAACTCAAGTCACTTTTGCTTGGCGGAAGTGCGTTCTCTATGTGTCATTCCATCGTGATGGAGAGTTTCCTTGGAGAGTTCGTTTTCATGGAATAGACTTGCCGGAACTGAAGAGTATCCAACTCGGCCATAACGCGTGCTACTTTTCTGAGAGGGAGGATTCAGAGTTGGTTATGTGCAGTACACGAGCACTACTGAGTTGATGCGTAGATTTGCCCAAACTGGAAACGCTCACAACAACGGATGAAAACAGCGGCTCCTTCTCTAGTCCTCGCAGCATTCGTCTCGCAAGTGGGATGATTGGCATGGAGTGAGACCTAGACATGCCGAATCTCACGACTGTTGAGCTGCCGTACTGCTTTGATGACGATCACCTACTCAACTATCACCGTACTCTCCCCAACTGCATGTGATCCGTAGAGATTGGGCGGTGGAGCGAGCATCCAGCCCTGCAGGCAGCCCTTCCGGACGCAAACGTTCACAACAGGATTGACTTCAATGCACTGCACACAACCACTCAGCAAATCGTTGTGGACTCCAGCGTCGCCTTTGATCCGTCCTTCACTGTATTGGATTTGAGTCGGTTTTCCTCGTTGCGGAAACTTGCCATTGGAGACTGCAGTCTTTCAACCGTCAAAGAAGTGAAACTGATGGGTCTGCATCTACTGGACACGGTGACCATTGGAAATGGCTGCTTTTCAGAGCGTAAGGGTGTCAGCAATCCGAATCGTCGTTTCTATCTGAAAGACTGTGGCAGATTGAAGCAATTGAAGATTGGACGTGAATCCTTCATGGATTATTCACTGTGTGAGATGAAGAACTTGCATTCCGTGACCCACATTCAAATTGGAGAATTGTATGAGGAGAGTTTTACCTTCATGGCCGCCTCTCTAGTCTTGAAGAGTGCTTGTTCATAGCGAAAGTGAGATGTAGACCTACCCCATTTGACACGGCTCGTTGTTGGTCAGCAAGCATTCCGTGCATGCTTTAAGGTTCAGTTAGCGAGTGAGTGTCCCTTCTGGGCTTCATGGAATAGACCTGACTGAACTCATTTCCATTCAATTGGGTAAGCATGCCTTCTCCTTTGTCAAGAAGAAGCAGGCCAATTCACTGTTGATGAGGAGTAATGGCTGGAGAAAAGCGTGATAAACAGACTTGCCAAAACTCAAGACCATCACCACGGAGAATCCACGAAGTACCAGTTTCATGAATCCCCATCACGTCACACTTCAGAGTGAATAGTGGGAATGAGGAGTGAGGAATAGACATTCCCTCTCTCAACTCTGTTACGCTGCCCAACGCCTTTTCCTTCAAAAATGGCGTGATGATGCAAGGAAGTACTCTCCGTTACGCATCTTCATGGATAGGCGTGGGTGCATTCGCTCGTTTCTTCTCACCCTGATGCTTCTAAATCACTGCTATGATGAAAGTGCTATGTTTCTTTAACAATTCTTGCTGCATTAGCGATCAGAGTGTCCGTTGGAGTGAAATACTCCGTTATATAGACGTTATGTTGATTATTATTTGCATTAGGAATGGTGCTGTGAGAAGAGAGGTGGAATGAAGGGCAATCAATCGTTTTCACATCTCTCGCGTGAATCCAATTGCCAATATGAATGCTTTTGATTGAAAGAAGTGAATGAACAGAAAAGAGTCTGACATGATCAGCAGAGCTGCATGTTATTCCCATAGAAGAGCATTGAGTAGAGAAGCCGGATTACGCATGCAATTGCTTCGTATTCATCTGACAGAACGATCTCCATTGAATCCGTTTTCAAAAACACTACATGCGATTCATTCGAAATCAATAGATGTGGAAAGGGCTTTTGCACCGTGGATTGCTTGTAAATGGAGTAGGAAGCAAGAACGATACCTATGGGAAGAACAAGGCTGTATCAAGGACAGAATGATGGACTCTTCGTAGACAATACCAAAGATACAAGTACTCACTGAATTGCTGCTGCTGATGCCCATTCCCCACGTTTCTCTGTTTGATCTCTCCTATAGTCTCTATTCAACTGGTTCATTCTCACACAGAAAGAACAGGAAGAAATGAAGGAGCACAACCATTCCCTTTGTTTCTTGGCTTACTAACGACAGCTTCCATCCAAATTGTGCCTAAGGCGAACAGATAAGAGTCCGTAGCAATAGTGTTCCACCCAGTGTAATTCTGACTCACATATCTGCTGGTTTGTTCCTTGCTTTCATGAATACGGCTAGAGTGGATAACTATGAGCTTATGGGATTGCTGGGTATGGGGTAATAATGGAGAATTGAATGTGAATGGATAGAGGGTTTGGGGCTGTGTACAAAGGATTCGACAAGAGTTCTGGAGTGTATGTCGCAATCAAGATAGCGCGGTTACCTGCAAATGAGACGGACTTGCTATCTGAGAGTGAAATGCTCATGAAATGCAATTCTCCGTTCATAGTGCGGTATAATGGAATGATTCGGAATGCAACTGAGTTATGGGTATGGATTACGAAGTGGGCATAATGAATAAGTTCATCATGGAGTTCTGTCACTATGGTTCCCTTGCTTCGTACATTCGGAGAGGAAATAGCCTAACAGAGGATGAATTGTGCGAGATTGCAAGTTGTTGCTTATTTGGGTTGTGCTACCTCCACAATCATAAGATCATTCACCGCGTGGGCAATTGGAATAGTCAACTAATGGATAGGACGTCAAACCGGACAATCTGTTCATCTCGGAGACTGGAGTGATCAAGCTGGGAGATTTCGGTTTAGCGGTGCAGTTGGAGAATACTGGGAGTGTCAGGGATACTGTATGTGGTACATCTTGGTACATGGCGCCCGAAGTGTACAATGGAGCCACTGAAGTGAAGAGTGACGTGTGGGCACTTGGAATATCGCTGATTGAGCTGGCGGAAGGGAGAAATCCCTTTGCGGGACTGAGGCTTTCTACGGATGTCAAGAATAGGGTTCTGATGCATCCGTCACCTTCGCTGTCTCCATCGAGGTGGTCTGAACGGTTTGTGGATTTCGTTGGGAAGTGTTTGGTGAAGGAAGCGAAAGAGCGATGGAGTGTGAATGAGTTGATGAATGTGAGTTGTTTCACTGAAGAATGATGAATAGCATCCCTTCGTGAAGGACTCTGTTGAGAGGATCCGCAATGCGGGTAATTCGGAATTGCTTGTTCGTCTGGCAAAGAAAGGTGGCATCGTAAGCCCTCTTCTGGATGATGCGGAAAGAAGAAGAAGAGAAATGGAAGAATGGAAAAGAGCAATGGAGGAACGAGTGAACAGCGAAATCGAAGCGTGGAAGAGAGAGGAAGAGGAGAAGAGAAAGAAGGAAACGGAAGAATTGAAGAGAACAATCGAAGATCAAAAGAAGAAGGAGATTGAAGAATTGACGCGAACTATCGAAGAGCAGAAGAATACAATCAAAGAATTGGAGAAAACCATTGAAGAGCAAAGGAATACAATAGAAGAATTGAAGAAGAAACCGAGTCCACCAACGCCAAGCAATGATGACAGGGTTGTTTGGGAAAGGAAGACGGTAACTATCAAAAGTGGGAACGTTCTGGATAATACAAATAGCTACATTGGCGGAATTGTCATTGCATCGAACTGTTGTAATGATAATGGGCTAAAGATGCTGAATTTGAAGCGATTTGAGAGTCTGAGATCATTTGAAGTGGGTGACGGGTGCTTTAAGAATGTGGAAGCAATATATGTGATAGAAATGAAGAAACTGGAGAAACTGGTGATTGGAAAGAACTGCTTCACTAAAGATTACGGGCGTAATAACAAACCAAAGGGCGAGTTTTATGTGGATGGATGTGAGAAACTGAGAGAACTGAAGATCGGTGACAACTCCTTCCCGAAGTACTCAGTATGTGAGATTGCAAATGTGGAAAACCTGCAATTGATTGAAATGGGGGGTTATTGCTTTGAGAATGTGAAGAAGATGGAATTGATTGGATTGAAAAGGCTAGTGAGACTGGAAACTGGATATAGATGTTTCAAAAACGAGAATGATAGTGAGAGTAATGGCGTATTCAACTTGAAGGATTGCGAGGCGCTAAGAGTGTTGCGGCTTGGTATTGATTCCTTTGAGGGTTATTCTGAATGTACGATTGAGGGCGTGAATAGTTTGGAAGTCATAGAAATGAAGGGTTCCAACTTCTTTAGTGCTTCATTGGAACTGAAGAGTGATTCTCAAAGAATGAAATGATGAATAGATTTGTCCAGTATAAAATCGCTTGTGTTTGGTTATAGTGTATTCTGTCGTTGTTCTCGTGTAGTGCTTGAGAGTGAATGGCTTGATAAGGGAGTGATGATCAGATTTACCCAGATTAGTCTCCATTCAACTTGATTCTGATACTTTTAGTTTCTGGGAAGATGATGAATCAAGTGAATTGATCATGCGAAGTGGTTGTGAAGAAAAAAAGTGATGAATAGACTTGCCTAGACTGAAGACGCTTATTGCTGAAAAGAAATACACCGATTCGTTTCAAGACGTTCATAACATCACTCTCGAGAGCACTGCTTCTGCTTTCTGTTAATCCGTAGACTTGCCTTCTCTCAGAAAGGTCACTCTCCCACGCATAGCATTCAAAAGAGTCGAGACGAAGCGTGTCAACAGTGTTCTCCTCTTCTCCTCTTCACCCATAGAAGCTGGTGCACTTAAGAAGTACACCTGTTGTCTGTGTTGCCGGAGATGTGGATGTGTACTGTTCTAAACAGAGTTCTTGTTGTGTGGGTCTATTGGAACTGTAAACGTAATGGCTAGAGAAATGAGCATGCTGATTTGTCTCCATTTGACTCCAATCCCCGACTTGCCTGTTTGTTCAGTCAATGCAACTCATAGTGATCCTATTATACTTGTATTCCTCCCTCCCCATTTCTGTCATCTATTCCCCTCTTCAACCCTCAAATCCACTCACCCCCACCCACCCCCACAATTCCACCCCACGCCAAACCCAATTCCCCCTTTTCTCCCTCAATTATCCCTTTCAAACCCCATAGCCCATGTTTTCCGCAACAGCGAGACGATTTGCACGCGTTGGCATTCGTTCTGCCAAGCAATTCAATTCCTCTGCTTCAATCTCCAACTCAACGCATTCCCACATCGGCTACGTGCTGGCCGTGGGTGCTGCGGGAGTTGCCTCGATTGCGCTATTGAATAAGCATCTCAGCGCTCAGGAGCCAGAAAGCGGCTACCTCTACACCTGGTACCTTCCTTTCCTCTGCATCATCATGCAATAGGGGTAGCGGTCAGTTTGGCCAGCTCGGCCTCGGTTCCCAGAACGATGAGTCGCTTCCTCGCCTCGTGAAGGAGATCGAGGACGAGGGCTGCACCTTCGTGACGGTGGGAGCCAACAGTACTCTCTCCTCCTCCTGTTGAGTGTAGCCACTGCCGTCATCACCAAGGGCGGCCGTCTGTGGACGTTCGGTCAGGGAGACAGCAACCAGCTGGGCCAGGGCAATACGGAGGACAGCTCGAACCAGGTGCTTCCCTGCGAGGTGGAGGATGCCTTCGATGGTCAGCCCATCATCGACTGTTCGGTGTGCGACGGCCACATGGCTGCCGTGGCCGCCGACGGCTCCGTGTGGACGTGGGGCCGCTCCACCTTCGGCCGTCTGGGTCACGAGTCGGTTTCTCTCCTTCCAATCACCCACAGAGTGACGGAGACGGGTCGTCCGGAGAAGGTGCCGGGTCTGGAGGGTCATCGCTTCGTAGCCGTCGGCGATGTGGGTGAGGCGTAGGTGCAGGTGTGCGCGGGCCACGTGCACACGCTGGCGCTGACAGAGGACGGCGAGGTGTTCGCGTGGGGCAACAACAAGACGGGCTGCGTGGGCTGCGAGGAGCGCGGCACGTGCGCGCCGCAGCGCGTGGAGGGTCTGAAGGGCAAGCGTGTGGTGGCGATTGCCGCGGGAATGGAGTCTTCGGCGGCGCTGACGGCGGAGGGCGAGGTGTACACTTGGTAGGGGAATTCGGGGACATTAAGAATAGGGGCGCGGACAATTACGGCCAATTGGGCCAGGGCCAGGGTCCGCGGTACGTGAACAAGCCGGCGAAGATCCGCATCTTCAAGAACATGCCGATCACGAAGATCGCCTGCGGGCAGTACCACATGCTGGCGCTGGCGAGCAACGGCGACGTGTACGCGTGGGGCCAGGGCCTGCAGGGCCAGACGGCCAACGAGAAGAAGGTGGACACGAACATCCCGCATGCGATCGATGCGCTGAAGGGGTACGGAATCAAGCAGATCGCGGCGGGCGGTAGCCACAGCGCGGTGGTGGACGACAAGGGCCGCGTGTTCATGGTGGGCAAGAAGAAGGCGATTGAGGGCTAGTTTGGCAGCGGCAGAAACGGCCAGCTGGGCAGAGGCGACAAGGTGGAGAGCATCGCTGCCTACCGCGTGGTGCCGACGCTGGTGGAGTATCTGCAGACGGCGAGAGTGATGCAGATTGTGTGTGGAGGCGACCACACGGCCGCGATCCTGGCGAAGAAGATTTAGGGGTTTTGCTTATCATAATGACTTGCGCTGTTTGTTTCTGCCAGAGAGAACACTCCCGCGGTTATTCCAGCAAAGACAAAAGCGGCATTATCTAGGGCCAGACAGGGAGATGGAGGACGATCTTGAACCAATGGATGCGATGAACTATGGAGAGGAGGATGCGAGTTTCGGATCATCGGAAGAAGAGGAGGAGGAAGTCATCGACTACGAGGGGATGAAAAGCGCACTGGAGATGTTCCAAAAGGTAGGAGAAGCGAGGGAAGCGAGAGGCTCACGCGCGTGTAGGCGGACATCGTGAAAGAAGCGCTGGAGAAGGGCGTGGATCTCGTGGAGTACGAGAAGAAGGTGGAGGAGGATTTGGCCTCCGCGTCGGCGAGTTCCATCGATGATTACCTTGCCGCCAGCAAGCACTTTGCCGAACTGCACAAGTGCGTGAGCTGGGTTGAGGGTGACGATCAGAGACATGAATTCGTGTGATGGTCTGCTTGCGCAGATGCAGGAGCTGCTGCATATATATCAGAAGGATCTGTCGGGTGTGGCGAACGAGATCCGCACATTGCAAGTGAGAATGGAGGGAGGGCGTGAAGCGTAGAATCAGAGTCTGGCGCTCTCCCAGAAGCTGCAGAACCGCCGCAACATGGACGGCGTGATTCGCGGACTGGTCAACAAGATTGCGATCAATCCGAACATGGTGAAGGTGTTGATTGAAGTGGTGTTCTCCTCGTGGAATCACGAGTAGGGTGAAATCAACGAGGACTACGTGCACACGCTCCACAAGCTGGATGCCCAGCTCGATTTCGTGAATGAGGATGTGGAGAACGTAGCACTTTCATCCGAGAATCACGCATAGGAGGAGCTGCACGTCAAGACGTCCGAAATCAAGGCAGTGAACGAGGTGAAGGCGGATCTCGCAATTCTGAAGTCGCAAAGCGGATCGCGTGTGAGAGACTTTCTGCTTGAGAAACTGCGTCTGATCACCCCCGAGGCCAACCTGGAGGTGTCTCTGCCTCGCTTCTCTCACTCCCAGGAAATCCAGAAATCGGAGCTACTTCCACAGGCGCCGATGATGCTGTTCCTGAAGAAGCACATTCCGAAGACCTTCGAGGAGGTGGGCATGCGCGGTGCGGGTGAGGCGCAGCTGAAGCGGCAGTACATGGGCAGTGTGAAGGAGATGCTGCTCAACCGCGTGAAGGCGTACCGCGAGCAGTGAGAAATGATAAAGTGAGTGATGTCCAGATTGCAGCCGCACGAGATGGCCGTGGGTAGTGCGGAGGACCTGCTGGTGGTGGGCGTTTCGCTGGCGGGTGAGGCGTAGCACACCCAGGGGTACGTGAAGTCGTTCTTCAAGAAGGTGGGAGAAGAGAGGGCGTGTGAGGGCTAGACGCAGAAGACGCTGCGCGAGTACACGACGGAGGGCTTCGAGCTGGCGGGCCGCAACGAGGTGCTGAAGCACGTCGCCGACGCGCCGATGACGGTGGAGCCGCTGCAGGAGGTGAGGGCAACATGGCGACGTGAGCCGTAGGGCGACGACGCGGACATGGACGCGGTGGTGTGTTGGCGCAGCCTGCTGGTGGGCGCGGGCGGCGGGCGTGAGGCGTAGCGACTGGTGATGGACCTGGCGCTGGCGGAGTACGCGTTCGACCGTGACTTCTTCCACGCGGAGGACACGGCCATCTTCTCGGAGATCTTCGCGGGCGTGTGCAAATACGTGCGGCTGGCAGCGAGGGGTGAGCGGTAGGTGCAGGCGCAGCTGGGCGAGTGGGCGGCGGCGTCGGTGGACTTCTTCGGCGTGCTGCTGGTGGGCATGCTGGTGCAGAGTCTGCTGACGGTGCGGGCGGGCGAGTGTGCTGAGGCGTAGCAGTTGCAGAACTCGGAGTACCCGATTCTGGTCGATTTCTGGCTGCCGTGGGAATGAGGAGAAGAAGTGAGAGATAGACTGCGTGATAAGATGCTGGCGCGATTCGGGGCGATTTTGGAGAAGCACACGGCGGTGGGTGTCTGTGGCGCGCGTGAGGCGTAGGCGGTGAAGTCGGCGCAGTCGCAGGCCAAGTCGCTGGAGGTGCCGTCGACGATCCACTACGCGGTGAAGCGGTTCGCGGCGCTGAGCTCGGGCGTTTACGTGAGCGTGTGGCGAGTGTGTGAGGCGTAGTACCTGAGTGTGACGTACCCCGAGCTGCTGCTGGAGAAGGAGAAGTGGAGCGGCCCGCTGGAGGCGCTGACGGCGGAGGTGGCGACGATGATTCAAAAGTTTGGGGACACGGTGGACGAGGATGTGGGGATACGAATATCAAGTGAGGCGTAGGAGCAGATCAACTACGTGTTCACGAGTGCGTGTTTCGTGCTGGACGCGTGGAAGAAGAGCGGCGCGGAGACGGAGAGCGCGATGGACGAGCTGTACAAGAAGTACGTGACGTTTTTCCTGGAGCAGACGATGGCGAAGCACATGAGTGGGTGAGAAGAGAAGGGCGTGAGGCGTAGCGTTCCTGTACGAGTTCGTGAAGAAGAACGAGCACAAGAAGGGGTCGCAGCTGAAGCTGTCGAGCAACGAGATGAAGGGGCTGAAGAAGTACAAGGAGGGTTATGTGGAGGACGTGAAGGAGATGTTCGAGGCGATCAAGGAGACGGTGCCGTACTACACGCTGGAGGTGTACAAGGAGTTCGTGAAGATGGTGAGCGACTACCACACCAAGTACATCCAGATTCTGGGTGGCACGTCGTTCGTGAAGGAGCTCGTGCCTGTGAAGAAGGTGATCAACGAGGCGACCAAGTACAGTGTGGAGTTTGAGTGGCGTGTTTCTTTCACAAACATGGCATTCTAGTCTAGGTCGTTTGTCTTCTCTTTCGGGGGGTTCCTTCTCTGTTATGTCTTGAATGGGGGGTTGTTGGTTGCCTGTGGTGTTGAGAGGGAGTGTTTGTGGGGTTGTCTCCACGATCATCTGATTGGCTTCCCGTGCAGTCTGTCCTTCAAACGATTGCACAGCAGGCTTCCCTTCCTCCGTCACTACCGACTCCTTCTGAACAGATGGCACCTCAACCACTGCCTTCTGAACAGATGGCACCTCAACCACTGCCTTCTGAGCAGCCGGCGCCTCAACCACTGCCTTCTGAGCAGCCGGCGCCTCCACCACAGACTCCTTCTGAACAGAGGACACCTCCTCCACACTCTCACTCTCCTGATAACCCGGAATGACCTTCGCGCCCATGGCGACCACCTCCGCCTCGCTGTACAGCCGCATCTTCGCCGCGTTCTCGCCCGCGTAGCACATCGGACAGAAGAAGCAGCCCGTGTCCTCACGCACGTCCACGAACCGGCGGTCGTACGTCGTCAGGAACCCGAAGTACTTGGTCTCCGCGAAGCCGATGCAGAACGGGTGGAACCAACGCCCGCACGCGTCGCAGCCCACCATGAATTCCGACGTGCCGTCGGTGGTCATGCACACGCAGTACACCTCGGTGGTCTTCAGGTAGTGCGCGAAGAACACGGGGTTCTCCAGCTGGATCATCAACCGCGTCAGCTCGTTCGCGTCGTTGCACACCAGCTTCGCCACGGCCTGCTTCTCCGGGTCGGGCGACGGGTAGCAGTAGGACAGCAGGCCCAGGTACATCTCGCGGATCTCGATCACCAGGTCGTGCACCTGGAAGAACCCGCGCTTCTTGCACCGCCGGTAGAATGACTGCAGCGTGCCGTTGTCCAGCGTGTACCCGCGCCAGTCTGCGTGCACCGGCAGCAGGTGCGCGTCGATCTGCCGCTGGATCTTCAGCAGCAGGTTGTTCGCGTCGTCCAGCAGGAACGCCGCGCAGGGACTCGCCTTCAGCCACTCCAGCACCAGCCGCTGTCGCCGCTCCTTCTTCGAGTGCGGCTTCGTGGTGAACACCAGCGCATTTTCGTCGCTGCGCCGCCGCCCGCGCGACGCGTCGTTCCGCTTGCGCTCGCGCTCGCGCCGCTTCTCGCGCTTCTGCCGCATGCGCTCCAGCCCCTGCTGCTGCGCCTCCATGTTCTCCGCCGAGCGGCGCTGCCTGCGCTGGCGCGTCGTTGGCTGCTCCGCGTCGGTCAGCACGAACTCGTCGTTCTGGCGCTTGCGGCGCGTCTCCTTCTCGCTGAGGGGCGAGCGGTAGTCGTCGCAGCGCTTGTGCGGCACGCCGCGGCCCTGGAACCCGCCCGAGTGGTTGAAGCAGTGGATGAAGAAGTCCTTCTCCACCAGCACCTCCTCCACCGGCACGCCGCTGTGCCCGATCTTGTTGTTCCAGAACATCTCCAGCTCGTACTTCAGCGCGCAGGACGCGTGCACGCCGCGGCCGCAGCCCGAGCAGCAGCAGGGCACCACGCCGCCCTTGCGCCGGCACAGCTGGCAGACCAGAGAGCGGCGCTGCTCGCCCAGGTGCGAGATGTCCACGCAGTACCGCGGCAACTCCGTGTTGGCGCGCAGACCGTCGTACGGGCTGTGGTAGGCCACGAGCAGCGGTTGTTGCGGTTGTTGCGGTTGTTGTGATTGTGATGGTTGGTTGGGTTGTTCTGGCTGGGGCAACTGAATTGATTGCGTAGGCTGAGTGGACTGAGTAGGCTGAGTGGACTGAGTCGACTGCGCAGACTGTGAAAGAAGGGGAATCAGCACCGTGTCCTCGCTGGACGGCGATTTGGCTTCGGAGGCGTTTCGCGAGAGCGTGACGGTCGTGGCGCGCGCCGCGATCTCCTTCTTCTCCTCCTCGTTGGCAGGTACCATCATCGGCTCCTTGCAGCAGGGCAGCGCGTTGGTGACGCTGCAGCAGGGGTGCCACAGCGCGCAGGCCACGTGCGCGTACTTGCCCTCCTCGTTGGTGCGCATCATCGCGCCCTTGCTGTACCCGCAGACGCAGCAGAACACCTTCTCGCGCAGCTCGTGCAGGTGGTCCAGCACGCTCGACACCGACGGCTCGCTCTCCACCTCCACCGCCGACGCCACACCTGACGCCACACCTGACGCCACACCCGCCACCACGTCGGAATCCTCCGCACTCTCCTTCGGAGTGACGTGCATGACGTCGCGCACGCCGAGCTTCTTCACGAGGATGTCCTCGCAGACGTTGCAGAACCAGTCGCCCTTGGGCAGCGTCGCCAGGTCGTAGCAGCACTGGTGCACCGCCGCGTCGCAGCCGTCGCAGAAGATGATCACGTTCCCGAAGTTGCTGTCGCCGTCGCCGCACACCTCGCAGATGGCGTCGTTGTCCTCCTCTTCTTCCTCCTTCACGCGCTCCGGACGCTTCACCATCTCGTACTCCTTCAGCTCCTTCACCAGCCGGTCGCTCTCCGCCACCAGCTGTTGCGTCGCCTCGCTCTCCGCCTCGCCGGCCACCATCGCCGCCAGCAGCCCGCACAGACTCCGCTCGTTCTGCATCGTCGCCTCGAACAGCGCGTTCTGGCTGGCCTCCAGCTCGCGCTCCAGCTCGCTGCTGTCGATCACGCCGTCGCCGCTCTGTGACACGTACGCCGAGTAGTCAATGGCGCAGTCGGGCTCCTCGCCCAGCTCGCCCTCTTCCGCGGGGAACTCGTAGAAGTGCGGCACGCCCTGTTGCAGGTAGAACCAGCGCCCGTCGCTGTCGCGGTCGCACACGCGGCCCAACGTGGTCACGGGCTGAGCGGTGTCCTGCGTGGGAGTGAAGAGTTGGGGGCAGGTGCGGAGCAGGTGCTGCTGCGAGGGTGTCGTGGGCAGTGCGTCCAGCGTCTGGAGGGACTGCAGACGGCCCGTCGCGTCGATCCGGAGGTGGAGCACGCGCGGTGGTGCAACGCTCGGAGGCACCTCCATCGCATTCGATGACACACTCTGCGGCACCTCCATCAATTGCGACGCAGCAGTCTGAGACGGTAACCCCTCCATCGCACTTGATGACACAACCCGAGTTTGCGCGGCATGGATCCGACAAAGAAGAGTGCCGTGGTAGTCAGAGGGCAGGTGCTTCAGCAGGACGCTGCGCGCGTCGAAGGCGGAGAGCGGGATCTGCATGGGCGTGTAGTGACGACCCTCCCCGCGGAGCAGCGCCGTCATGCCGAACTGCTGCGTGTAGAAGGAGACGGAGTTGTCGGTGCTGTCGCAGCAGCCCATGCTCATCTGGCACGCCTGGCCTTGGCGGAAGGCGAGACAGAGCAGCATCGTCCCCGTCATGGGCTCCGCCTCCACACGGTACTGCCCGACGAACGCGGGGTGCGTGGCGCGCGCCACCCGCTGCAGCGTGCAGACGTACACGGCGCGCACGGCCTCGCGCTGCTTGCCCGAGGAGGGGTAGTACCACATGAGGTAGAAGTGAACCATGGCCACGGGCACAGTGGCGCCCGCGTCGTTCTTGCGCTCCGCCACGATCACGAACTCGTTCTTCTCGTAGAAGGTGCCGCTGTAGTCCGCCTCGCTGGAGAAGGTGGGGTTGATCGTGTTGATCTTCAGCAGCCATGGCACGTCCGCCTTGTGCGCCAGGCGGAAGGACGTGTTGGTGCACACGCCACGCCCGCGCGCCCAGGCGATGAAGTCGTAGTCCAGGGCGCACACGTGGCTCTCGCGCAGGTCCGCGAAGTCGTTGATGTCGAAGCCCTGGAAGTTCAGCTTCTGCTTGCGGTGGAACGACGCGTTGCTGGCGCCGTGCGGCGTGATCGCCACGGTGCGCACGCGGTCCTCCGCCGGTGCTTCCTGCAGCGGCTGCGCGGCGCTGCCTAGCGCAGGGATGAGGAAAGCCGCGTCCTTCTGCAGCAGACGCACAAATGACATTGGCGCGAGGGCCAGCAGGTTGTTTTGCAGCACGGCGATGATGTAGCCCAGCACCTGCGGCGCGAGATAACGACTGGAGACGCCGGCAGGCGCGGGCAGTGCAGGCAATGCGGGGAAGGCGTGGAGGAAGTGGAGCTGGGCGACGAGCGGCTGAGGGTCGGGCTGCACGGCGTAGAAGTACTTCATGCAGGTCCAGAAGTCGACGCACCAGAACTGGTTCTCCTTCTCGTCCGTCTTGATCCTACGCATGACCTCCCGCGCCAGCGCCCACTTCTGCAGCACCGTGTCGGGGATGCTGGCGACCGTCGCCTTCGCCTTCTCCTTCTTCTTGCGCATCTTGCGCTTCTTCTTCGGCGTGGCGTCCGCGGAGGCGGGCTGCTCCGTCTTCCTCCGCTTCTTCTCCGTGTGGTCCCGGCAGTAGCTCAGGTACATGAACACGCCGTTCTTCTCGTCGCTTGTCAGCAGGTACCCCGCCTTCAGCGCGCAGAACGGGTGGAAGGACACGGAGCAGTTGCGCGAGCTGCACTGCACGCAGCCGGCGCCCCGCTGTCCGCAGAGGCAGCACACCAGCTGCGCGCGCTCGCGGGAGATGCGCGCGATGCCCTCCACGAGCACCTCGGGGCCGTTGAGGTTCAGCGACAGCTCGGGCGTGTAGTAGGCGCAGATGAGGTGGATGAAGAAGCCCTCGGGCGTGCGGTGCATCGCGCCGCCGGGCTGCTTGCAGATGTAGCAGCGCACCTGGCTCGGGCGCAGACCGTGGGCGCACACGGAGCAGACCCAGTCGCCCTCGGGCACCTCCTTGATGCCGTAGCAGCCCTGGTGCACGGCGATGTTGCAGCGGTCGCAGAAGACCAGCATGTCGCCCGGCTCGCTGTAGCCCTCGCGGCAGATGTCGCACACCTCGTTGTCCTCCTCCACCTCCATTGGTGCCCCTTCTGATGGGGTTACTTGAGGGGTTTCCTTCGTGGGTGTTTGAGGGGGTGCTTGTGTGGGTGCTTGAGGGGGAGTGAGTGGAAGTGAGGGTATGACAGGCTTTGAAAGAGTCACAGAACGCGTGGGTGTAGCAGCTTTTGAAGGAGTGAGTGGTTTTGAAGGAGTCACAGAACGCGTGACGGATCGAGTCGGTCTGATGGCTCTGGAGGGCACCACGGCTTGAACAGGAGAGACAGGCTTGGAGGTAGCAGCACTCTCATCCGTCTTCTTGGCACGACGGGGCGCTTTGCCGCCGAAGGGCTTGCGGGGAACAGCGGCGCGCGTCTGGTGCAACGGACAGGCAATCTCGTGGTTGCGGATCACGTCGCGGATGGAGCTGGCCTTGACAGCCTCCTCGTAGCACAGCGGGTGGTAAAAGAAGGCGCACTGGGCGTCTTTGCACTTGATCAGCATGCCTCCTGATTGCTTGCAGCGGAAGCAGATGGCGCTATTAACGACATCCAGGGAGTCCATCGGGGAGGAAAGGAGACGGGAGAGGAGTGAATTGAACGCTGCGACGAACTGGCTCCTGTCCTCTGGTACAGGCTCTCCACTCCTGGCACAGAAGTGAATAAGAGAGGTGAAATCGATGAGCAGCTTGCCGGGATGACTGCGATCCGCGTTCACCACGGCATTTTCCCCGACAGAGGCGCGAACGTCACGCAGATGCTCGAAGAAGGCGACCAAACACCGGCCATGGACCCAGTTCTCCCCCTGGAGGTCTACGGATCACACGAAGCGCCGAGGAACAAACGGAATAGCATGTGGATTTGCTCGCTGCTTTTGCAGAAGACACAGGAATGGCTCGCCTCATCTTTCCGCCCGTCCTTGCAGAGGTCGCATTGCCACGGCGAGTCCGTAGCGTTGGATATACATTCCCTGTGAGCCTATAAGCAGTTAGGATAATCGACGCTCATCAAGAAGAGGGCCAAGAGCAAAGGGGCATTCGCAATAGGCGATGCGCAACAATACGAACGGAAGAAGAAACGGCACGTACACGTCTTCCACACGAAGAACAGGTAATGATACTTCCTTGGCCTTCGCAGTAGCACGATTCCATGCTCTCTGCAGAGGTCGATTGAAGTGCAGACATGGGCTCCAAGGATAGATGCGATTCGGCGAATATGGAAAGACTCCTTCAAAGAATTCCCGCTCTTTTCTCGATGAAACTCCCGATTTCCCTCGAAAGAACTGCCTTCCTCATATTTGTCGAGAAATCCGTGAAATCAGAACGAAGGACGTGAAACAAACAGGAAGCAGGGTACAAAGCGACTAAAGGACAGAGTGGGAGTGCTTCTGGATGAAGTCGTCAAACCCGTAGCGGCGCATGACCAGGTCGTTCTCCTCCTCGTCCGATGGGTAGTACTCCTGGCTGATGACCACCAGCATTTCGCTCCCCTACGCCTCAGCCATGCGTCCATCTCCAACAACCGCGAGGCAGTACACATTCACCGTGTCCACTACCTCCTGGATGGCGTTTCTACGGAGTGAGTGAAGAATGGAAGCAATCACATCTGCTGCACGTTGACGTTGTGAAACACAATGTAGGGATTGAAGGCGTCTGTCGAGGACAGATGGATGGCTTTGGAGAGGACGCTCATGTAGAACTCCAGATAGTCCCAGTACTTCATTTCCAGCGTTTGTTCGATGCGTTGCATCCGTTCGGCCTCTAGCCATCAACATTTTAACTTGCAAGCACCAATTCGCTTGTAGAAGAAGACGCGGGAGAAGGAGGACGTGGCTTGCGGAATTGGGAGATAGCGGTTGTCCTCGGTCTTGTAGCGTTGGGAAACACGACCACTGAGATACACATCGCTCTCCGATGGGAAAGGAACGGTTCTCCCCGTTTTCAATTCGTCGCTGACTCCCGAATATAAGGAAGAATCGAAGGAATACTCTTGGGTGATGGAAATGACTAGAGTTCACCCTCTTTCTATGCACGTACACTCTGCATCTTCATCTGTTGCGCGCAGCAGGGTTAAAATGTAGGGATCTTCGACTAACTCGTCAATACGGGTTTCCTTGAGGCAGAGAGGGCAGGGCCCCACTCCCGTTGCGCCATACAACTACGCCATCACGACAAATAGCAAGCATCACCTCCACAAACGAATCACGGTCAAAGAAGCGAATGTGATGGCAGTGAGGACCGCGAACGGGGTCTCTCACCTTTGAGAAGGACAGGGGACAGAGACAGGAGATGATGCAGGAGAAGTCGACAACCTCCCTCTGCTCCATGCTATCAAACGACTGCAACCCAACCGAGAGAGCGGAACGCAAGGAAGTGAACGGGAACAGAAATGCAGTCTTCCCGCGGGGATTTGGGAAACAGCGAACAGAGAGACAGAAAAGAAGAGAATTCAAGGAAGCATTCGTCCCACGCGATATGAATCCCTTTTTTAACGAACCAGGAAAAAAGGAGAAGGCAGAAAAGAAGGTCGACGAGAGTGATTCGGATTACAGCAGCAAAGAGGAGGAGGTGAAGAAGTCTAAGAAGGAGTCGTTTTCTTTTGTGGAACGGAGTGATGGTGTAGATCGCGCAAAGACAAGTCCGAAAAGAAGACCGTTTGCTTTTATGCATGTTATTGAGTGGAATAGGGAGATAAAAAGAAGGATCGGAAGCAGAAGAAGGAAAAGAAGCAGCAGGTACGTGGTGAGTGTTTCTGAGTAATGTGTCAGGAGGAGTCTAGCGAGTACGACTACAGCAGCAGCGAGGAAGAGCGTGAGACGCGCTATACGCCATTCACCGAGTAGAACCCAAGAAGAGCGCCAAGCGCATCACAAATCAGGATCGCATCGCGGTCGTCTCCCCGCTGCTGGATGACGACAGCGTGGTCGTGAAGAAGGCTGTCAAGGCACTGTCTCTCTACGCGTAGTGCTATCAAATCAAAAGTGAATCGTAGGGATGAGGAGATCGCGGCGAAGAAGCTGATTAGCAAGCTCATCAAGATTTGCGGAGTGGACGGGGCTCGGTTTTGCTTTATTGAAGCGCTGATTGCTAGGGCGATCATGTCGAACGTATCCAGCCTCTTTTCGGACAAGGAGCTGATTGACGCGCTGTTGCAGGCGAGCGAGGAGTACAACTGGCCGAAGTACGCGCTGGAGTGGTGCTGACACGCAGCCTCATCACCTCCATCGAGGACCAGTTGAAGCCGGAGGCCTACGTAGTGGCGGGCGTGTGGAATGACGCATAGGAGGAGGACGACGAGGCGACGGTGGAAGAGGCCGTCGGGGCTGAGGCGTAGAAGCGCCTGGTGGACGACTACACGGACATCCGCAAGAGCGGGAACAAGCTGAAGAAGCGCGCGGCGGCAGTGATGAAGAAGCTGGACAAGAGTGCGTGTATGATCAAAGCGTGAGGCGTAGAGTCGGGGGACTACAAGACGATCAAGGAGTACCGCAAGAGTCTGGACTCGCTGCAGGAGGAGTGCGACGTGCGAGGAGGCGTGCGAGGTGAGGCGTAGCGCCTGATCGACGAGAAGGACGTGGACGCGGAGGAGCTGGGCGAGCTGGTGCTGCAGTGAGAGTGTAACATAAGAGTGAGACGCAGGTACAGCGAGAAGATGAACGAGCTGGTGAAGGTGCTGAGCGGTCCGCTAGAGCTGGAGGAGGAGAGCGTGCGGGTGTGATCAGAGCGTGAGGCGTAGAGCAGCGACGAGGAGAGCAGCAGCAAGAAGAAGTGCATGAGTGGTGGAAGCGTGAGGCGTAGAGTGCACATGCCGAAGTTCGACGACGAGGACGAGGACGACACGCCGCAGCAGAAGGTGTTCCTGCGCAACCGCAAGGCGGTGTTCAAGGCGGTGATCAAGGAGCCCAACGGCAAGCTCAGCATGTCGCACATCACGCTGGAGCCGCGCGCGCAGGCGGGCGTGCCGCTGACGGTGAAGAAGGACGACGTGATCGGCTTCTGCTGGAAGGAGGAGATGGGCGTGGGCGCGGGCGTGGGGCCTGAGGCGTAGAGCCGCCTGCTGTTCCGCAGCATCCTGTCGAGCGACGACGGCGACGACCCGATGGAGATGTGAGGGTGCGGAGGAGGCGTGAGCGTTAGAGTGCCGCTGCAGGTGCGCATCGCGGAGTTCCACATGATCTTCCGCGTGCCGAAGTCGGGCGTGCTGCGCCTGGGCTGGGACAACGGCCTGTCGTTCCGAAAGAGCAAGGAGGTGGACATCTTCGTGAAGCGCTTCAGCGTGGGCGCGGCGATTATGAATGAGGCGTAGAAGGACCAGGCGGATGCGGTGATGGCGGCGGAGGCGAAGCGCCAGGAGGCGTGGCGCCAGGTGGAGAAGAAGGAGCTGATGGAGGGCAACATGGAGGTGAGTGCGGTGATGCGGCGTGAGGCGCAGGGCGGCCACCTGACGCTGAAGCTGACGGCGCGCGTGATGACGGAGGACGGCGTGAAGTACACGTGCCACTGCGACTGGGAGAGCGGTGGGCGGAGGCGGCGGCGCTGAGGCGTAGTGGCGTACCCGCTGAAGACGCAGTGGGACGTGCAGTACCCGTACCTGGTGTGGCTGGAGTGGTACAAGGCGCTGCAGGCGAAGTACCCGCGCAAGATCAGCGAGATGGCGCCGTTCTCGGGAACGGCGCTGATGACGACGAGGGCGGTGGTGGAGGAGCGTCTGACGAAGATCAACGCGTGAGCGAGGGAGAGGCGGGTGAGGCGCAGGTTCTTCCAGGATCTGGTGCAGGACCGCTTCATGATGGAGACGCCGGAGGTGGTGAGCTGGTTCCGCTGCCAGGAGAACATCCGCAAGGCGAAGCATATCCTTGAGAGAGGGACGAGGGGTCTTAACGGCAGGCGAATACTACGAGCAGTTTAAGAAGCAGCGTGAGGAGAAGCAGAAGCAGGAGGAGGCGAAGAAGGAGGAGGTGAAGAAGGAGGTGAACGAGGACGACATGTTTGACCCTCTCTCGTACCTGTGCGCGTGAGCGTTAGTTGAGGCATTTGAATGGGGCGTGTTTGTGACAAACAAGGCATTCCATGTAGTATTTCACATTGTTCAGCGCCTTCTTCAGCGTTGTGCAATCGCCATGTCCGGGCAGGATTGACGCCTCCTGGTTCTGCTTCTAGGGCTGATGGTATGTGATTATAGACACCTCCAGTGCTTTAACGGACTGAACCAGCGAGAGGTAGGAGGAAGTACCGTTCAGAATGGCGATGTCCGTCCAACTAGCGATGAAAGGTCACGAGAAAGCGCACTCCGTGCGGCCCATGCTGTTGCTGAAAAGCACGTCGCCGGTGACAATGAGATCCTGCTGGCCCTTTCGCTTCACCACATACACGATGCTGCCCAGACTGTGTCCCGGAGACAGGATGCATCTGGAAATGAGAGGAGGATGAAGAGTTCACTCAATGGTCGTGTCTCCGAATGTGAATACTTCTCCGCCCTTCAGCAACACATCCGGATCCGCGATGGTTTCAATGCTGAACGGAACGCCAAAGTCGTGAATCTGCTGATTGACGCACTGCCTGCGCATTATATAGGGATTTGGAGTGATACCAGATGTGCAAATCGGGCTCTCCCAGATACGCCTTCCACTCTCCCGGGAGCTGCTTGCGATACTCGTTCATCGCGATTATGTGATCCACGTGTCCGTGCGTCAAAAACACGGCCTCTACGCGCTCGATTCCGTTCTGTTTCAGGTAGTCCACAATTCGATCCACGGCGCCCGGAGCATCTAGTCGTGAGGATGAATAGTGGGAAAAACCGAAGACGATTGCCGATTTGCGCACGGTATCCGCGAGAATGAAGGTGTTGGTGCTGAAGAGACTACTCTCGATCGCAAGCCGAAGGGACTACTTTGCAACGAATCCGGTGAGTAGGAACTGCTGCATCGTAAACCGAAGCGTTAACAGACTGTTTCGTTTCGAGCCTTTTCGATTCTAACAATAGTGCACATTCCGACGTGGTGATTTGACGGAAAGTTAGCCGTAATTAGGTAGAGTGAAACGGTTCATCCAATCCGTTTGCAGCACGGCCACGATGGACGGCGGGAATAGATTCGTGTTTGTCTTCGCGATCTTCCCAGAAATAAACTCGTTAAGGTGGGTACGGAGGTGCGGATTCAAGCGTAGTGAATCAACAATCGTTATGTTCTCTTATCTTGCTTGCCTGAGCAAATGAGTTAAAACGCAACTGTAGTGAGCAAACTCTCTTATCGTGTTTAACAACCAACAACTCTGAGCTGGCGTGTGCCAACGGAAGCGTCCGGCGTTCCTTCCAGTCATACTCAGTTTCGATGATTGATAGTCGCATATGCGCACTGTGTATTCTCTGAGTGTCTGCGAGTGTCGAAGAGTCCAAACATGACAGCACGCGTCGATTCACGGTTTTGCCATTCCACGCGTTCTTCCACTGCTTCACATTTCTACGTGCTTGTCGTTTCCCGTCCGTCGCTTTTTCACGCGTCCATCACCATGTTTCACGCATTCCTCACTATGCTTCGGTTTTCACGCGTCCTACGCTGCTACACCGTCACTGCTACGCTTCAACTGCAACACATCCGTCACTGCTACGCTTCAACTGCAACACATCCAGCGCTTCTCCACTTCGTACGTCTTCCTACTTTTGAACATCCCACTTCTTCACTTCCCACATTTCCGCAACGACTGAAGCCTACTGAGAAAGAAGCCTGTTGAGAAGGATTGAAGCAGCCGACATCTTCCCAAAACAACACGAATCGACGAAGCCGTAATATCCAGAACACGATCCTGTCGTATTCTGTACCGATCCGTTCGCCGACTCTTTATCCTGCATTGAAGTACGGCATTCTCTTTCCCTCATGCGCCATGGCGCTATTAGAGTGGGGATTATGGTTCTCTTCTCCTTCATCACGCGTTGGGGTTATTGCTGAAGTAGTTCTTTCTCTTTCCCTAATGCGCTGTGGCGCTTTTTAGAGCAGTGCGATTGTGACTCTCCTTTTATTGTGAATGGATCGCTGCCTCTCTAAAGTACTTGTTCTCTTTGACTCATGCGCCCGGGCGCTTTATAGAGTTGTGTGGCGTCAACTCTTCATTGCTTATTGCGATTGGTGGACAATTCCGAAGTAGTGAATTCTCTTTGACTCATGCGCCTTGGCGCTTCATAGGAATGTAACGATTGTGGTTCATCCCTTGTTGAGTTCGGATAGGGTTTGTTTTGCTTTGTTCCGCATGTGCGCGAGAGTTTTTTGGATGAAGATGATGAAGGTCGTTTCACCCCTTGCGGTGGCTGTCGATCTCTGATCCATCCCTTTTCTCTTTTTCCTCAGCCGCTCTGTTTGTTCATCACGTCATTGTTTTCCTGCCACCATGTTCTCCAGAGTCTTTGCTTCCGGAAAGTCCGGCCTCGGTCGTATTGTGCATCGCTCCGCCGGCAGATGCTCCAGATCGCTTCATCCCTCTGCGCGTGCCTATTCCACTGGCGCTGCTTCCTGTACCCATCGCCCACTCATTTCACACGTAGCTTCCCCCTTCCAGATTGGCTGCGCCGTTGCGGCCGGCCTGGGCTGCGGTGCTGCGCTGCTCTACGGAAATCGCCTCTTCGCCGTGGAGGTAGGCGTCTGGAATTGGATCCTTGACTCTAGGATAAGGAGCCTCTGGGCATTCCCTGCACGGACCCCAACTGTCCTTGCAAGTAGCTGTACGAATGACTGATCATGAATAGTGACGCCAGCCTGCATCCCTGCACGGTTCAGCACCATTTCGTGCCGGGCTGCCACGAGCTGAAGATCATCTCCGGCAACAGCAACAGACCGCTCGCCGAGGGCGTGGCGAAGTGTCTGGGTCCTTTTCTATGTCTCAATTGATGGGTAGGAACCCGTGTCTCTGATTGCGCTGTGAGTCACTTTAACGACGGAGAGATCTCGGTCCAGATGAAGGAGAGCGTCCGCGGCAAGGACTGCTACATCGTAGCCGAGGGCGTGGGGATTCAGGGTAGCTGCAGTCGCTGTGCGCGCCGACGAACGACAACCTGCTGGAACTGGTGTTCATGATCAGCGCGGTGCGCCGCGCGTCTGCGAAGCGCGTGACGAGCATCATCCCGTTCTTCAGCTACCGCCAGAACACGCAGCGCGTGAACGGTCTGCCGGAGAACACGTCCTTCGCGTTCAGCAGCGCGGCGGAGGTGGCGAAGATGCTGGAGGTGGTGGGCGTGGACTATGTGATGCTGGTGGACATGGAGAGCAACACGAAGCTGGGCAAGCTGGACGGCGGCATCTTCTCGAACCGCACGCCGGTGGAGGAGCTGGACGCGTCGCAGCTGATCTTCGAGTCGCTGAAGGACAAGATCGACCCTTCGCGCAAGGTGGTGGTGTTGACTCCGCACCCGAAGGACCTGCCGCGCGCGGCGGAGGTGAAGAAACAGCTGGCGGCGTACTACAAGGACCTGGACATCCGCGCGATGGAGGGCGAGTACGTGACGCAGATCCTGGGCGGCGAGGAGAACTGGGAGGAGAACGACATGCGCAACCCCGAGTCGCTGAAGAACTGCGATGTGATCATCGTGGACTTCGCCGTGAGCTCCGGCAAGACCATGTCTCGCTGGGCGAACTTCGTCAAGTCCAAGGGCGCCAACCACGTCATCGGTCTGGCCTCGCACGGTGCGTGAGGGAGGAGGATGTGATGCATAGGCATTCTGATGAACCAGGCGCCCGAGACCATCCAGATCAGCCAGCTGGAGGAGCTGATGATTCTGGACACGGTACCTGTGCCGCAGGAGAAGATTGATCGCTGCGGAAAGCTCCACGTCATCTCCGTGGCTCCGCTGATTGCCAACGCGATTAAGGAGAACCACTACGTGGACAAGGAGCGTTTCGTGTTTAAGGAGGAGTAGTCATTTTCTGTGTTTGCTATCATACAATATGGGAGGCTATGGGAAGGTCGGATTTGAAAATGCCAAAAACCTCTTGTTTCTCGGATGAATCCTGCTTCACAGAGAGAGGTGTCGGAGGACGTGCTCCGGCGAGAAATGGAGAGCAAGATGACGGAGGAGGAGCGCATGGTTGCCAAGCTGGCCTCGAGTCACATGTAGCTTGCTGCACGAATGGCGAAGATCGCGGAAATGGCGGAGAGGAAGAGCGAGAAGAAGGAAGTGAATCCGGTGCTGATGGAAATCGCCGGCAAGGACGGAAAGGCCCTGAACTCGGCTGCAGCGAAGAAAGTAGATACTGAGAGCTTCATTTTCCGTAGAATGACGCTCCGCGCAAGCTGACGTACATTCCCAGAGCGCAGCGCGAGAAGATGCGTCAGGAGGAGGAAAAGAAGAAGAAGGCGGAAGCAGAGGTTTGCATTCTTCAGAGTTGTCAGTGTAGACGAAACGCCTGCAAACGATGCGTCGCCCCTACGAGTTCAGTCGTGAGGAGGAAGCGGAGAGGAAGCGGAGACGCGAAGAGGAGGCGGCGCAGAAAAAGAACAAATCACAGTCCAAAGGCACTTCGTGCTGCTTCCTGCGCCTGCTCACGGGTAGAGAAGACGAATACACGAGAGCCATTCGAGAGGGAATCCGGCGACAGTTCATCGGGGAGGACACGAGCGCCAAGGAAACGGAGACGGCCGAGAAGACGAAGAAGAAGCGCGAGCCGACATTCCTGATGGAGTGGAAGAATGAGGACGATACGAGCGAGACGCTGAATCCCGTGTACATGTACCGCAACAAGGTGCATCTCGGCTTCGGCAAGGGCTACGTGGCGGGCGTGGACATGTGCAAGCAGCGCAAGGACAGCCAGTACATGGAGTCGCTACTGGCGATCCGGCAGGAGGCGGTGAAGAACGCGGCCGTGCCGTCCTCCGCCGAGGAGAACCGGCTGAACGAGCAGCTGCTGCGGTCGATCCGCGAGAAGGCGCTGGAGAAGGAGGAGCATGCGGAGAAGAAGGAGAGCAGCGGGCGCGGCAGCGAGTGGTACGAGAAGGAGCTGTCCGCCATGACCCAACGCGACTGGCGTATCATGCGCGAGGACTTCGAGATCAAGGTGCAGGGCGCGCGCGCTGTGAACCCGCTGCGCTTCTGGAGGGAGGCGCCGATCCACCCCACCATCCTGCGTGCGGTCGAAGAATTGGGGTGCGTGTGGTGAGGGAGGATGAGGCGTAGCTACAAGGAGCCGACGCCGATCCAGCGGCAGGCGATTCCGATCGAGCTGAAGGGCATGGACATGATCGGCATTGCCAAGACTGGCAGCGGCAAGACCTGCGCGTTCGTGGTGCCGATGCTGCAATACATTCTCACGGCGCCGGTGGAGAACCGGATCCGCACGCGCGAGGAGGGCCCGTTGGCGATCGTGATGGCGCCGACGCGCGAGCTGGCGCGGCAGATCCACGCGGAGACGGTGTCGCTGGGGCGGTACTGCTACGACGAGCGGCTGACGAAGGAGCGCAGCGGCGCGATGACGGCGGTGTGCGTGGTGGGCGGCGAGAGCGCGACGCAGCAGGCGTCGCTGACGACGAACGGGTGCGACGTGCTGATCGCGACGCCGGGCCGTTTGCTGGACCTGCTGCGCAACCACCTGGTGGTGCTGAACCAGACGAACTACATCGTGCTGGACGAGGCGGACCGCATGATCGACGAGGGCTTCGAGCAGGACGTGAACACGGTGATGGGCGCGATGGGCTCGCTGATGAAGTCGGAGGAGGAGGAGGAGGTGGAGAAGGAGGCGGAGGAAACGGAGAGTCTGACGAGCAAGTACCGCACGACCATCATGTTCTCGGCGACCATGGCGCCGAAGGTGGAGGCGCTGGCGAAGCGGTACATGCGCTGCGCGGTGCAGGTGACGATCGGCACGAGCACGGCGGCGAACGAGGTGGAGATCAAGCAGATCATCAACATGATCCGCGAGAATCAGAAGCCGGCGATGCTCCAGAAGGTCGGGTCTGAAGGGAGGCGTGATGGATAGGTGATCCGCAACAACGAGCTGCCGGCCATCGTGTTCTGCAACAAGAAGGAGACGGTGGATGCAGTGGCACGTGCTCTGCACGACCAGCGCGTGCGGTGCGTGGCGCTGCGCTCCGGACTGTCGCAGGAGCAGCGCGAGAAGGCGCTGGAGGACTTCCGCAGCGGCGTGTACGACGTGCTGGTGGCGACGAACGTGGCGGCGCGCGGCTTGGACATCAAGGGCGTGGGCGAGGCGTGCGGGCGTGAGGCGTAGGTGAAGCTGGTGGTGAACTACGACATGCCGTCCTCGATCGAGTACTACATTCACCGTATTGGTCGCACAGGCCGTGCGGGCGCGTCGGGCCTGGCCATCTCGCTGGTGACGGAGGCGGACAGCGCGCTCTTCCCGGAGCTGGTGGAGTTTTTGCGGAAGACGAAGCAGAGCATCCCGCCGGAGCTCGAGCGGCACCGCGCTGTGCGCGAGGCGGGGCAGCTGTCCAGCTTCGCGGGGGACGAAAGTGCCGACCCTACGGAGTTCAAGATGATTTGTCGCTGTTTCTTCAACAAACAAGCCCTATCTACACGTTGATGAACTCTATGACTCTGTATGACTTGCTGTGAGTGAGGCGAGTACACGTGCCTTGTCTTCGGGTGCGAGGGCATCCAACACGACACGCACTCCCTCCACCACGGCGTCCGGACGCTTCGCACCAAGCCTCTTCACCTCCTCGCGAATCGACGCGCGGTTCAGTGTGTCAATCTGGGAGGCGATAAAGCCCTCACGCTCCTGCGTCATCCACTCCAGCATCCTTTGATCCGATGTCTCCTCCACCGTTTGGGCGGTACTACGCTGCTCAAACCACTTCAGCAGCGTGGCATGGGCTGTCCGCCGATCCATGCCCGAAGCCTCCATGATCTCCTTCTCGATCGCCCGCTCCAGCAGCCGCCTGCGCAGCCGCCAGTAGAAGAAGCGGCGGGACTGCTCCACGTCCACGATCTGCCGGATCACCCCCACCGCCTTCATGCGCTCCGCGCCGTCGTGCAGGTCCGCGAAGACCTCCGCCACCTGCCGGTAGGCCGTCTCCAGCTCCTGCTGCCGGCTCTCGACCGCGTCGCGCTCGTCCTTCTCCCGCTGCCGGTTCTCCCTGTCCCTCTCCGCCAGTTGCTGCAGCAGCGCATCGTTCCGCCGCATCGCCTTGCGCCGGTCGCCCTCTCGGAACTTGATGCTCACCACGCCCGCCGGTTCCAGCACGCCGGCGCGGGCGCGCGAGTCGGCGTACATCTCCATCACCTCCTCGTTGATGTGCGGGTCCACCACCACGAATGCGCCGCCGCGCAGCTCGGCGAAGGCCGGGATGTACACGAAGACGGGCTGCTGGAAGGCCACGAGCTGGTCCACGATGTACGCGCCGAACTTGAGCACCTCGCGGAACATGTCGCGCGCGCCGCCGGAGAAGCCGCGCCAGTTGGCGACGATGAACAGCGGCAGGCCCTCTTGGTTGATGTCCTGGATCGCCTGCGCCGTCTTGAACGCCGAGTCGGGGTACCACACGCCGCCCGCCTGCTGCACCACCACCTTCTCGCTCTGCGGCATTGCCGGGTCGGCGGGCGTCACGCTCTCCACGGTCCGGCTCTCCGTGGCGATCACGCCCACCGGAATGCCGCCAAGCCGCGCCCGGCCCGTCACCACCGTCCGCGCCCAGTCCGCGAGGACCTCCATGAAGCTGCCGCGGTCAAACAGCCCGGACCGCCACTGCCCGTCCTCCTCCGCGCCGCAGAGCAGGCGCCGCACGTCGTAGGGCTCCGGCGAGACGCGCACGGTCACGGGCCGGTCCACCACGTCCACCGCGGGACTCAGAGGCTGGGGCAGCAGCTCGGCGTGTCGCGTGCGGGGAATGAAGGAGAGCCAGCGCATCATGGCGTCCACCGCCTCGTAGTCGTTGTCCACGCGCAGGTGCGTCACGCCGTTGGGACACATGATGTTCGGCCCGCCGAGCTGGTCGTTCGACGTGTACACGTTCTTGCCCATGAGGTTGTTCAGCGCCTCGTAGCCCGTCAGGAGGATGGGCGCATCTGCAGCCTTCTGGATGGTCCGCTGTCCGAGGCGCACCAGATACGCACCGATTCCCACGGAGCGCCCCGAGACGACGGTCAGCGTTACGACGTCGTTGTAGGCGCGCGAGGTCTCGCCGGCGATCAGCGCGCTGCCCGCCAGGTTCTCCACGCCCAGGTCGCTCTCTCGTCCCACGATCGCCTCGATGCGGTACACGCGACGCCCCTCCACCTCCACGGGGTGAGCCTTCACCGCGTCCTTCACGCGCTCGTAGTCCGGCTCGGTGAGATACAAGAAGTCCACGCCGCTCTGCGGGTTGTCAGCCTCGCGCCACTTCACGCGGAACAGCTCCTTCACCTCCTCCGCCAGCCCGATGCGCGCGCCACTGTTCGCGGCGAAGAACACGCGGGGAATGCCCAGACGGCGGGCGCGCTTGCTGACGAGGTCGAAGAACAGGTCCTCCTGCGTGCCGAAGGAGCCCGCCTTGAAGGTGATGTCGTTCGCGATCACCATCACCTCCCGCCCCTCCGTGGGGTAGGTCGGAGTGAAGAGCGTAATCTGCCATGCCACCATGCCGATCTTGTTCCGGCCAGGCGGGCGTGACACCTCGCGCAGTTCGCACTTCCCGTTCTCTACTAATTCCAGCTCGCGCACCTTCATCACGGAGGGCGGCATCACCGCGTGCAGCACGCCCATCGTCTTCATGTACGTCTTCCAGCGCTTCAGCAGCGCGCGCTGAATCAGCTCCAGGAAGTCATAGCAGTACAGCGTTCGACTCGTCCGCTGCGCGTAGGCGCGCTCCCGCTCCAGGTACTCCAGCACGGGGTACGCCGTGTTCACCGAGTGCCCGTCCCACTCCCCCGCGTTCTCGGTGATGTGGCCGTTGATGGAGGTGAAGATGACGGAGCCGGAGAAGGGGTCCTTCGTCTCCACGTAGGTGTCGATGCGCAGCGCCATGCCCGTGGGGTCCGAGCCCACCATGCGGATGGGGATGGGCTGCGACCCCTTCGCCAGTACCGGCAGCAGGCGCATCTCCACCTGCGTGACGTGGAGCGAGGCGATGCGCTTCACGTAGCGCTGGTAGAGCCGCTTCATGATCTGCTCGATGAGGTCCGGGTCCATGGCCGTCGGCGCCAGGATGTTCAGGAAGATGTGGCTTCCCGCGACAGAGCTCTCCAGCCCCTTGGCGCGCGCCTCGCTGACGCCCATCTCCAGCGCGCCCAGCGCCTCCACCAGCGCCTTCTCGGCCGAGGGGTAGGTGTCCGTGACGCTGCTGGTCTGCCACGAGTCCATCGTGGAGCACACGGCCCGCACGAAGAAGCGGCGACGCGGCGGCAACGGCGAGCGGCGGATCACCACCGGCTCCTTGGGCGTCGCCTCGTAGAGGTGGATGGAGCGGTTGGGAATGGGCACCAGGCGGATGTTGAAGTTGCGCAGCCGGCCCAGCTCCAGGTGGTAGGCGAGCGGGGGCTCCACGAAGCGGACCAGCGCGTCCTCCCTGTAGTCGAAGCGCTGTCGGAAGGTGACGGAGAAGGGCAGGTCCCAGAAGGAGGAGTGCGACGCGGCGGAGGGCTGGGAGACGGTGACGCGGGAAACGCACGCCGCCTCCAGCTGACTCTTGAAGGGGTTTAGGATGATTTGGTAGCGGGCAATCAGTTCTGCGCAGGGAGCGTCAGGAGCCTCGCTCAGAATGATGTGAAGCACGCGCTTTTGAACACTCTCGCTGGAAGCCGTCCAGTGGGCAAGGACACAAGACAGAGCAGACGCCACTTCCTTCACGGCGTGTGTGCAGAGGATCACGCCGCTGACCGTGTCGAGAGACTCGTCCTCGCTCTCCAGAGCCGGCGGCGAGGGACAGGGCGAGTTGGCCTCCGAGGAACACTCCAGAGCCGATTCGGAGGGACGGATGCCCGTCGGGAGCTCCGACAGCTCGGCGGCGAACTGGAAGGACAGGGCGAGGAAGCCGTCCAGTGCGCACCTGTCAACGGCGAGCAGCACGTAGGGCTGGTAGACCTTGCGCAGGTAGCACTCCAGCGCCAGCTCGCTGAGTTCCACATCTCGGTCGGCGAGGACGGCCAGAAGGGGCTGTTGGATGTCTCCTCCCTTGCCGATGAAGCGGGCGAACGCGTTCTCTCGGTCCTGTCCTTCTGCAACGGCGATGCCCTTCAGCGCGGCGCGCAGCTCGTTCAGCTCCTCCTCCTGAGAGGGCAGCTTGCGCTGGAGCTGGAGCTGGCGCGCCTCCAGCGTCAGCTCGCTGAGGGAGGCATCCGGGTCGGACAGGGACGCCAGCGTCTGCAGCACCTCGGCAAACCGCGCGTCCTCCTCCTCCATCGAGGTCATGAGAGGCGCCAGGAGGCTGAGCACGTAGGCCATGAGCGCGGCCTGTGCCGCCAAGTGCTGGTGGCTGAACTCGCTCTGCCAGATCTGCTCGCCGTAGCTGTCACTGCTCCGCCGCGACTCGCTGTTGCTATGCAGCGTGGCATAGGTGCGCTGCGAGGCGATGAAGCCGTCGAGGAGCTCGAAGAGAAGCGAGGCGCGGTATCCGAGCAGTCCGTCGCGATACTTGGCCGTTACCGCGAAGAGCGGCTCCATCTCCTTCTGCAGCTGCAGCCGGTTTGCGCTGCGCAGGAGGTACTCGGTCAGCACCTGACGAATCCGCCTCGCGGGGAACTGCTGGCTGAAGGGCTGCGCCTCCTCTACTCCCAACACGCTCTCTACTACCTGCTCTTCTGTCTTGTTCTCCACATTGGCTCCACTCTCAGCGAAGAGCACGTCGTTCAGCTGCTGCTTGAGATCCTCGGGAAGAACGGACTCCATGGTGGAGAGGACATCCATATACTCGTAGAAGGGGAGCGAGGCGTCCTGCGTGGCGGTGAGGATGGCGTCGAGACACCGGCGCGCCTGCCCCTCCGCGATCCAATAGCCGCTCAGGAACGAGTGCAGAATCGTGAGAGCATTGGCGATGGTGAACTGGGGATGGGCTGCTTCGTCTGCGCTCTCCTCCTTTGGAAGGGTGGAGGTGAAGCGCTCCGCCTTCTTCACCTTCGACAGGTCGTCGATCTTCATGTAGCCCAGCGCGTCGCCGTTCTGGACCACGGAGCCCACCGCCTTCACCAGCCGCGTGATCACGCCCGCCTCTGCCACCACCAGCGGCAGGTACATCTTCATGACCTCCATCTCCGCGTAGGTCTGACCCGGCACGACGTGGTCGCCGCACTGCACCAGGTAGCGTGCCAGCTTCCCCGAGTTGGGGCAGCGCAGAACCGAGGGGTCGTACTCCTGGCTGAACACACATGTGATGCCGTCGACGCTCAGCCGCAGGTCGCCCGCGCGCTCCATCACGTACACCACGTGCGACTGCCCGCGCTGGTTGATCAGGAAGCCACCGTCCGCTAGTTCCCGGATGTGCAGCTGCGTCGACGACTGGTTGACCGCGAGCGTGAGCAGCGCCTCGCCGCTCCAGTAGACGTCCACGGCGTACTTCATGTTCTCGTAGATCAGCTCCTCGTGGTGGGCGGCGCACAGAAGGCTCGGCGCAGGGTACTGTCCGCGCTGCACCGCCTCCACGAACTCTCTCTTCTTCTGCTTGAACGCCACATACCCCTTGCAGGCGACGGCCATCAGTACCACAAAGCACGCGTCCGGCTTGGCGGTGTGCAGGTTCCCCCGAATCAGCCCGTCCAGCCAGCTGGTGCTGATGGCGTTCTTCACGTACTCCTCGTTCTGGATGAGCTGCAGCAGGTACTCGATGGTGGTGCGGATCTCGCCGCGGATGCTGAACTCGCGCAGCGCCTGCACCATGTTCTTGCGCGCCGTCTCGCGGTTGCGGCCCCACGAAAAGAGGTGCCCGAACTGGGAGTCCGCGTACTCGTGAACGCGCCCCGACCCGTCCACGCTGAAGTAGCCCCACACGTTGGCGGTGGAGCGGAAGTTCAGCTCGCGGATCGCGCCCGAGGTCGGCTGGAAGCCCGCGTCGGGATTCTCCGCCGTGATGCGGCAGGCGATCACATAGCCGCGGGGCTGCACGGGCGGCTTCAGGGCGAAGGGGATGGCCGTCACCTCGCGCTCGCTCTCCCCATAGAGGCGGCGGATGTCGGGGATGCAATAAAGCGGAATGCCCATCGCGATCTGCAGCTGTGCCGCGGGGAGGTTCACGCCGGTGATCATCTCCGTCACCGGGTGCTCCACTTGCAGTCTACGTGTCACAGGAAGCGAGGAGCACCCACCGCGGGTTGAGCTCCAGGAAGCTGTAGGTGCCGTCCTCCATGTACAGGTACTCCACCGTGCCCACGTTGGTGTAGTGGACCAGCTGCGCCAGCCGCACGGCCGCCAGCTGCATCTCCGTCCACACCTCCTCCGACACGACGCTGGGCGGCCCTTCCTCGATGATCTTCTGGTGGCGGCGCTGCACCGAGCAGTCGCGACCGGAGAGCGCAATCGTGTTGCCGTACTCGTCGGCGATGAGCTGCACCTCGAGGTGGCGGCAGCGCTCCGCCAGTCGCATCATGAAGATCGGAGACCCCGGAACCTCGCCCTGCACCGCTCTGAAGGCGTCGGCGATGCCCTCCATGGCTCGCACCACGCGAATGCCCTTCCGCCGCCGCCTTCGGACGCCTTGATCGCCCAGGCGGAAGGCCCCGCTCCCTCCGCCGCCTTCTTCGCCTCCTCGGCAGAGCGGATGTTCAGACGCTCGTACGCCCCACTCAGGCACAACGACGGCTTTAGTCCTTCCTCTGCAGGTCCCTCCATGCGCATCTGCAGCGAGGAGCCGTTCCACGGGAGCGTGGGGATGTGTGCAACTGGGCAATGATCGTGGAGTCGATCTTGTCTCCCAGACTCTTCATGGCGGCGCTGTGCGGGCCGAGGAAGGATGCCCTTCTTGCTCAAGCGCTCCGGAAGC
>JANPWL010000083.1:0-235213 GCA_027406405.1 Blastocystis sp. subtype 1 | reverse complement strand
GAATTGAAAATCGCCAATCAAAACGGAACAATTTACTGAACAACCAGTATGAATGTCGATGATCCTGAAAACACAGTGTCACACAAAATTGAAAACACATGGATTCCAATCAGTGGTGATTTATCAGAGAATTTACTTCAATTTCAAAAATGCAGATTTACAACCGATATTTTTAGACTGTGATATTACATTCGAGTTTATTATTCAGTCTGTACCAACTCAACAAACAACTGCTTAACAACAACGGGTCAAACAACACAGTTCTCATTATTCCAATGTTTAAACCAGTCACAAGACAGAATTGACACTACCAAATCCATTGTCCTTTAAGAATTGTTATATTAGTGAAGTGGATGTTTACACTGATTTCAAACTGTACAATGTGACATATGATCAGATTGTTCGAATCTGCAGTAATAAAGAATCCAGCTCAGGAGTGACTGCTGGAAATCTCTATGTTTCACTGAGGTCATTACACCATCCCAGAAATTCTCCTCTAATGGGTGTTCAGAAGCATTATTTGAATTGGCTATTGCAGTGGTAAAGATGCTTTTAAATTTGTAAAACTGACTTCAATTACATTGATTTTAGAGATTCTTCCGAAGTAGAAGAATATACTATGAGTATTGAAGACACCATTATCACAGAAACGAAGTCAAGAAATCCGATTTCCTTTAACATCGGACATGAATAGAATCAGTGTTACAAATAAAGTGAAGAATTTTTCATATAAAACACATTTGAGTTGAACACGGGGTTGTATACATGTGGTTTGAATTCGTCGATCTACTAACAGAAACAATCAAGGATTTTATTGGTTTTTAAAAACAACAGATTGATTACCCCTGATTACATTGAATTCATTAGTACTGATGAATTCTATTTCAACAGAACCAATACAACAGCACTTAACACTATAGATAAATATTACTGGTTGAAATGGTACACACTAGTTCCGAACATTCAATCAAACTTACTTGAAAAACCAGACTTGAATATCCTAGACCCTAATTTCAAGTCCAAATGATGCGTTCTGGATTGAACCAGATCTTTGTATGTGTGTTACACCTGAGAGTTTGTTGATAATGGATTATATTTTTATTGGGACACCCCTTTGAAAGTGACGATCAACAAGGTCACACAACAATTCAATTAACTGGCAATTATAGTACACAACAAGTTTGTGGCTCATTTGGTATCACAAATCCAAAAACAAGTTTGGTGGTGTGTCTTGTTGAACTCATAGATGTATCTGGTAATCCATCATTTCAAATTCACAGACCTTTCAACTGTGTTTGAATATCCAAATTCATTCCCATTACCGTCATACTCTTTAAAATTTTCAGAAGCAATAGAATAAAGTTCAATGTGAAAGAAACATATATCAAAAACCTTCAGGTCACACATCATGATTTTTTAGAAGACATCAATCTTGACAATTACTGTTAAAAATAATAGTACACAACAAAAAAGTTCATGTTGTTCGAGTAATTTCCATCAGGACAATTATACATCTGAACAATTCGTAACCAAGATTACAAATTTCATTAATGAAACAACAAAACGATTGGTGTGAAATGAAGGAAGATCTTGGGATGGATGAGTCGAACCTGAAAAGTTGTGTAGGGAGGTTCTGAACTATCATGGACCCTTGTGCCGCAACATGAAAAAGACTATTATATCATCAGTCAAAACACCAGTTCATATTTTGCTTATGACTCTTCACAACTACCTAAATTGGTACATAAGACTTAATCCAAATCACACACCAATTCGTAAGTATGATCTCAATATCAAAAAATCCTAATAATTTTCAATACGGTGATTTACAAGGTGATGGACTGTTCAACAAGCTCATCCATGGAATATACAATGGCTCTAAGAGAGTCAATTCAACAGAGATTATACCTCTGAGTTACTGGGACAACAGATTTTGTCTGGTCAACTGGTGGAAAATAAGTAAGTAATTGTTACACAGTACAAAACTACAATTACACCAGGATTTACAGACAAGGTGGTTAACTTTGGTAAACCACAAACATCTAATACCTATATCTGGATGACTGACAACCAATGGCGAACAACACGAAATGAATCAACATTCAATTACAACATTCAAAACAACAGTACATTATTCACACTTCCAAAAACAAGTACAACACAACAGCAAACCATTCAAACCATGAATCAGATGTTCCAAGATAAAAACCTCGATATTCTTTGGACACCAACAGAAGAAGGATATAAATTATTATCACTAGGTGGATCATTCAGTGGAACATTCTTTGACCTGAGTTTCAAGGGATTAACAAATCAGTGTAAAACCGAGGTACATTCTATGGCCATATTCATTTCAAACAAGTTCACCAGAATTGTAGTATTAACGAAAGAATATTACATCAGTGATTACCCTGTGGATATCACGAATAACCTTAGTCAAATCAAACTGTTTCAAATATCGTTCAAAGTAAAGGAACACAACCATTGATCACAACCATCGATATTGAGTCTCTGAATAACAACTATTATCAAAGACCGCATTTATGCATTCCTTGTAGTGACAAACTTCATAGACTCACATTTACACTCACAGATTTGAATGATCGATTATTAGCGTTCAATGGTAATATTTACCTATTGTTATTATTTAAGGTAACAAATTAAGTTAAACACAATCGTTGACCTGGTTGTGATACGTTCACCATTTTATTGATTAAATAGAAGTCCCAGACACGTGATTTCCTAACATGAATATTCGTTAATTCTTCGTTGTAACCAGGGGTGTAGCCAAATCATCGGTGATTGTTTCATAACATTGTTGCTTGTATACGTGTTATTAATTTGGTTTAAAAACTAAGCCAACTTCTTGGTCATTAGGATTTACTGAAGAAATTTTCTTAATAATGATTTCATTCTTAATTAAATTATTGGTTGTGAATTCTTGTTGTGAACGGTCATTCAATTCAAATGTAATAATAAAATCTGTACCCATAGCTTTACTTGCATTCTAAAAACATAATTTATAAACCATGAACAAACCAGTTTCAATTATTAATCATACCACTGTCATTCCGAAAGGTCATGCGAATTATCGTGAATCATTCGACACAATTTCTTTACCAAATAATTGCGTTTATAAAATCACAAATATTACATGCAAGATTGACACCACGAGTCTGGAACATTACCAAAACAAATATACTAAAAGTTAACAAATAACAGTGATCAAGAGATTTCAATGCATATTCAACCTGGTTATTATACCCTCGATGAATTAACTCAGAGTATACTGTGTGTGGATATCGTTGCAAATCGAGCTTATATCAACAACACTTACAAAACAGTAGATTTCACAGATGCTCCAGACATTGCGAATATCCTCAGATTTGAACAGAAGATTTACACACCTAGTTCTGCAGGATCTGTTACACCTAAGCTGTTGATATCACGAATAATAAATCTGTGGTGAAAATCTACAGTTCATTAGTTCAACAAACATTCGGTATAACAAGCTCAATGATCGACAATTTAATCCATGTGAGTGTTGGGTTGAATAATATTGTAACACAGGACAATTTAGATATCCAGGTTGTAAATCAGCCGAACTTGGATTACATTGAATGGCGGATTACTGATGCAGTTGATCAACCACTTCCATTAACCGCAAATGGCTATATTAATTTCACAATCTCAGTTTTTCCAAAAAACTGAGTCTCTGTTACAGAAAAAAAAGTAAAACATAAATTTATAATATGCGACGTGTCACTTACTTCAAAAGACTCAATAACATTAAAGACCTTGATTTCGTGACTCTACCAACAAACAGTTTTACTCGTGTACATTCAATCAACCAAAGACACAATGATTTCAGATTCCCCCACCAAAAACAATCTATTCATTTGAGAATGGAATGTCTCGAATATCATCAGTAGTAGAAGAATTCTAGAAATGAGTGTTGATGACTATAGCTCGTTGACTTCAGATTCAGAAATAACCCTCAAAGACCTTGTGAAAACAACAATTAAAGAAAACCAGGTTGAAATGAAGATGTTATTCATTGGTTATTCAGCTGTGTAGTAGTAACAAAGTCAGTTATTTTACTTTACACTAATTATAATCATGTTCTACAAACACAAGCCCCTAAACATCGTCCAATAATTCGAATGGTTATTCCTGATTTTACACCCAGTGATAGAATTCCCTCGTGACTTTTCAAATGACTACGTTGATATTAATCCTAAGAAAATGAGGTCAAAATCTGGATTTAAACGGAACTTTCGAAAACAAATGAACAAATTATTCACAACAGCGGAGAATTCTACAATGTCAAAACCCGGTTATGTACGCTCAAGTAATCGCGTGTTTTCTGAATACATGGACTTGAGTATTCGTCAACGTAAACAAGTGCCCGATCATTTGATGCGTGGATACCAGTATGACAAATCGAACGAAGTATTGTACAGTTATGAAGACTCAATGATGTTCAATAGAGCGAAAATCAACTGCTATGGACGCATTGAAATCACTACAGTTGGATCTCCGTTCAAAGACATATATTTGCGACGCCAGGTGTTTGATAATCCTGGAAAATATATTCCTGTATCTAGTTCAAGAATTGTGTATCCAACGACGATTAAATACAAGGTTGAAAGTACTGATCTTGTACCCTTTTAATGAAACACTACGAAGCATGACTGATTTCACTGATGCAGCAAAGAATTTAACAGAGAATTTACAGCAACAATTTAACCAAGCGAATGTGAATGTGGGAACAATGAATAATCAGAATGTGAATGTGAATGCAAATGCAAGTCCCGTGAATGAACCTGAACCAGAAACAACACCAAGTATCAAAACACTTCGTGAGAGAAATGGCAAGCTATATTCCCTGAATTAGAAAACGATTCAAAAGTGTATTATTTGGACACTGGTTTAGAACCAACATCACATGGAATGAATGCAATTAAGAGATATATGTTTAAACATGAAAATATTCAACGCATGTTAAATAATGGTTGGCAACTAGCCAAGCATCATGGCGTGATAAGAAGGGTCATGAAAATGACTTCATTATTTACAATTACAACCTAAGTAAACAACAACCAAGTACTGTAGTGAATGTTAACAATGGGTCAGACACTTCAACATCAGAATTAGTTTCAGCAGTGACTTCAAACACTCAGAAGATTGACATGTTAATCACAAAGTTGAATGACTTATTTGATGAATTGAGTCCAGGTCAACTCATTGCAACTGGTATAATGCCTGCTGCTAAAATCGCTGATGATGTTATGGAAGTTGAAGAGTCTGGTGAGTCATTAACAAGTGAACAAATTAAGGCATTAAATCAAATACTAACAGAACTCAAAAATGTAATGGCAGGGTTACCAAATGCAGGTTATTATACCGAGTTTTACAATGCTGTTCAGGGTCTTGTAAATCAGAATCAAACAGTGGTTGAAACATACAATCAAAATATCCAGCAAATTAGTGGAATGATGGGACAGTTCAATACCACAGTTCAGAGATTTGAAGAACTACTTGAAATCCCAGACACCATTCCACCAACTATGGAAACAGAGAATCAACCTATGACCAATAGAAGAAAATCATTGTTTGAACTAGTTACAAAACTAGTTGCATCACAAATCGAAACACTACTCAATACATTCAGTGATAAACTAGCTGAGAAATTCAATGAAAATGAACGCAAGATTGAAGAACTAAAGAAAACAATAAACATGAAAGATAGCAGAGCTCAAAACGAGTGAATGACTTGCGAGATGATGTTGCTAATAGATTAGAAACAAACGATAAACGAATGGATTTAGTTGAAAATAGAGCTTCAGAAAAGAATATAACATGCGTGGTGTTATGGAGGCTCATATTAAAATGATTCAAATGATTGAAAAGTTAGAAAAACAACGTATAGAAGAAAAGAACCGACGTTGGGAAGCAAACCAGCAGGTATTACAGTTATTAGGTGATATTAAGAATGGCGTCCAATCGAATACAAATCTCTTAGCACTAACGAATCAACAACTCACAGATGAACAACGTGATTTCCGTCAGATGATTATGGAAATGAATCCTACACCAATACAGAATGTTAACAATAACTGGTATATGTTTGATTATTCAAGAACAATCAATATACCTCCAGAATTGCAAGAGTACTATCATCGTTCGAATGCAATAAGTGATGGACCAAAACAACAATTATTACTAACAACTGATGAAATGAATAGTGTTGCCATGATTTGTGATGAAGTACACAATGAGTTGGTCAAGTCTAAGAATGCATTTGAAATAGAAGACCCTAATGAACCAGGTAATTATCTAGCACAAACACTCGGTTTAACACCAGAAGCATTGATGTGGGAAGTAGTTGGATTATTGAACATTCTACTAGGATATAAGAATGATCCAATACTCCAAGAGTTTATTAATGGTATTGGAGCTAAGGCGTACATTATGGCTTATCTTGTAAAACCAGATTATGAGATTATTAATCGATTCTATGATGATCTTGCTGGTCATAGAGTTGATCTATTTACACGAGATTATTTACAACAAGTATATCAACGAATGGCTGAATATTTCTCAAACCATGGTATAGATGTTAGTCATAATCCTAAACTAGATCGCATGGTATCAACACTGTTGAATGAAATCGACATAAAGAAGAATGGTATTGCTGATGAACAAGCAGGAATTGAAAACACTGATCAACCAAATCAGATTCAAAACTAGAAATAAAAGAATTTTACTTTACTAATTTTATAATGTATTTTAATCCAGTAGATATTGAAGCATTCTTTGGAAATCCACCAACTATGGAAGACAGTGCACAAATCATTAATGATACACGTAAGAGATTGAGACTCAAACCAATCTTGCAAATGCTCCAGACATTCAACCTGGCAGAAGTCCCGATGGAAGGTCAGAATGATCCTGTTGAACAAGTTCTACAACCCGAAGGTGGAGCTATTCAATTCAATGGTGGAGCACTAGCTTTCAATGAAACACAACTAATGAATGAATTAAGTGGACTCAAGAAAGGTAGTGGTTTTGGAACATTAGCAGCAACTATTATTCCCGCATTAATTCAGTATGCTCCTCAAATCATCGATGCAATTAAAGGGGTTAAAAAAGAAGGTTCAGCAATCAAATTTGGAGGAGCTTCAGCTGTGTTCTTAAATGGAGTAAAGCCTGAAGATTATGATGATTATATGGACTTGATGAAGAAGATTCAAAGACAAAGTAAATTCGTTGTGAAAACAGGTTCAGGATATTGTGCTGGATCTGGGAAAGTAGGAGACTTCTTCAAATCAAGTTGGGCCAAATTAAAGAAATTCTATGGAGATAATGCAGACAAGCTTAAACCCATTACAGACATTCTAATGAACAGTGCTAAGAACCAGGTGAGCAAATATGTTGATAAAGGGACGAAATACATAGCAGATAAGACTGGGTCAGAAACACTTGGTCAAATTGCAAATATTGTTGGTGACACAGTAAAAGACTCTGCAAACACAATGATTAAGAATGTTGGAACCTATGGAAGAACTGAAACTGAAACGAAAGGAAGTGGATTTGTGGGTACACATCTCGATAATGAATCAACTGTACGAAGAGTAAAAAAGTCGCAAAACAGTGAAGAAATTGAATGTGTCGATCAATCCAGAACAACCAGTGACAGTAATCAAAGCCCGAAAACTAGTTTACTAAATTTGTTTTATCACGGTTTTAAGAATATTAACTCAGAACCAATGTCATTTGACCAGGTACGCAAAATCGCTGATGATCTTGGAATTAAAGACTTTGATGTACTTGACCTAGATCAATATTGCAAATTAGCTAAGAATTTTAATGAGCCAGAGAATTGCGTCATATTCATACACTGGCCTGGAACGAAATACCAAGGACATTATGTAGGATGTTTTAGGCAACCTGATAATGTCCTCAATTACCAAGACAGTTTTGGAAGTGCAAATAAGTTCCCAAATCAACTTAAGAAAACAGGCAGGAAATTTAAGATTAATAAAACGAAGTATCAAGCCTATTCAGCAAATAATTGCGGATACTTAGCATTGCTACATGTTTGTACCCATGATGCAATTGATCCAAGCATTCAGTTCAAGAATTGATTTATTTATATATTTTACTTTACTTTAACTTTATACTCAACAACCAGATTTCAAGCACCGCAAATTTGCATTGCTTATTAAACCAATTACTAAAAATAATTTCCACCAATAAGCTATATATCATTTTAAAAACTATATTTAACATTTTCAGTAATACACTTTAAACACAAACCTATATAATCACTAAAGCATTTAAAACAACAATCATTTTTCAACACATTAAATAAACTAAGTACTTTCATTAATTTTGCAATCTCAGTTTTGTAACATTATTTCTAAAATCCAGAGTTATATAATTCAGCTTCAAAATTCAGTTATTCAAACGTTATTAAAACTTCAAGTTAAATTTGTTATTTATCCCTTTATTCATTTTATTCAAATAATTGTCGACACTGGTTTTTCATTGTATTTTTAAATTCTTCAATCATACTTCATAAATTTATAAAAGAACTAAGTTCATTAAAAGTTTCAGATGTTTTAACAATTTTTCAATAATTAGTTAAATAATTATAATTAAAAATATGTTTCATAAATTAGTAAAAGAACTGAGTTATTCAATTAGTTTAAATAATTTACTAATAAATTTTAAATTAGTGAATAACTATTGTAAAAATAAAGAACAAATTTCATTTATTGAATCATTTAAATAATTCAAGTTAAAATTAATATTTTTAAATAAGTGTGTGCAAAATAAAGAAAAGAACTCATTTATTCGACTATATATTGAATATATAGTTTTAAGGCCTCAGATTGCCATTTTTCCCGTTAAAATTTCAATTATGAGTTTTGGGGGAATCGGAGTAAAAAGTCAATATATAATCTACGGCGTAATAGCAAACATCCTGCAATTGCCTGCCCTTCCATGACAATTGCATAAAACAAAACCATTCCTCAAAGAATCCTCTTCCCACCCTGATACAAACAAACAACTCTCCCTTACAGAACCTGCATATTCTTAATGACGAAGGTGATCAGAGGCAGGAGCGTCGAGTTGCTCTCCGCATCGCTCGTGTACGGATTGATCCGGAGTGTACAACTCGTCCTTCATCTGGAGGACACCGTACAGCGGTTTCACCTTCGTCAAGTGCGTCAGCAGCTCGTTGCTTCTAAAGATAGTAATGACCAAATCAGCAATCTTCGCTTCGTCCTTCAAGTGCCCCCTACGCCTCACCCGCCTTCACCACGCCCACTTATACGGGTCGATTCGGTGATATACAGACCGCAAATCAGCTCCAGCACCGGAATGGGGTCGGGCATTGTCACGTAGCCGATCGTCGCCACGTCCGGCACCAGGAAGGAACGGAAGTAACTGCCCACGGTGATCAGCACGATGACGTACAGACCCGTGATGGACGCCGAGCCGAGCGAGGAGATGGACTTCGCCAGCATTTCTACACCTCACGCCGCCCGCGCGTTCCGACGTGACAGGACGGTTTCGTTGATCACCCAGAAGTTCATGCCCTGGCTGAAATCGCCCTCGTGGTACGGTCGTCGCTGCTCACCACCCAGTAGAACTGCTTGCCGAACACGCGCGACTCCGCCACCTTCAGCTCCAGCTGCACGGAGTTGAACTTGGACTCCGTCCAGGTCGTACACCTCGGGCGTCAGCGAGTCGTACAGGTACACCAGCCGCGGGTAGCTACGGTGAACTTGCCCCGCCACACGCACATGTGCTCAAAGGTCAGCTTCGTCGTGCTGTTGCCAGCATTGTCTGCATTGCCCGCATTGCCCGCATTGCCCGCCGCAAAACTCAGCATGCTGATCAGGGCGCCGCACTGCTCGTCGTTGAAGGGGATCAGCAGCTCGTCGCTCACCGTCGCCTTGTCCTACGCCTCACGCCCCGCACGGTCGCCCACGGAAGGCAGGTCGCGGTGGAAGTCGATCTTCATCTGCAGCTGCGTGGCGGAGCAGTTGTGCGCGACGATGTCCTTCACACGCTCCGTGTACTCCTCCAGAATGGTCCAGGGCTTGTTCGACTACATATGAGAAAGCCGCAACGCCCGCACGATCGAGGGGATGTTGATCTTCTGACTCTCCGTCACCCCTTGGGCAACAGGATCGCCTTGCCGGTAGTGTCGCGGAACATGCTCTGCCACGTGTAGTACTCCTCCTTCGACACCTGCTCCACCGTGCCGCTGTTCTGGAAGGAATACACGTTCAGCGGCTCGCCTGCAATCTGCGCATCAACCTTCATCGCAGCCCTCACCAGAAGGTTCACCTCCATGGACATGCTCTTCACGGGGTTGGACACCAGCGCGGAGGAGTCGGAGGAGAAGAGCATCAGCGGCAGCAGCAGCAGCACCGATCAGCAGGATCATGCTGAAGCCCCACTCGATCTTCTCCATCAGCGGCCGGTTCTCGCCCTTGTTCTTCAGCGTGTCCTTCTGCGCGTTGAGCGCCTATGCGTCAGCCGCTCGCCAACGCCCACTCGGTATTTGTCGATGAAGAGGATGTTGCGAATCTCCTCCACACGCATGTAGCCGTAGAGGTCGGTGGCCGTGTCGGTGACGGCCCAGTCGATCAGGCAGTTCAGCTCGTAGAGGAAGGGGATGTAACGGTACACCATGTTGAGCATGTACGCGGTGAAGCTGTAGTCCGCGGCGACCACCTTCTGGATGTACTGGTCCTTCAGTGGGGTAGCTACGCCTCATCCAGCCAACGCGCGGTCACCCGTGGCGGATCTGGAGGACGCTGAGCCAGAGGTAGACGAGCCAGAGCAGATAGAAGATGACGAGGCGGAAGTTCTTGAGGAAGTGCGTCTGCGTGCTGTTCGGGAGGATGATGAAGCAGTACAGGTGGATCCAGACCGTGTAGCACAGGTGCATGACGTACTTCGCGCGGAGCATGCGCTAGCCATGAGGCGAGGAGGCAGCCGCCACCTTCACGAAGAAGATGCGCTCGACGACGATGGTGATGACGATGAGGCAGATCCACAGCACCGTGCCCGACTGGATGGTGCCCGAGGCGATGGAGCGCGAGAAGGCGTACTACGGTCAAGCCAGGCAGGCGGCGCTACGTTCATCTCGGTCATGGAGCTGAAGCAGAGGAAGGTGTAGCAGACCAGCACCATCTGGATGATCAGCGTGGGCCTGGGAGTCAGCGCCGGCAACGACACTCACAGGTAGTAGTCGCGACCGAACCGAACGGGTGCGCTCGAGGAGTTGGGGTCGCGGTACTTGTACATGTCGGGGAACAGCTTCAGCAAGAAGTTCTGGAGCCAGAGCGGGTAGCGACGGAAGCGGATCAGCTCGGGGGTCGACGGCGTTGTGAATGAGACTACGGCTGAGTCTGGTGTGTCTGACGCACTCCTTCACGGGCATGCTGGGGTCGACGACATCGGCGTTGACGGTGTCCTGCTTCTCGCTGACGATGCTGCGACTCAGGTCGTCGATCAGGATGTCGTCGGCGCACTTCTTGTCCAGCGCGAACGCCTACGCCTTAGCGCACCGCCGCTGCGCTACGCGGAGCTTCGACTGGCAAGTAGAGCAGGAGGGAGGAGGAAGAGGAGGTCCCAGAGCAGCGAGCACATGAACGGCGGGCTCTAGGCGTCAGCGGCGCAACACAAACCCACGTAGTCCTTCTCGGTCTTGTAGAGACCCAGGATGAAGATCCACTGGAAGCTGTTGGGGATGAGACCCTTGTCGCTCTCGTGGACCATGCCGCTGAAGTGCCAAACGCCGTCGCGGATGTACTGCGTGACGAAGGAGGACTGCACGATGAACTTGAGGACGATCCAGACGGAGAGCGCGATGCTGCTCCAGTAGTAGAAGACGAAGGGGATGTGGAGCGAGAAGAGCGAGGCGTAGCAGAGATAGAAGAGCATGAGCAGCATGGTGAAGAGGTCGTTGCGGATGAGGAGGAAGAGGAAGAAGAGGACCGTGAACACCTTCTCCAGGCGCTGCAGATGCTTCCACTGCTTGGAGAACTCGAAGCTGGGCTTCTTGAACAGGTTCAGCACCTGCTTGGCGGTGTCCTTGGTCGACACGCTGATCTCCTCCTCGACCTCGCGCGTGTTCATGATGATCTTCATCGGCAGCAGCATGTTCAGCCACTCCGCCAGCTGGAAGATCGTGCTGCTCTTCGCGTGCTCCTTCGCGCGGAACAGGTACAGGTAGTCCTGCTTCAGGCAGTCCCACTGGATCTACGCCTCAGCCCCCCGCGCGCGCCGCTACGATCAGGCGGATGTAGTCGCGGTCGGAATCCTCCGAGTCGGGGAAGAAGCGCGCGTTCACCACGCGGCACAGGTCGTACTTGCCAATCTCCTTCGCCTTCTTGCGCAGCAGCAGCCTACGCGTCAGCCGCTCCTCCGACGCTCACTCGCGCGTCTGCGTGTTGAGAATCAGGTCGGCGTCGATCAGCTCCTTCATGTCGGCGCTGCTCACGGACATCACCTGCACCTTGTTCTTCGAGGAGCCCACGCTGCGGTGCATCTGCAGCGCGTGCATGCTGGCGCCGAACTCCTCCACGGTGTTGGTGCGGTGCATCGTCTCCAGCTCCTCCAGGTCCACCACCGGCTCCGACGGGTGGAAGCCCTCCAGCTTCTGCATCTCGTCCATCGTGTCGTACACGAACTTGTTGATCTTCACGCGCACGCGCGACCACAGGTACGTGTCCATCACCGGCGTCGCCTCTGTCGTGATCACGTCGCTCACCGCGACGGAGCTGCGGCCCTGCGGGTACAGGCAGCACACGTTGAACTTGTACGAGGTCTGCGGCTTCAGCTGCGTCACGTCAGCGTCACCAGGTGGTTGCTGATGACGTCGTCGTTCGGGTGGAACACCTCCAGGTCCACGTGGATCATGTTCGGCAGGTCGTCGCTACGCTCCGTGCGGATGCCCAGATGAAGCCGCTGATCGTCTGCTCCGTGTCCCACATCTTCTCCGTGCAGCCGCACCGTCAGCGTCGCGCCGTAGCAGCCGTCCGGCTCCACCTGCACGATCGACGGCGCCGCACGAAGCGCTCGTCCTCTACGCGTCATCGTCCATCGCGGCGCGTACTAGCGGCGTGGAGTTGCTTGTCGACGAAGAGCACCTTGCTCAAGATGATGCAGAGCTGGCTGTACAGCAGCGGTGATGGTCTTCACCTCGCGGTCGCGCAGGTCCAGGCGCTTCTTCCACACGTTGATCAGGTTCTTCTTGTTCATGCCCTTCATCACCAGCAGCTTCGCGTCGCGCTTTGCCACGATGGCGTACGCCGGGCTGGACTGCATCAGGTACTACGGGTCACACCACCACCATATGCCTACATTGATGTTCACGATGATGTTGATGACCACGATGCTGATCACGCCCTCGAAGCTGTACGGTGCGGGCAGGCCGTGCCGGTCTGCGCGGCGGTGGGAAGCTGGCAGGTGGGGCAGCCGTCGTAGGCCTTGTACACCATCTTGTTCAGACCGAGCAGCTTGTGCCAGGCGATGCAGGAGGAGGCGAGCTCGCACTGCGAGGGCTCGGGGAAGAGCGGCATCTGGTAGACGACGATGAGACGCGAGGTGGACGAAGGCGTACCACTTGAGGAAGCGCACGGGCTTGCTGTCGACCTTCTTGATGGCGGGGCGGGGAAGAAGAAGTAGAGGGGAGAAGACGAGATACACCAGGTTGAGGAGGTTGATGTTCATGACGGACGCCAGGAAGATGACGATGAGCATGATGTTGTGCAGCTGGATCGTGCACCACGTCTTGATCGACTCCATCAGCGTCGCGCGGCTCTCGCGGCCGAGCGTCATGGGCTTCTCGTCCGCACTCGATCGCCTTCATCTCTTCCGCGGTGGGCTTCTCGGCCTGGCGCTCCTTGTTGATCTGATGCTGGATGACGCAGCAGAAGAGCGTGATGGTGTTGGGGATCATGTACACGGAGGAGATGTTGGCGATCATCAGGTAGTTCTTCCACTGCGCGCTCTCGATGTAGTCCAGGCGGAAGAACTGCGCCAGCACCCGTTGTCGGGGAAGATGTAGAGCGCGAACTCGAGGAAGAGGAGGACGGAGAGGATCACCGCGATGACGGGCGCCACGATGTACGACTTGAGGTTGTAGGTCAGCGGGATGGATGAGGATGATGTTCAACAGCGAGTCGAAGTTGTCCGTACCGCCTAGGCGTCAGGTGGGGGAGGCGCGCACACAGGCAATGGTCATCATGCCGATGTTGATGAGGCGGAGGATGTCCAGCAGGTTGTGGTTGATGAAGTAGATCAGCTCGTACACGAACAGCAGGTTGTTCTTCTTCAGCTTCAGCCAGAACACGCGCGGCGTGGGGATGTTGTGCTCCGTCACGTACCGGTTGAACATGCGGAACACGAACGGCTGCTTCTTGTGCCCCGACTGTGCCGTCACCTCCTCCACGCTCTCCTCCGGCTCCTTGAACTCTTTCGGCTCCTCCGGCTCCTCCGGCTCCTCCGGCTCCTCCGGCTCCTCCGGCTCTCTGGGCTTGTCGCCGGCCTCTGCGTCGGAGTATTCAGAGTACTCGAGTACTCCGAGTATTCAGAGTCCTCAGCAGCGGCAACAGGCTTGGGCGTGGTGGCATCGCTGTGGCACTTATCCAATTCCCTCTGGATCTCCTCCTCACGGTTCTTGAAGATGCCGTGCATCACCAGCGTGCTCAGGCGGTACACCTCGTCGTAGCTCGCGTCCACCTGCACCCTTCAGGTCGTCCTTCTCCACGCCCTCCGTGCGCTCCGCCTCCTGCGGGTTCGCCACCAGCGCCTCGCCCATCTCGTCCACGAGGCGGCTCCAGGCCACAGATGGCCGTCACCGCGAAGTAGTAGAACACGGCGCGGAAGGAGCCGAAGGTGAAGTCCCAGAACACCGAGGAGCTCAGCTGCGGGTACTCCTGAGGCACGTCCAGCGGCACGTACTTCTTGAGACCGAGGAGCCTGCGAGTGATGCCAAGCCGCGGGCGCTACGTCAGCACGATGTTGGTGGACTTGTCGAAGCCGCGCTTGTCGTTCCAGGAGAACTGGAGACGAAGCGCGCCACGACGAAGAGACTGCCCGCGGCGGTGTAGTACTTGGTAGGCGTGCGACCAGCGCGGGTGGCGGCGGATGGTGGTGTAGAGGTTGATCTACGGGTGAGGCGGAGACGCGGGGCGGACGAGCAGAAGCGTGAAGAGCGTGTAGACCATGACGTCCTCCTCCACGTAGCAGATCACCACCACCATGCCCAGCAGCACCTTCGGGAAGTGGTTGAACACGAACAGCTTCAGCAGCGTCGACACCTTGTAGAAGGAGCTCAGCTTCGGCGCGGGGGCGCGGGCGCGCTCGTGTCCTGCGTCTGCTTCTTGACGGCCTGCGCGTCAGCGAGGGGGCGAGCACCCACCTTGAAGTAGAGGATGCGGCTGCAGCCGATGATGATGCGGAGGAAGAAGCGGAAGAGATAGAAGAAGACGTTGCCAGTGACGACGGAGTTCATGACGTTGCTGGTGGTGAAGACGCCGAACTCGGTGGGGTTCACGTTCTCCAGCGGGAAGAGGCGTGGTGCGGAAGTACCCGGAAGAGGCAGAGGTAGCTGCGAGTGAGGGTAGTGGCGTGCGGCGAACGAGTAGACGAAGAGGGAGGATCTCGACGACGACGGTGACGAACCAGAGGACGAGGCTCTCGCGGTAGAGGATGTGCACGGCCACGTCGACGCAGAGGAAGAAGAGCGAGACGCAGGTCATGTAGCTGGGCACGCCCACGATCATCGTCAGGTAGTAGACCAGGTACAGCACCCAGATGGAGTTCTTCTACGCATCAGGCAAGGGTGTAACTGCCACCCAGAGCTTCATGTAGTAGTTCTTGGTCTCGGCGGAGGTCCTAGCGATCAGCCGCAGCAGCCAGCCGCACTTGTTGGTGTCGTACTTCTGGTAGACGAGGGCGAGGTAGTTGAAGCCGGCGAGCGCCATGATCACGCCGTTCACGATGGAGTAGAAGTTGCTGACGTCGACGGGCTCGATGGCGCTGAGGTTGGCGCCGCCGCGCAGGCCGAAGAGCTCGAAGATCTGGCTCTGGAAGTCGGTCTGAGAGTGAAGGAGGAGAGAGGGGCGCACGGAGAAGAGGAGGCTGACAGTGATCTTGACGACGCTGATGAGGGCGGAGTAGAGGATCTGGAAGGACCAGATGTTCTTGAAGTTGGCGAAGAGGAAGAGGAAGAAGAGAATGCCCATGGTGAGGTCGGGCGAGATGATGCAGGTCAGGACGCACGCCAGGAAGAAGACCGCGCGGATGACCTTGTAGGCGCGCGCGGGCGAGCGCACGTTCAGGTACTTGGGGTAGCAGCAGGTCTTCTTCTGCAGGTTGCGTGACATCTACGGTTAAGGCGGGCGCGCGCGGCGACGATGGTGAACCAGCCCATGAAAGAGGAAGATGTCGACGAACCAGTTGACGTGCTTGAAGTCCTTGAGGCCGCCGAGCAGCAGATAGTAGAGCTTCACGTTGCCCTCGAGCAGCACGGCGATGCCGGAGGAGAGCACGTAGTAGACGACGCCGAGAAGCAGGCCATAGACGATGAAGATGCGCTGCGTCCAGAGCTGCGGCGAGATGACGACGTAGCCCTCGATGTCGGAGGCCTTCACGCACATCATGTTGATGGTAGAACAGAGCAGCAGCAGCATCGTGAACAGGCGCTGGGTACACGAACACCCACACGATCACCAGCGCGTTCTGCACGAAGATGCCCACCGGGCTGTTCACGAAGTGGTAGAAGCTACGCCTCGGCGCTCGCCGCGGCGCTCACAAGTGCGCAGCACGCGCCACTTCAGGTCCAGACGCATCTGCCACTTGCTCTTCACCGGCTTGGCGCCCTCTCCTTCACCACCTTCTCCTTCTCCTCCTCGCCCACGCCCTCGATGGCCGCGAAGGCCAGCACCTGCAGCAGCTTGGAGCAGAAGTACTTGCCGAAGCTCAGGTGGTCGTCCAGGTCCACCACCGTGATGTACTTCACCCAGAAGCGCGCCGTCGACCAGACGGCGTAGTCCAGCAGGATGAACACGAAGTAGACCACCTTATTCGCGCGGAGAGGTAGAGGTGCGTGGCGATGTTGAGATGGACCACTTGCACAGCAGCGTGGAGAAGCAGATCGTCAGGATCGTGTGGAAGATGGATTGTCCGATCAGTGTCGAGAACATCAGCAGCAGGAGCGGGATGAGGATGTGGCAGCGGACCGTGCGCTCGAGCGGTTGGTACACCCTGCGAGTGAGTCACAACGCGCGCAGGCACCAGCAACTTGGTAGTGGAACCCAAGACGAGGATCACAACGGAGAGCACAACGACCACCAAATCCTTCACGATATCACCCACCATGCTTTGCGAAGCGTCCAGCTTGGCGACACCGATGTCAATAGGAAGCTAGGCGTGAGGGCAGCCGCCGTGAGCCGAACGGTAAATGACGTCGTGTTGACCAAGACGAGCAGGACGAGATGGGCCACTGAGGGAGGCAGAAGCGACGATGCCTGCCGAATGCAAAAGCGCGTTGCTCGTTTCATGATCGATCTGGCAACGAAGAACGCACACAGCGAAGTAATCACGGAAAATACATGACTATCGTTGCCACACAGCACCAGCAAGACATGCTGCTGTACAGCGCAGAAACAACTGGTAAGGCTCTACACGGTGATCCGCTACTCCCGCTGCACGCACAGATTCATTCGATAGCGATGCAAACCCCAAAACCAAGTCTTTCTGCGTTTGTAAGGAAAGGGTCATGACCCACCCTAATTCTTCATCCGCACAGAACTCTATTAAGGTGCTCCAGAAGCGCGCATAATAACAAACAGACCACAGAAAGTCCATAATCTTACACATACTCCTTTTCCAGCTGCTGAAGACGGGCACTCATGTTCTTGACCGTCGTCACCATCGTGTCCGCGGGGCACACGGCCTCCAGCTCGCCCAGGTACTTGCCGATCTCCTCCTCTGGCTTGTGCCTGATGCTCAGCACCACCACCAGGTTGCGCAGCACCACCGGATTCTTGGGGGTCCTTCCCGTACTCGTCCATCAGGCCGCTGAAGCACTTCTCCACCTGGGCAGGGTCCGCCACGTGGTCGTCGCTGCGCAGGTCGCTCGCGCAGGTAGTTGTTCACCAGCATCGCGCTCTCGTTCAGCTTGTCCATCAGCTCTCTGTAAATGTATGTGTTCTCCTTCATCTTCTCATGTCCTACCCCTCACGCCCGGAAGCCGCGCCCACCCCATTCGCGTTGATCCACGTCTTCGCCAGCTGGGACAGCACGTGGTCCTCGTCGATCTTACATCTTCGCGTACACCTCCGACGCCTTGTCCGGGCGGTTCATCCGCACCAGCGTGTACACCAGCACGGAGAGCTCCTCCAGCGAGTCCGCGTTCTGCACAGCGGTGTACGCGTGGTCGTAATCGTTCTCGTTGTTGTAAACGGTGCAGGCGATGATGCGGACCAGCGGGCTGCTGCCCATCTCGTCGTTCAGCAGAAGCGCCACCTGCTGCACGACGTCGGTACGCTTTTCAGGCTCGGCGAAGTACTGCGCCAGGAGGGCGATGGCCTTCAGCTCGTTCGTCATCGTGGGGCTGTTTCTGGTTTGCTCCAGCACTTGGCTGTACTGCCCGAGGCAAATCATAGAGCGGTACACAAAGTAGGTTTTCTCCCAGGTTTTCCGCCTCGTTCGTCGTCGTTACGCGGTTTGCCTCCTGGATACACGTCTGGGAGTCACACCGGCCCAACGATCCTACCTCGAAGTTCGCGATGTAGAACTGGCTGCGCACCATATACAGACGGTCGGGGGATGACATTGCTCGATTAACCACTTCAAATTGACGAGCATGAGCGTTTTGCCAATGCCGAAAAGCGGGGCGATTTCTGATCCCCGTCATTCTTTTTTTATGAGTTGTGCTGACGTTTGGGAAGATTGCATTGACAAGCTGGAAGACCTCGGCTTTCCCGTGGACGGGCTGTCGGGCGATGCTCTGCCAAAGCTCCGCTGAGCTCGGATCCGGTCGTGGCCCCCCATCATTGCCAAGGCGATTCAGGATGTTGCCTTGCTTTCGCGACTTCATCGTAGATCCAGTTGCTCGAGGGCACGCTTTCGGGCAGCGCCCTCACCGAGAAGGAGTGTCCCGTGGACGACTTCATGCAGTTCGCCTTTCAGCGCGGGTGCGTGCTCTTCCTCCCATTCAGTTTAGCTTCCTGAAGACTGGCGGCGACGAGGCGCTCAACGCGCTGCTGGCCATCAACTTCATCGTCGACGAGCTGCAGGCACGGGCTTCTCCCTCGCTTCACTCCTAGATGAACCGCGTGATGCTCTACCGCTCCAGCCACTCGCGCGAAAGCATCGCCTCCCCCAACAAGGACATCGATGCGATCAAGCGTCGTGTACGCACTCGGGGGGGCTGTGAGTGTAGATCTGTGAGATCACGGAGGAGGCGACGGGCGCTTCGAGCGAGGTGATCGAGGACGACCTGAAGAGTCTGCACTCCTTCTTCGAGGTGTGCTTCGGTCTTGGACGTGAGCCGTAGAGCCACAACCCCTCCTCTCCTGCAGCGCTCGGACTACTCGAAGGAGGAGGAGGCGAAGCTGGAGAAGTACAACACGCTCTGCCAGGCGCTGTACCGGGACAAGAAGATCATGATGCTGCAGGTGCGTGTGGTGCTGGGGCGTGAGGCGTAGCGTCTGGACGTCACGATCCAGAGCCTGCTGTGGAACCAGCCCCGCCAGTACGACACATCCTCCATCGAGGCGCTCCGCAACGAGATCAACATCACCAAGCAGTTCACGCTCGACGACGTCTTCGGCTCCCGCCGCAGTGTTCGCTCTGGGGAGAATGTGACGAGTAGTTGGTGAACCGCGTGTTCAAGGTGAGCACCGGCGCCTACCAGACCAAGGCGGCCTTCCGCAGCTACCGCATCGGCTACGTTCCCGACCGAGGTGGTCGTGTGATGCTGGACAACGACACGCCCAGCTCGGTTAAGAAGGCGTCTTCGGTTGCTTTTATCAACCTTCTTGTGATTCCTAGGCGAAGAGTCAATCCGTTTCCACGGGTCAGACCCTCCCTGCTGTAAAGAGCCCATCCACGCCCGCTGTGAAGAGTCAAACGATCCCTGCTGCGAAGCCGCACTCGGAGGCGTTCAGCGAGGTGGACAAGGTGGTGCAGGTGTTCGGCTGCAACATGTCGAAGGACAACGTGGTAGTGGCGACGAGCGCTGCGCGCAAGCCCTGTCCCGACTTCAGACGGGGACACTGCAAGTACGGGGATCGGTGCAAGTTCCTCCACGCTTGAGAGGATCTGTTTCTTGTCAAACCCACGAAGTCATTTTCTTTCCTCCAAACCACTGATAGTCATGCAACCTCTGTGCAAAATCGCCATGGTGACCGGCGCAGCCTCCGGTTTCGGGCTCGCGACCGCGAAGAGGCTCCTCGCCATTGGATACAAGGTGGCTTGCTGCGATACGGCCTTCTCCCACAGCACCCCCGACGAGGCCTTCTTGGACCAGTTGGAGGAGCCGGAGAACGCCATGTTCTTCGGGATGAATCCTGTCGACCAACGATATTGCCCGCCGCTCGTTTCGCTCATTCCATAGATCACTTCCGTTCTGGAAACGATCCGATCCACATGTGGCGAAGCGCCGAGAGTGCTTGTCAACAGCCAAGTCTACGTAGAGTCCGGAAGACGTACGATGTCGCAGCACCGCTGCAGAGTAGATGATCAACCGAGTGCTCTACCCGCACCTCCCTGTCCGCCTTCCGAAGCGTCATCGAAAGCAACGTCGTTGGCGATTTCAACGTGGTGCGTCTCGTGGCCAAGGGGATGGTGGAAAACGTGAGGGAAAGGACGACGAGAGAGGGCGTCATCATCAACACCTCCAGGTAGGCTCCGCGGAGGCCGCAGAACCGTAGTATTTCCGCGATCAATGGATCTGGTGCGCAAGTCGCCTACTCCTGCGCCATGGCGGGGATTTCGGGAATGACACTGCCGCTGGCTCGGGCACTCGGGCGCTTTGGCATCCGCGTCGTGTCCATCCTCCCGGGCCTGTTCGACACGCCGGAGATGAAGGAGTATGAGGACACGGTGATGGTGATGAGCAAAATGACGCCCTTCCCGCGTCGTTTGGGGGTGCCAGAGGAGTTCGCGCACCTCGTGGAGGTGGCTTCGGATCATCCCTTCCCCGTAGACGATCGTCGGCAACCCCATGCTCAACGGCTGTAACATTCGACTGGACGGCGGGATCCGGTCGTAGCACCGTGTTTAGTTGCATCACACAAGCTCCGGTTATTTCCACGGCTAGCAGTCGTATGTGTTGAAAAGAGTGCAAAAATAGATCAGTTACTTTAGTGCTTCTGAGATGCGGCAGCCTTCCACTCTTTGCGCTCTTCCTTTTCTCTAATCTTCTCCTGTCTGCGGGTTTCCACCTCGACCATATTGGAGCGGTCCTTCTACACATCAGCGCGAGAATGAACGGAGCGACTTCTTTTCTGTGGTGGAGGCACTCGATATAATCCTCCTTCAGCAGGTCGCATTTGTATGGGTTGTCCGTGTTCACCTAAGCCGTCACGCGAAAATCCGGCTGTCCCTACCATGCACTTTTTCAAAGTTCATCCAGAACTGATAGCATCTGCCTTCCGTGCCGTGAGCGCGTAACCACTCGACATTGTCTCGTATTTGCCGAGAATCCAATCAAGAGAGAACTTGCGGCAGAAACGGTTATTCGCGCTGGCTCGCGGCGGCCCGTCTGCCAAAAAACGCAGTGTTCTTTTCTTCCAAAGTGCTTCTATAGCACTATTGAATTGCGAAATGGAAGGACCGGCAAAAGTTCCTGGAAAGAAGGCCTGCGGTATTGATTTCGGAACCTACGAAATCGCCGTTGCGGTAGTGAATTCCGATGACCCCAATGGCGTAACTCTCGTTTCAAACTATCTGGCGAATGAGACCACGCCGGGCGTAGTGAAAATGTACAACGGCATGCGCACGTACGCGGAGGAGGCTCTGGGCAGCGCCACGATGTGCCCGCAGAACGTCATCTCGCACATCCCCCTCGTCCTGGAGTACTCCGACTGCATCGAGAAGCTCACTGAAGATTACCCTGACCTGTGCTTTGTTGCCAAGAAGGCGGAGAACGGCGAGATCGTCTTCGAGCTCAAGGACTACGCCGTCCCCGAGGTCTCCCTCACGCACGTCATCCATGCTCCTGCGCTACATTTTCGGTTTCATCACCAAAGAAGTACCCCGAGAATGTCAAGCACACCGTCGTCTCCGTCCCGCCGGGAGTGTCTCCCGCCGCCGCGCGTCAGGTGGCCGATGCGGCGCTGCTGGCCGGTTTCGAGGACGTCAAGGTCGTCACGACGGACCTGGCGCAGGCGTTCAAGTAGGCCCTCGTCGGCGCCGTCACCCGTAGCTACTGCTTCCGCCTGCACAACGCGGTGGAGCCGCTGGAGGGCGAGCACAACGTCGTGTTCATGGACTGCGGCTGCACCTTCTCCAACATGTACAAGGTGCGCCTCACGCCCGAGAAGTGCGAGGTGGTGAAGAGCGTGAACAAGAAGGTGGGCGCGAAGGACGTCGACGTGTCGCTGTACCGCTTCTTCGCGCAGAAGCTGCAGACGGACAGGAACGGTCAGCGCATCGAGGAGAACGCGATCGCGAAGCAGACGAAGAAGGCGTTCCGCCTAATGAACGGCTGCTGCGCGCTGAAGAAGATGCTCAGCGCCGCTAACCGCGCCGTGAACAACGTGGACGCGCTGGACCGCGGCAACGACTACACGCTCGCTCACGCGCGCCGAGTTCGAGTCCATCTGCGCGCCGCAGATCCAGCAGGTGACGGAGCTGGTGGACGCCTTCCTGAAGGACGACGCGGAGCCCATCGAGGCGATCGAGATGGTCGGTGGCGGCAGTCGCATCCCGTTCGTGAAGCGCATTGTGGAGGAGCGGACGAAGAGTCCGCTGCGCTACACTGTCGACTCGGCCTCCTGCATCGCGAAGGGCTGCGCGCTGCTGGGCGTGTACGAGGAGATCAAGGAGAAGAGCGCAATGCACGACGTGCCCTTCGTGGAGTTGGCGCCGCGCGACGAGGCGAGCTACGCGGCGATGGAGGCCTGCGAGGCGAAGCTGCGCGCCTGGACAGCGAGCACGAGAAGAAGGCGGAGGCGCACAACAAGCTGGAGGGGTAGGCGTGTGGCGCGCGTGCGAGCGTAGGCTGATCGACCAGATGTGGCGCGAGCTGGACAGCGAGGACAAGGCGCTGCTGGACGAGGCGGCGCTGAGCCCGGTGCTGCGGGCAGAGTCCGCGTGGCTGATGGACAACGAGGAGACGGTGGACGCGGCGGGGCTGGAGAAGGAGTTCACCGAATTCAAGGCGAAGCTGGAGACGCAGTTCGCGGCGTTCTTCGAGGCGAAGGAGAAGCGCCGCATCGCGGTGGAGAAGGCGCTGGAGGAGGAGAGGCAAGAAGCGCATGGATGTGGGCGATGGAATGCTGGGTGAGGCGTAGAACACGGACAAGGACGACGTGAAGTTGCCGTTCAAGACGCGCATGTCGCGCGTGGAGGCGAACAAGAAGGAGGCGACGGAGCTGTTCAAGGACAAGAACTTCGTGATGGCCATCCAGCACTACGTGAGCACGCCACAGCAAAGTGACGCGTAGAAGCGCGCGCTGTCGCACTGCTACAAGTTCTTCGACCTGTCGCCGCAGCAGAAGGAGGGAGGTGAAGGCACTGCAGGCCACGCTGAACGTGAACTGCGCCATCTGCTACATGAAGCTGGAGCAGTGGGACAAGGTGATCGAGCACTGCTCCACGGTGCTGAAGGAAGACGCCACCAACCGCAAGGCGCTCTTCAGAAGGGCGGATGCCTACAACCACGTGCGCGACATCGAGAAGTGCTCGCAGGACCTGAAGCAGCTGCTCGTCATCATGCCCGGTACGGGGTTGCGGAAGGGGGTGAGGCGTAGATGATGCTGGCGTGAAGCGGCTGAAGGCGGAGAATGACCGCCAGATCAAGGAGCTGCAGGGAGCGGAGGAAACGCATGGCGAAGAAGATGTTCGGGGCCCTATCTCTGTTTGTTGTCACAATTCAACTCGGGTCGCTCATGCAACGCTGTCAATGGCTTGCCAGCATTCTGCTTGCTCTGGTCATCATGAGCAACGGACTGCTCTGCACGATCTGGGTGGAATGGTCCATGAGGGAGCTGTTTTCTTCTCGAAAGAGTCTCCACTGTGTGCAGCGCTCGACACGCGTGCTTTCGCTTCCGTCCAGCACGTCACTGTCAAAACCGATCCTCCTCCCTTCATCTACAATGAAACACATCCAACTCTGCCTGTGGATGACCGTGGAAGGGAACGCCGGAAGGAAGGGAATCGATCCTCCCCGGAAGAAGTCTCGGAGCAAGAAGCAGGAAAAGGAGCGTGTGTTCGTCCCGTTGGTGATCACACAGAACGGCAGCCGCGTCCTATCAAGCAAAACTGTTGTGCTGAGGAAGGCGCGTTAACGCGTAGCTACCGCGACATTGTGGAAACCGACTCGATCGAATGGGCAAAGCGCTTCCGCAAGTTCGTGAAAACCCCCTTCTACAGCAACACGCTCCATTTCACCCTGTCCTACGACTTCGTGCCTCCGCAGCAGTCCTTCCTCGTTGTCCTTACGGAGGATGGCAGCGCCATTCCCCAAGTTCGACAACACGATCCGCCTTCTCTCCCTGTACAAGCGCGCCAAGGGGGTTGATACGCTGGTGTTTACGGACAGTGCGCCCATTGCCTCCTTCGTGAAGGCGATAGGATTGACAACTAGCCCCGTCCGTCGCCGAAACAAGTACGGCATGCCCATTCTGAAGTACATGTTGCTTGATGCGAAGCAGCGGTATGATGCAAAGTTCATCATCTACATCAACTCCGACATCCTCATCAATCCCTTCATCTTCCACTACGTGATATCTGCCTCCAACTTTATGATCTCAGACTCCGTCGAATTCCCTACTCCTCCTCATCCCTAGTACCTCATGGCGTCCAATGTCTACGACGTGATGGAAGTGCCGTCTGCCCTGTCTTTCAGCTCTATTCAGTCCTACGTTGCTTCCGTCGAGCAGCTCCGGGGCGCCAAGCGGAAGACGTACGCCATCGTGGGGATGTCCATTGCCCATCCCTTCTAGGACCTGTTCGTGTTTTCCAGCGCCTTCCCGTTCCAGCAGCTGCAGGGTGGTGGTGGGCCGCTTCCTCGTCGACGGTGAAATCCTCCGCCTGGCGTTCGCGCAGAGCCTGCCGGTCGTGGACGTCTCGGCGTTCATCTCCGTGCACCAGGGAAGCAACTCCTCCTTCTCGCACGCGCATGCGCCTCGATCCCAAGGACCTCTACTACAACAAGCAGTTCCAGGCCCCCTTCCAGAACGGCGCTCTCAAGTGTACCCTACATGCCGAGTCCTCTGTTTGTAACAAACACTCCATTTGAACGTCTTCAACAAACACTCCATTTGAAAAGGTTGTTCATCGCCTCATAGTTCACATTGCGGCTCACCTTCTTCGTCTCCACCAGCCGCTTCAGCCCCTCCGCCGCCGTCTTCACCGGATGCTTGTACTGCGCGCGGTTCTACGCCTCACTCTCGCGTTCTATCCCCACCGCCGGCTTCTTCTTACGCTTCGTCACCTGCTTCCCCGACGCCTCGCGCTGTTTCCGCTTCTCCTCCTGCTGCTTCAGCCACTCGCCGTTCGCCGCCTCCCACAGCTCCTTCTTCTTGCGCTGCTCCTCCTCGTTCAGCATGATCTCGTCCACCTCCGCGTCGTACTCCTTCCCCTGCGTCTCCGTCTGCGTCCCCTCCTCGCTCGCCTCGGAGTGCGGCATCAGCAGCTCGTCGTTCAGCGGCAGCAGCGTCTCCCCGCCCTCGTCTACGCTTCACACCCTCTCCCCGCCCCCACTGGTCTGTCCGGGCAGCTCGCCCAGCGCCGACACGTGCATGTCACTCAGGATGCTCTTCATCTCGCTCTCCAGCTCCTTGTACAGGTTGTCCAGGTCCTGCTGCTTCACCTGGTTCGACTTGCTGCTCTTCTTCTGCTTCTGCAGGTGCGACCCCGGCGTGATCGTCCCGTTCAGCACCAGCATCTCCTCTATTCATCACCCCCTCAACCTTCACCCACCCAACGCGTTCGACGCCGCTGGCGACGTCGAGCCCTGCGACGCGGACGCCCCCGACAGCAGCAGGTTGGCCTCGTCCTTCAGCCGGTTGCGCACGAACGACGGCGGGTGCGAGGACATGATGCCGTCGTCGCCCACCGCCTCGCCGCGCTCGTCCACCGCGAAGTCGTTCGTCTGGTCCGCCAGCTTGTTGAACTCGTCGATCGTCAGCGAGCCTACGCCTCAGCCGTCTGGGACGCGCCCACTCGCCGCCGTCGACTCGAACTCCGCCAGGCGGATTCGCAGCGTCTCGTCGCTCACCTTCACCACCGACAGGATCTCCTTTTTCGTGCCTATTCTTGACACCTTGGCCGGCGGCTACGTCGAAAGCCGTGGATGCGCGCCGCGAGCAGCAGCGACGCCGCGACGATGCCCAGCGGCCGGCGGCCGCGGACGATCCAGTCGCGCTGCATGCGCTTGGTGAGGCGAAGTGCGGTGAGGGACACGGCCTGTGGGTGAGCGGTGGGTGGAGAGGCAACGGGGAGCTGGTCGCCGAACTCCATCTGCGAGGCGAAGCGGTTGATGTAGAGGGAGGGGTCGATGGGCTTGACCTTCAAACTAGATGTGATGCGCGATGCGGATGATCACTTCAGCTCCTTGTTGAGCTTCATGTACACCGAGCCGAGACTCCAGCTAGGGGTAATCAGGAATAGAAATGACTACACATCCGTCTGCAGCAAATCGGCAAAGTCGATGAGCATGGTGGGGTTTTTGTTCAGGCGACAGGCGACGTACAGACAGGCTGCACAGACGTGCGTCGCCTTGCGGCCCTGTGTGAAGTTGTTATTTACGGCAAGAGAAAACACGCGGTGGGCAGCATCGACCATGGACTGCAGGTTGAGGCCGGCGGCAATCTGCTGGATTCGCTTCCGTCCGTTGAGCAGCGTGACTTCTCTGGATTCTTTATATCTAGCGGGGAACGCGCACCCAACGGATACGAGTATCTTCCGGACGCCGATGTGAAGGACGATGAGCCGTTTTCGCTCACAATCTGTCCCACCAAGCTACGCGTGAAAACGGAGGGCAATCGCAACGCAGACCCCTCGCCATTTCCAACAAACTCCACGTTGTTGACAATGACGTTCTCATCCAAAACGCACCCGCAGTTCGTACAACTAGAAGGATGATCGACACACGACACAGTCGCCTACATGGACTCTCCGCTTCCGACCCCGAGATCATATACTTCCTTGCCGCAGTTCGGGCAGGTCACCATTTTGAATCTGTGAAAAGACGGTTCAAGAAAACGGGGCGATTTCTCTGTTCGATTTGTGTGGAAATCCTTCCGTTTTTGTGGCAAACCCGTGAAGAACACTCAACTCTCTCGAATACACCGTTTTTCGTGTCCTTCATTGTAATATGCACGGCCTATTCCCATACGCCGTGCTTCTTTTGCATCCCTGCTGTATTTGCGCAATGTCAGCAGATGCCTGAACCGCATTCTGTCCATGGAAATTTAAAAGGAGTTCACTGCACAGAACGTGCAGGAAGGAATCCAGAAGGGATCCGGTCAATCGTCTATTGCTGAAGAAGTGCTTACTTGTGTATTTCTGGTATTGCTGCTGTTTTTTTTGGAGGCCTCCTAATCGTGGATGAGTTGTATTTGCTCGAATCAACTCTGCCCAGAACTGGCACCCAGGCCTACACCCCCTGAAGAACGCTTTGCTTTTGATGATACCCTGACCGTCCCCTTTACGAGTGACACAGTTGTTCCCATTCGTGCCACTACTATAGAGGACGTTAGTCAAACACAAGAGGTACCGCAGAGCGTAACTGTTGAGCCCGTAACAAACGAGAACTGCTATGAGAGCTCATTTGCAGAAGAAACCGTAAATCATCCAGTGGCACTGTCTTCTATGGACAATTTCCCCAGTCATATCCATCTCATGGAGGAGATGGAGAAGCCTCAAAGAGTGTATGTATCTTTTGTTACCCATATGTGCTTTTGTTTGTTTAACCTAGAAGAATAGACTGGCGATGGGGATGGGGAAGAGAAACAGGCATCCTTTTGAATCGCAACGGGTCTGCTGGAATCCAATGACGGAGGAAGACGAAGTTGCCATCATCACTGAAGCAGGAGACGAAAAGGACGTTGAGCGGAAAGAGGAAAGCGTGATTGAGGTGGTCGAGGAGGAGGCCTCGGAATCGGAGGAGAGCGACGATGAAGAAGAGGAATACATAAAGGCTTCTCGCTACTCCTTCAAGCTCTCCAAGGACAGCTACATATTCGATTTCCAGGACGTCGATCCGGAGGAAGAGTCCGACGAAAGCGAAAACAACAATGAAAATGAAGAAAACGACGAGAATGAGGAAGAGGAGGAAGAAGAGAATGAAAAGGACGGAATGGAGGTGGAAGGCGCTGTGGAAGAGGAGATGACGGAGCAGCAGCGGGTTGGGGACGGAAAGGCGCTTCATTGGTAGTTGCAGGCCGAACGCGACGCGCGCGATGCTGTGGAGAAGAACGTCACTCGGAGAATGGGCTGGTTTGATATGCTTCGTCGTCTGGAGAAGAAGGTCGTGAATGGTACGATACCTTCGTTCCTGTCATCCGCAGAAAAGCAAATGGCGCAGAGCGGAGGGTACGACCTCTCCGACCCCTTCATCGACGACGAGAACCTCACCGCGCAAACCACCGTCATTTCCGTAGCCTCCTCGCCTCTCCCTCCCCGTAGATCCCCGCGCCGCCCTCCTTCCAAGTGATGCGCTACGTCGAGGAGGACGCACAGGCCTCAGCTCCCACCACCGCTCCGGAAAACCCCACAGAATCGAGTCGGCGCCGTGCGTCTCACGCCTTAACGTGACCCGTAGGCAAGGGCGAGAAGGTGGCGCTGACGGACAAGCAGAAGGAGCAGCTGGCCAACTGGTCGCCGCCCGCGCACGTGAAGGCGCTGCTGGAGGACCTGCGCGTAGCCGTACGTGGCGCTGCTGAGGCGTAGCAGAAGGCAACGGCGCTGTTCAGCGACTCGAGCAACGTGAACCAGATGCCATCGGAGCTGGACGAGCTGCTGAGCGAGGTCGCCTCTCTTCTCCTCCTTCATCGTAGCTGGACAGCGAGGCCTGCAAGGGCCAGCGCACGCGACCGGCGGCGCTGGTGCTGGCACTCACGGAAATCTTCCCGTTCCACCCGCAGACGATCAAGCTGCGCCTGCGCCTGCTGCAGCGCCGTCGGGAGTATGAGGCGCTGGACGCGGCCTACACGGCGCAGCGCAAGCAGTTCCTAGACTTCGTGGGCATATCATAGTCGTATGACGGGTAGATGGGCGAGTGGGCGCGGACGGCAGGATCGCCGCCGCAGTGGACGATGGAGACCAAGCTGAAGATGAACGAGATCTACGCGCTGCTGGAGCGTCGCGTGGAGAAGTGTGCGCAGTGCGTGCGTTCGCTCAGCCTCACGCGTAGGCTGACGAAGCTGGAGCGTGCGGACCACGCGCTGGACTTCGCCACGGAGTTCACGAGCCTGACCTCGGCGGTGCTGGGGCTGTTCGCGCCCGGGTCGCTGAGCATCGTGGACCTGCAGCGCGAGTTCGAGCTGGCCGCCCACGACGAGGAGCTGTGCAACATGGCGGAGGAGGGAGAGAACGGCAAGGAGGGTGAGAACGCGAAAGAGGAGGAGGACGTGGCTGTCATCACCAGCGTGGATGCGCCAGCAGAGGCGGAACAGGTGGAGCAAGCAAAGCCAGCAGAACAAGCTGCGCAAGCAATGCCAACATCGCAGACATCACAGACGGTGCAAGTTGTGCACCTATCACAGACAGCGCAGTCGCCACAGCGTGATGCGCATAGGGAGACGGAGGTAGAGGCGGGAAAGACAATCGCAACGGTGATCGAGGATGTGGGTGTGGAGAGCCCGAAGAAGAACACGCCTATGTCTCCGAAGAGCGTGAGAGTGGCATCGCAAAGCGACGGTGTGATTCACAACCTGAAGGGAATAGCGGTTGTATGGGTTTGAAGCGTGGGTAACGGGTAGGAGAAGGCGAGAGGAACGCATTTTGCATCAAAACCGTTTTCTTTGGACGATTTCCCGTGAGTCTGTTTTCTTAACAAATTCTGCTCTCTTTTTGTCACATCTCGTTCATTCCATTTTCGACTATGAGTAAGTGGATTCTGTTCCTGTTCTTCGCTATCGCGTGTTTCGCGATCGACGAGTCGGTTTACGAGATGGGTACCATGGAAAACCCGAAGGAGGACCTTCCCTACAATGACGACGTTATTGTGAAGACCCTTGTATGCCGATCCGTAAGGCACACTGAGCTGTAGGAGATGCCTGAGTCCTGCCCCGATATGGCTGTGGATGGCGACCAACTGGGAGTGCATTACACTGTTTCTGCATCGAATGAGCATAACACACAGGGATATCTCTATTCCAACGGAAAGAAGTTCGATTCTTCTCTCGACAGACACCGCATCTTCCCCGTCACGCTCGGCGAGGGTCGCGTCATCAAGGGTTGGGAGAAGGGACTGTGGGGCATGTGCGTGGAGTGCGTTCTTCCTACCCGTTTCACAATTAGGGAGAAGAGAAGACTCATCATTCCTGCCGGTATGGCCTACGGAAACACGGGTGCTGGAGACCTTATCCCCCCAGGCGCCACTCTGGTTTTTGATGTGGAGCTGATCGGCATTCGTGGAAAGGGCAAGTACGCCAACAAGTGCTCTGTTTGTTTGAACAAGCCCGACTATTTGGAAGTGATTAGCGCACTCATTCTCGGCAGCTTCACCGTGGCAAGGACATCAATCAAGGAGTCCACAATCGAGCTTCTCGCCTTGCCTCTATCCGTCACTGGCAGCTTCCGAATGATCTCGCGCATCCACAGGGGAGTCTCCGACGTGGCCAGCGTATCCACCGCAGTGACGACGATCACCTGCTTATTGCGCACGATCAGCTTCTTGGTGCCTCTGTCACGTTCCAGGTTGGACGGGTTCATGCGCTTCAGCAGGGCGCGATCTTCCTTGCTGGTGGGCGTGAACTGCGCATTATCCTCTCAAACGCATTCCATACGTTGTATACGTTGTAGCGATACAGGGAGCTGATCAGCCCTTGTAATGATCGTTTCTTGGGATTCGCGTTGGAGTACCGCTTCTGCGACTATTCCATGAAGGAACACTCCCACACTCACCTTCACGATGTCTCCCAGCGACGACGGCGACATTGAGTATTGCGATTCGATCAGCAGCAGCTTCTCCCACAGCGCCGGGCAATCGTCCTCTCCGATCATCTGGATGCCGTTTTCCAGCAGAATCCGCGCATTCTCGAAGTCGTTCAGTCCCAGCAGGAATTCCGCGAAACTCAAGATGTATCCCTGATCCTTCGCGAAGTGCGTCAGGCCGCAGCGCAGCACGCTCAGCGCAGACTCCGCCTCCTCGTTCACCTCATACTCTAAGTGGGCTATGCATCACGTTGCTTCGCCGCGCCCACCTGCCGCCAAAAACACCTCCGGCGCCAGCATCGACAGCCGCGCACGTTGGAACAGGTGTCGTGCCTCCGCCACGCCGAAATTCCGCCGTGTGAACTGCTGATAGACGATCCAGCCGGTGGAGGTTTCGCAGGAGCCAATCATCTTCTCGTACTCCTCCTTCGCCTCCTGCACCAGCCCGCGGCTCTCCAGCAGGTCGCAGATCGCCAGCCGCAGCAGGGCGCAGGCGGGCATCGCCTCCTTCGCGTCGGCCATCAGGCGCGTGGTGTTCGACCAGTCGAAGGAGGCGACGAAGGAAATGTAGAGAATCCACAAATCGGGGCAATAACGGCAGCAGGCAACACACCGCCTGTACAGCTGGTCCATGTGATGGCGATGGGTTTCCTCCGGGAGTTTCATCGGATTGGTCGTTTCGTAGCTACTTGTCAAACGGGGCGAAGACCGAAACGCGAGGAGTTTCTTCCAGAGCGCGATCTGCTTCTTGTCGTCGTCGCCGATGGTGCGCATCGCCAAATCGTCCTGTTTTATGTCCTTCCACAATTCCCCCCTCTTTTTCGATCTACGCGTCATCGCTTGGATCCGATTTCACTCCTCGCTCGCTGCCTTGTAGGCTTCGCTGACTTGACTCAGTATCGATTTGATCGTCTCCTTCTTCTCCTCCGTTGACAGGGACGAGGTGACCACCAGAGAAGCCTCGAATTGGGAATAGTCCGACCAGAACGAATCGACATCTGCGCATCACCACACATGCAGAGACTCACTCCGGATGGGAAGAACGACGACGCGCTGGAAGAACGAGCGCCATTTCTGAATGCACTTGGCGCGGTAGGATTCGTCGCTGTCGTTGCGCGGCTGCTTGTCCAAGAAGGACTTGTACGCTCGCCACAGCACGTCGGCGTCGTAGAACAGACCAACCTTCTCAACGGCGGAATTGAACAATGCTTCGATCTACGCTTCACAATCCGCGTGTTTGAATACTTCTTCACGCGCCTGAAGCAGTTCCGCTCCGGTTTTGTGGTATGACAATTTGTTATCGTAGAACTGGCAATAGTACACATATATGTCCACGCTCGCGCACTTCGGCATGTATACTTCCAGCAACTACAGTGAACACTCTTCCGAGACGCTACGTGCTCCAATGCGTTGTAGTTTCTGGCGCGCGATTCCATGTCACAGAACATTCTCAGGAAGCGAGAGCTCGTTGGAAACGACTTCATGATTACCTGAAAGACGGAGCGCGCCTCATCCACGTTGGCAGTGAACAGACTGCTCGCCAGGTTGCTCCATGCTTCCTTGTCGTTTTCATTCTTCTCAACCGCCTTCAAGTTCTTTGTAATCTGCAAATCACGCACACCAAACATAACTCACTTCGGGACTCACATGACGACTTTGGGCTGCTTGCGGAGCCGATTCTCTCCTTACGGGAACGGGAGCTAGTTGATTAGTGGGAAGCAAACGAAAACACACCGGATGCCCTTGAATTCACCGCTGTATTTGAAAGCAAATCGTTTGAGGAGAATTTCGTCGTCTAGGAGGATTACAACACGGAAGCAATATTCACAGCCGTAGTTTTGGCATCAATGACCTCGTCCTCAAAGTCGTCGGAATCTGACATTCTTTCCAGAGATGACCGATTGTCTGATGAGATTGAAAGGGTTTGGAGTTTCCGCGGTTCTTTCACGCTAATGCTGCAATAGTGCATTTGAAACAAACACGAGCTAATGGACTCTAAAACGATACAGACAAGTAAACGACGCTCCCCAGTTCTCTAGAACGTGCAGCTGGAAGATGGAGAAAACCCCCGATCCCTACGACTAACAACGCCCAATCACAGTCACGGTATAGGAACTGGTGCAAAACTGCGTCTGCTCGCCCTCAATGTCATAGCGGCAATCCCTCACAAGCAGTTGCGGATCGCTGTTCTCGCTCTCGAAACCCTACCCGTCACAAGTCAGAGTGGCCAAAACCCAGATCTCCATCCTCTTGGGAGCCGATGATCTGTCCTCTGTCACAAACCGACTGATGTGGTCAATGCTGAAAAGGCGAGGATTCCGCGGGCTCGCAGTCTTCACCGCAAACAGCGGCTCCAACGATCCCATGGGGTAGCAAAAGCCCTTCTCCGTGGGAGGCTACGATCACAGTATGATGATGAATGCAACTGAAATCGCAATGGCTGGATCTGCTTGCTCTGTGTTAGAGAAGTACGCACTATGAGGAGGAGGACTCGTCCATCTACTCATCACTGTTCTTCACCAGCTGCACTTCTTCCCAGTAAGTACACGACCTCCGTTCTTCTCGTACGCATAGTCGATCAGGTCCGTTCCATCATATAGGACTCTGTACGTGAAGGTCAATCAACAGCAAAACCGATTCCGATACTTCTCCACTTCAGCGCGATAGCGATCCACGTAAGCGGTAATATTGGCATTCTCCCTTCGCAGCTGTTGGATCATCTCCGTCTGAGCGGCGATTTGCTTCTGCATCGACTCGTAGTCTCGCTTCACCATGCTGTAGTCACTGACAATCGAGGCTCTTTCAGAATCCACGCGACTCACAAGAGAATCGACTTGAGAAGTCATGTCATTGATTGCAGAGTCATACACCTGTCGAAATAGCTGATCCAACGACGAGTTTGATAGTGCCTCCGTGAGTTTATTCACAATCACCTCACTATCCCGCACTTGCTTCTTCAGCTGGGAAATCTACAGTCAATAGAAGGTCAAATAGAAACGGTGGTGTTTTGGGAGTGAATGATGAAGAAGAGCTAATCATGACGCCACTAACGAGGAGCAACGAATAGAAAGAGAATTGAGAAGACAGACAGCCAAATTGTGCTTTGCTTCCATAACCAGGAATGAAGCGTGTCCATCTATCCCTTACACCCAACCAACTCCAAAACAAGCTCTTCCTTGTCTACACTACATTCGCTATCAGGAGATTCTTCTTCCTCCCGCGTATCGTCCGCGCCTTCATCACTACACAGAAAGGAGCGAAATGAACCCCTACTCTCCATATAAACTGTCTCTGTGATGAATCCACTCTTCATTCATGCTGCAATGAAGTGACAAACAAAACTCTGTTCATTCCGATTTGAATTGCAAGTGCTGTAAACGGTTGCATCGTACAGCATGAACAGCAATTTGCCGCAAAAGGGATGGAGTAATGAGAAGGAAGTGGAAGATCGTCATCCACGAAAGAGGGACCCAAGGACACACGATTCTCAAGATGAAGAGACTGCTACACACCGAGATGATGGTTTGTTCTGATCTTTTTCCTCACCGATAGACAAGGATGAGTTAACGGACTTGGATGTCGCCTACTCCATATTGTTTGAAGACGCCAATAACGAATACATAAAAGAGAAGGAACAGAAAAAGGAATCAAGGCAGAAGGGAAAGGCAGCGATTCCGCAGCGTGTGTTCTCCAGCTTTCTAGCCTCTATCGAAAATGACGTGATGGAATACGTGAGTGTGTTCATTCTCCATTACTGGTAGTCCTCCAACGTTGTTCATCATGGCCAACTGATAAAGGAAGAGGGGAGACTAAAATCGGAAATCGACTCCGTTCGGAAGGATGTGGTTACTGTGGAGCCACTCTCCGCCCTTCATGCATAGGCCAAACAACAACGCAGCACTGCCCAGCGGGCTGTATTTGAGCTGCAGGAGAAACGGAATCGCATCACTCGCGTTTGATCCAGTCAGCTATCTGAGTGTTAGGAAGTGGATGTGCTTCAAACGGCTTCTGCAGTGATGGAGAAGGCAAAGAAACTACTGCACCGGCGAGGCGTCACCTTCTCGATTCCTTCATCCGCGGTGTTAGAGCAAGTGGATTCCTACAAAATGCTGGAGGCGCTAAATGAAAGTGTTCAAGAGAAATTGGATCAGTTGACGAAGTGTACTGTTTGTTTCTCATTCTCCCCCTTCTCTCTTTATTTTGCATCGCGCTTTCCCTTTCATTGTAAGCGTTATTTCCAATACGGATTGAGGGAATGAGCGCGTCAAAGAAGAGATCGACACTCACTCAAAAGGGGAACTCCATTGCTGAAGAATTGGAAAAGGAGTGCGATTATATAGATGACGAGAACGATGTATCCCATCAGTTGTGCGTCCTTTCTTCTGCCTCCTTATTCGTAGACGAAACTACTACAAGTATTGTGTAAACAAGGCAAATAGCATATTCGGGTAATCCAGTCTCCATTTCATGATCGATAGCTTCAGTCATTGGTCTAGTTCGATTCACGACACAAAGATCCTTAGTGAAACACAAGAGAATGGATTGTGGAGGGTATCGGTGAGTATGTGCTACCGGATCACTGTTTTCAACGAATCTTCAAGAGAATTCGCTTCATCTGCGTTTGGCATCGATGAAAGCCGTGAGAGCGCACAGTTCAAGGCGTATCATGTACCGCATCATTCCATCCTCCTAAATCCTAGAATGCACAGTACCATTGTGCCATTTGCACCTTTCAGCAGTTTGGCAGCGTGTTTTGCAAAAAGAGAAGAGAGGAAACGAAGAAGGAACCCACCGAAGAGAGGAGTGAGAAGACCAAAGAAGTGACGGCCCCTGCGGAAGCCACGAATCCAGATATCAGCTTGATCATCGACGTTTCTGATGACGAAAAGGAGGGAGCGAAGCGAGTGAGGGTGGCTGAGACGGAAGACACAGAAGAGGACAGTGATCAACTGTTTCGTCCAGTTGGCATAGAGAACGAATCCGATGAGGAGATTGTCATCAAGAAGGTGCACATATGAAATGGTTGTTTGTTGAGTGAGAAGCAATGAGTAATGAAAACGGTGCAGTACGAGTATTGCCGACGAAGAGTTGTGTCTCCCCGCAATTCAGTAAAACAAACACCCCACCCTCAATGTCTCCCATCATCAGGAACACGCTCGCGAGGCGCACACTGAACCACCTCGTCCACACGCACGATCATCTCTGCCGCCTCGCTCGCCGACAACAACACCTGACGCTTCAGCTGCAGACTCTCGTAAATGCCCAACGCCTCCATGTCACCCACACCGTTCTTCTCACTACCACTCACACACCACTCACACCACATACATGTCCAAACCCGCACTCTTCTTTCCCGCGTGGTGCGCTGCACGCAATTCAGCCACCAACTCCACGCCATCCAATCCAGCGTTGTTCGCGATGATCGTCGGCATCTGACGCAACGCGCGCGCGAACGCACTCACCGCCAGCGCACGCTTCCCACGCACCTCGGGCACCAACGCCTCCACCGCCTCTGCCATCACCATCTCCGCACAACCACCGCCCAGCGTGCGCTCCGGATGACGTAGCGTCTGTTGCAGCACCGCCAACGCGTCGTGCAGCGAGCGCTCCGCCTCCTCCAGCAGGTGTGAACTCGCGCCACGCAGCACCAGCGTGCACGCCGCGCCGCCCTTGCACCCGCTGAATCGAATCATCTTGTCCTCGCCAATCATCACCTCGTCGATGCGTTCGCACTCGCCCAGGCGCACGCCCTCCGGACTGTCGAACGTCGACACGATGTCGCCGCCCAGCACCGCCGCCAACCGCTCGATGCCCTCGAAGTCGGCGTGCTCGATGCTGCCCACGCCCGCGTCCGTCAGCAGCTGCTCGGGGTAGTTGTAGATCAGCTGCCGACTCACGAACACGTCGGGCTTGTACGTCAGGATCTTCGCCACCTTCGCGCGCATCTTCGCCTTCTCCGCCTCCTCGATCTCCGCCACCTTCGCGATGCTGTCCACACGCACGCGCGTGCTGTGAATCTTGATCTTGTCGCTGTCCATCGCCGTGTTCGCCAGCAGCACGCGTGGATGCTCCCACACACGCTTCTGACCCACGCCGAAACTCTTCTCCAGAATGAAACCCTCCTCCAGATACGAGTCGCGCAGCGAACCACCCGGCTTGCGCAGAATCTGGATGTAGTCCAGATTGCCCGAGTCGCGGATGCGCAGCACGGCGTCCACCGCCAGATGCGCTACGCCTCACTCTCGTTTTACGTTACATACCGAAGTACTCCTTGTCGGCGTTCACCAGCTTCGACGACAGCGTCGTGCGAGCGATCTTCAGCAGGTCGTCGTAGAACAGCGCCTCGTCGTTGGCGTGGTTCACGGCGGACGCCTCCAGCGCCTTCTGCGCCACGGACTGCGCCAAACGCCAACCCTCGATCAGCACCATGGGGTGCAGTTTCTCGTCGATCAGCTTCTCTGCTTCACGTAGTAACTCGCCCGCCAACACCACCACACTAGGAGTGATGTGTGTAGGGTTGTGTCACCTAGTGGTTCCATCACCCACCTCCTGGTCTTGAATTTTGGCGAGGTCGCACATGATCTTGGCTGCAGCATTGTTGACGGTCATGGACTTGAGAATGGTGGCTCCATCGTTGGTGATGAGGAGCGAACCCGATGTGGAAGTGACCTACTCTTCACATTGAGACGAGGGAAGTACATTTTGAATGATTTTGTCCATTCCCTTGGGACCGAGAGTGGACTTGACGAGATCGGCAACGGCAGTGGCTCCAACGAAGGAGTCCATGCGTGCGTTTGCTCCCTATATCATAAAAGAGAATGGAGGAATGGGAACCTTGTTGACGACGGCCTTGTCCTTTAAGACAGCTGCCTAGGGAATGAAGCGTAGGAGGTGCGTGGTACTTCAGCCATATTTGTAAATGTGAAAGGGATGTGAAGGGAAGGAATAGAGTGTGAGTTGGTTGTGTTGGGATATCCCAAGAAGTGTGTGGGAACAAAGGAGCTACAGAAAGGAGATTGATAGATTTTACTCTATGAATCCATCAAGTTGCCTCCGTAGAGAATTCTGGAAGCGGTTTTCATCCGATTGAAATCTGAATGGCTTCCATGAATGGTATTCACACTGAACGCATAGCACAGTTCCCTTCGGATGCTCTCTGCAGTGGCGGCGCATCCGGGCTGTCTCTTCACAGACTGAATCACGGCTTCGTAGTACATGGAAGCATTTTCTGCGATTTGACGGGCAATAAGAGGCAACGCCCTGTACATCACCTACCCGTCAGCCGCGCCCCTCGCCCCCACTTCTTTCGAGTTGGACAGGAAGCACTCACGACACTGGAACCACAACAGTCCGTAGTTGGGATCGAAGAACGCCATGTGCCTCAGCAGCAACGGGAGCTGCCGGTTGGACTGCAGCAGGCAGCTCAAGGCGAAAACGTCCTCCAGCGAATGGCAGGTCAAAAATTCGTCGGAGGCAAGCATGGTGAGGCGGATGGCCTACGAGTCACGCGCGCGGCGAGCGGCCACTTCGAAAAAGGTGTCTCCGTATTGCGGAGTAAAGAACACCGCGTAGTTCAGGCACTTGGCGGCGTTGGGCAGGCTGAAGTACCGCGACGACGGGTTCAGGAAGATGCGCGCGCCCTCGCACCAGACTTCGCCGCTCTTCGCCACGTGGCGCAGCGCGCAGCGGAAGATGCGGAGCGCCTGCACGGGGCCGAACACGCTAGGAGTGAGAGGCGGCAGTGGCCCGCACAGGTGCACGAGATGGATGTAGGAGGACCAGAGCCGCCCGGCGCCCACGTGGCGTCTCAGCGCGGCGTCGTTCACGAGGATGGCGTCGGCGAAGCGCGAGGACAGCATCTGCGAGTGAGGAAGAGGCCGCGCACCCACCAGCTGCTGCACCAGCTCCAGCTCCAGCTTCCACTCCCCGCTGAAGGCGTTCACGGCGAACTTGAGCACGCCGCGGCCCAGGTTGACACGCCCGAGGAAGAAGAGCGTCTTGGCGTACTCGGCGAGGACGAGGTGCGAGGACTTCTCCGCGACGAGGTGGTACGCGCGAACGATCATCTGCGCGTGAGGAGTCGGAGCGACGCGCACCTTGAGGCTGGTGGCGTAGCAGCCCACGGAGTTGCTGAGACGCGCCAGCACCAGGTACGCCTTCCAGCGCAGGTTGCCGGGGCAGGTCTGGAAGCAGGAGACGGCGTCGCGCGCGAGCAGGCGCCAGCAGCGGACCATGCCGAGGTGGACGCTGTCGCGCAGCGCGGCCTACGGATGAGGCGACGGAGCGGCGCGCACGTGATCGGCCGGCAGGGACATGATGTCGAGGAGCGCGCGGCACGAGAAGGAGATGCGCTCGACGAAGACCTTCCACTTGATGTCGTTGGTGAGGTTGGCGATGGCGCGCACCATCCACTGCTCGTAGACGCGGTCCTCCACGCGCGCCAGCACGTCGCGGCCGTCCCAGACCAGCCGGTGGTAGTGCTCCAGCAGCGCGAAGCAGGCGAACCACAGCGGGTTGAAGTTCACGTTCCTCTCCAGCAGAATGGGAATCTTCGTCATGAGCGCGTCGCAGCTGCCGCAGTGCTCCTCGAACCACAGATAGTCCACGAAGAGATGGCTCGAGGAGTTGACGCGCTTCTCCAGAATGGCGCGGAAGTGCTCGCGCACCTGGCCCTCGTAGCCGAAGCGCGCCAGGATGAGCAGGCCCTCCACCACCACCTTCAGCGCCTTCAGCGAGCGCACGCGGGACAGCGTCTCCACGTCCCTCTGGATCATATCCGGGAGCCTCATGCGCTCCTCGATGTGCATTTTCTTCTGGAACAGCACCTCGTTGTTGGCGTGGCCCCTCAGCGCCGCCGTCACCACCTCCAGCGCGTTCGCGTACTCGCCGCACTCCGTCTCCAGCCGCGCGAAGTCCAGCCACACCTGCGCGCTGCCCGGCATCTCCACCGCCATCTTCACGAAGCTGACGCGTGCGGCGTTGAAGCGGCACCTCTTCTTCTCCACGATGGCCTCCTCGATTCTCCGCTTCACCTCCTCCTCGCTGCGGCGCGTCACGTACGGGCGGTCGCAGGGGCTCGCCTTCACGTCGATGTTGTTCTCCCGCAGGATGCGCGCGTAGCACGGGATGCTCCACAGCTTCAGCGACTCCACCCAGTTCCCTCGGCCCTGCCGGCCCTGCCGCGGCGATCGCACGCTGCTGTAGTACTTCTGGCTCGGCGCGGACTGCGGACCGCTGTAGTGCGGCAGGCTGCGCAGCTCCTCGTGGTCGGAGTCGGCCGCCAGGTAGGGTATGCTGGGGAACAGCTGCTTCCGCGAGAGGTAAGTGGGCGAGCTGCCCGTGGAGAGGGAGTGCGACGGCGAGGACAGAACCGACTCGTACTCACTGTCGTCGTCCAGCCCGCTGTAGCCTGCCAGTTACATCACACTGTCACTCCCACCTCCCATGTTGTGCGGCGAGAAAACCAGCGTCGCATCAGCGGGCGGCTCGGGGTAACTCATCCCGCTCGGGTACGAGTAGTCCGCGTAGGCGCCTGCGCGCGAGCGTGGCGACGCGCCGAACGGCGACCGGACCGACGCCAGGCCCGCGCTGCGCGGATCGGCGCTGTTGCCGTAGTCCGTGTCGAAGGAGTGGCGCTCGCGCTCCATCCGGCTGAAGTAGGACCCGCTGTTCCAGTACGGCAGGGACTCGCCGCCGAGTCTGTGCAGGAAGGCGGGGTCGGAGGGGGTCGGGAACATCTCGTCGTCGTTGAAGGACTTGCAGCGGCGGATGTAGTCGGCCGCCGGCTCATATCGGTGCATCGTGGGGTTGGAGCCCTGGCCCATAACTACGGTCACACCCAGTCACCGCTGCTCACTGTAGGGCGCCTCGTAGTCCGATCCGGCGTAGGAATCATCGCGAGGGTGTGAGGGGTAATCGTCGTCGTTGTAGTTGATGAAGGCCATGCTGGAGCCGAACTGAGGCTCGTGAAGCAGCGGTTGAGGAGTGGAACCGGAACGGGAACGAGGAGAGGAATAATGCTGAGGCGAGGCCAGTTGGGCGGGAGCCGACGATAGCAGGTCGTTGGAACGCCGGTAGAAGGAGAACGAGTCCCGATCTTGACTCGCATTCGAGTAGCCAGAATGCAAGGGCGAACCATGACGATACGGAACACTTCGCGGTCTACGAGTCACAGAGATCGAAGTCAGCCTTACGACAGTGTGTAGTTGTCGACGGAATTACGATCATCGTACGAGGAAGAGGGCATGGGATACAGCATTCTATCCCCCAAAGAAGGAACGAAATCTCTTTCGCTCAGGTTCAAAGAATAACTAGGAGTAAGAAAGAATAAAACTGAGAATCACTCGTCTCCATTGCTTCCGTATTCAGAGGTCGCACTGTATCGCGCGTCTTTTCCACTATGCGTAAAGAACGAAACGCAGGTAAACGGCATGTCAAAACGGGAATACTGCGTATTCGCTGATGAAGACGGAAGGATCATTCCTTTACAATCCATTGGATGCAAGTGTCGTAGAGAACGTCAAATATGCGTATAAATGGGGAAACGATGGAAAAACCAGTAGAATACCGAGTACTCACAAGAAAAAAGGATTCCTCAGTACAGAAAAGGCTATTCCAGAACAACAAGATGAAAGCAAGAGAGAAAGCAAACGCTTTTCCACTTGGGTAAGATAGTGAGGAACACTATCCATCGCACAAAACGTGGAAAACGGTCTTACCCCAAAACGATAAAGGGGTATATATGCGGAGGCAACCCTATTGTGATTGGATTTGGTTAAACTCAGAATTCATCCTCTTCACATGAATAGTGACCTCAGCGTAGTGTGAAACCAGTCATTTGTAATGTAGAAGAAGACTCTCCAACCATCTGAAGCGCTTCCTTTGATGGAACCAATTCCAGTTGAAGTCTCTCAGACACAACGACAGCAGTCTATGCCGTACGATGTATCCACCAAATCGTTCACGCAAGTCAATTCCATTTCAAGTTACTCTCCCTTCGTATTACCATCCAATTTTCAGGAAATGGGCATCCAAGTGAGCGATCCTGACATCGTTACAAATGAAACATGCGGTTCTGCTTCTCAACGCGGATTGTCAGAGGATGAAATCCAAACGTATTTGGCTTCTATGCCCAAGAAGGAGTATTCTACGACCGTCACTTTAGATAGAATACTATTCTTTCTCATTGTCACTCCTAGACTGTCCAGTTTGGGTATATTGCGAGAACTGTGGATATATGAGTCCTTCGCAGCCTAGGATCTGTCTAAGGAGAAGGTGAAATGAGTGTTTGCGAGTTATGCATAGTATGCTTGTTCTTATGATACTCCTGACACTTCTATTCTTTCCTATCGATAGGGACCGCGGGTGGTATTTCATTATCCCACTGATTCTTCTGATCATCACTATTGTATACAACTGTAAAGCTCCAATGTAATTGATTTATCGAGGTATTACGCCCTAGAAAGTTCAACTGTGGTGTATGTAACAAGTATCTTGGCAAGACTGGCGATATCGTTTTGAATTCACCCCCATTGATAGTGTAACGTCCTTATGTTAATAGTTGCTTTTGCCTTGTTCCCACACACTTCTTGGGATATCCCAACACAACACACTCACACTCTATTCCTTCCCTTCACATCTCTTTCACATTTACAAATATGGCTGAAGTACCACGCACTTCCTACGCTTCATTCCCTAGGCAGCTGTCTTAAAGGACAAGGCCGTCGTTAACAAGGTTCCCACTCCTCCATTCCCTTTTATGATATAGGGAGCAAACGCACGCATGGACTCCTTCGTTGGAGCCACTGCCGTTGCCGATCTCGTCAAGTCCACTCTCGGTCCCAAGGGAATGGACAAAATCATTCAAAATGTACTTCCCTCGTCTCAATGTGAAGAGTAGGTCACTTCCACATCGGGTTCGCTCCTCATCACCAACGATGGAGCCACCATTCTCAAGTCCATGACCGTCAACAATGCCGCCGCCAAGATCATGTGCGACCTCGCCAAAATTCAAGACCAGGAGGTGGGTGATGGAACCACCAGGTGACACAACCCTACACACATCACTCCTAGTGTGGTGGTGTTGGCGGGCGAGTTACTACGTGAAGCAGAGAAGCTGATCGACGAGAAACTGCACCCCATGGTGCTGATCGAGGGTTGGCGTTTGGCGCAGTCCGTGGCGCAGAAGGCGCTGGAGGCGTCCGCCGTGAACCACGCCAACGACGAGGCGCTGTTCTACGACGACCTGCTGAAGATCGCTCGCACGACGCTGTCGTCGAAGCTGGTGAACGCCGACAAGGAGTACTTCGGTATGTAACATAAAACGAGAGTAAAGCGTAGCGCGTCTGGCGGTGGACGCCGTGCTGCGCATCCGCGACTCGGGCAATCTGGACTATATCCAGATTCTGCGCAAGCCGGGCGGTTCGCTGCGCGACTCGTATCTGGAGGAGGGTTTCATTCTGGAGAAGAGTTTCGGCGTGGGTCAGAAGCGTGTGTGGGAGCATCCACGCGTGCTGCTGGCGAACACGGCGATGGACAGCGACAAGATCAAGATTCACAGCACGCGCGTGCGTGTGGACAGCATCGCGAAGGTGGCGGAGATCGAGGAGGCGGAGAAGGCGAAGATGCGCGCGAAGGTGGCGAAGATCCTGACGTACAAGCCCGACGTGTTCGTGAGTCGGCAGCTGATCTACAACTACCCCGAGCAGCTGCTGACGGACGCGGGCGTGGGCAGCATCGAGCACGCCGACTTCGAGGGCATCGAGCGGTTGGCGGCGGTGCTGGGCGGCGACATCGTGTCGACGTTCGACAGTCCGGAGGGCGTGCGCCTGGGCGAGTGCGAACGCATCGACGAGGTGATGATTGGTGAGGACAAGATGATTCGATTCAGTGGGTGCAAGGGCGGCGCGGCGTGCACGTTGGTGCTGCGTGGCGCGAGTTCACACCTGCTGGAGGAGGCGGAGCGCTCGTTGCACGACGCGTTGGCGGTGCTGCAACAGACGCTACGTCATCCGGAGCGCACGCTGGGCGGTGGTTGTGCGGAGATGGTGATGGCAGAGGCGGTGGAGGCGTTGGTGCCCGAGGTGCGTGGGAAGCGTGCGCTGGCGGTGAGTGCGTTCGCGCGCGCGTTGCGTCAGATGCCGACGATCATCGCGAACAACGCTGGATTGGATGGCGTGGAGTTGGTGGCTGAATTGCGTGCGGCGCATCACGCGGGGAAGAAGAGTGCGGGTTTGGACATGTATGTGGTGTGAGTGGTGTGTGAGTGGTAGTGAGAAGAACGGTGTGGGCGACATGGAGGCGTTGGGCATTTACGAGAGTCTGCAGCTGAAGCGTCAGGTGTTGTTGTCGGCGAGCGAGGCGGCAGAGATGATCGTGCGTGTGGACGAGGTGGTTCAGTGTGCGCCTCGCGAGCGTGTTCCTGATGATGGGAGACATTGAGGGTGGGGTGTTTGTTTTACTGAATTGCGGGGAGACACAACTCCACAAGAGTGAGCAACAAACACAGCAATACACTTCCTGCTTCGGACAATGCTCAATCAAAAGCTGCGTCTTCTCGATGCAGTCGTCGATGGTGATTCGCGCCTCGATGTCCAGTCGCAGCATCATCCGAATGAACTTGCAGAACGGGTTCGAGAAGGAGCAGCAGTGGTACGTGTTGTTCTTCGGGAAGCTGAAGTTCGCGTCCAGAATCGCCAGCTTCATGATGCCCTCCACCGGACTCTCGAACGGGCACGTGCCGAACGCCATCGCGTACAGCGTGCAGCCCAGCGCCCAAATGTCCACGCCGCCGTCGACTATGCCTCACACCCCACTCATACCTTCACTGTTCATGCCCGGACGCGGGTCGTACAGCTCGGGCGCGCGGTAGGCGGCACTGCAGTGTTTCTCCGCGTCCTCCTACGCCTCACCTTCGTATTTCACACCCACCTTGATGCTGCTCGCGTCGCGACGGTCGCGCACCGGCACGTCCAACACGCCCACAGAGCCGAAGTCAATCAGGATCGCCTTCTCCTTGCCGCCCTCTCTCTGCAGCATCACGTTGTGCGGCTTGATGTCGCGGTGCACCAGACCCTTGTCGTGCAGCACCTTCACCGCGCGACACACCTGCAAGAAGATGCGCAGGCACCGCTCCTCCGTGAACGTCCACACGCGAATCGGGTCGGCGTTCAGCTTCTCGATCTCGTCCCACACCGACCCGTCCTTGTAAAACGGCGTCAGCAGACTGTACTGCGGCGCTCCCTCGCTACCCCTCACCACCCCCACAATTCCAAACTCCGTCCGCTTGCTCACACCCAGCAGCGGCATGATGTTCGGGTGCTTCAGCATCTTCAGCAGCTTGATCTCGCGCTCGATCTCCTTCACCACCGACGGCGACGACCCGTTCATCACCTTCACTGCGAACTCACGCTCGCTCGCGTCGCACGCCAGGTACACCACCGAGAAGCCGCCCTCCGCCAGCTTCTTCTACGCCTCATTGCACTGTCATATGCACACCTTGGCACGGTATTCCTTGCCGTCGAACACGAAGGTCAGATTCAGCTTGTACTCCTCGCCCAGTAGCGACGTGAAGCTGCCCCACAGCGAGGAACCCATCTTCATCAGATTGTCCGCGCCCTCTAACCCTCACTCCGCACACGCACCCATGCTCTTCACATTCTCGTGCACGTTGTCCGACACCTTGATTTGGAACAGGTTCCCGAAATCGTCCAGAATTCGGTCAACCGTCGAGTCCACCTTCTTCGCCGAAGCCGGAGCGCTCGAGTTCCAGAAATCGTCCTCCTTTTCGTCCCAGAACGAACCACCCTCGTCCTTCTGCTGCGTCGCGTTGTCCGACACGCGATCGAAGTCGTCCAGCGCCGCGTCGACATGCCGGCGCTCGTGCTGCTTTGGCGCGGCGGGAGTACCGAAGAAATCGTCCTCTTCCTCTTCCTTCGTCTCTTCCTCCACGTCCTCCGCCTGCGCCTCGGCCTGCGCCTCGGCCTGCTGGCGGCGGCGGTTGGAGCGCGCGCGGCCCTTGGTGGAGCGAATGGCGAAGGCGTCCTAGTTGTGAGGCGAGGGAAGCGGATCGACGGGGAGGGGCTCCACCTTTCTCTTGCGACCGGTCTTATCTAGGGTGAATGCTATGAACAATGCATACGAGGCTGAATGGTTGTAGAAGCCTTGGGTTGGAGGGAGTTCGCTGCTACGTTGGAAAAGGAATGAAAGACGTTACGGGTCGGATTTGCAGGCTCGTCTGCATCCCAGTCATCCACAGCTAGGTGTCAAACAAAGAACGGATTCGAACTCGACGCTGGAGGGGACCGTGTTGAGCGGGTTTGCTGTGGAGCAGCGTCCCAGTCCGAATCACCATCCGCATCTAGAGAATGAGGAGAGGGTTGGAATTGAGACGGTTGGAAGAGACTTTGGGATTCACATTCGTGGATTTGCTAGCAACTGTGCTTGGCGTATCATCCCAATCATCGTCCCAGTCATTCTCTACGAAATGAGCAAACGGGGAAATGCAAGCCACTTCTCGTCGTCGATCGCTTCTTCACGACTTGCTTCGGCGCGGCAAAGTCATCATCATCTGACCAGCTGTCCACTACAACGAATGAGACAACGCCCTCTCAAAACAAGCCCTACCCTTCTTGGTTGGCTGCTCATCGAACCAGCCTCCCGACCAATCGTCGTTCATGGGTAAGAGAGAATGTGAGGAAATGAATGGGCTTCTCCTGAGGGTTCCATTTGGAGAGAATTGGAGAGTAGAGTCCAGTGTCATTCTTCCATTTCTGTATTTGATCCCAAAGGGGATGGATCGCAGAAGTGTGCTATGCCGTTTAGTTGAAGCGAATGTATTCTGCTATGCAAGGCAAATTGCTATTCCTATGCTCATTCTGTGAAATGAAGTGTCTTGTCTCCTTTTCCATTCATTCCGATCATCCTTTCGTTCTCCTTATGCTCTTCTGTGATCATAGTGTCCCAGTCCTGTGTTTTGTGTTTTCAACTGAATCGCATCCAAAAATCGGGCACATTTTCTGCACTGTGTCATTCTCGCGAATGAATGGGTTTCTGCTTTTGCGTTTTGTGACATATAGCTTCTACATCTTCACAATATTGATCGATATACTGCTGAACATCGTTGCTCCCGGTGTTCTGGCGGTGCTATTGTTCATGCAGTTGTCATATGTTCAGTGGAATATAGCAGCGGTGTGGTTTTGCGTATCTCCTCGTTTTAGTGTGAAGTGTAGATCCGACTTGGATCGGCCTATATCGACTTTGTTTTCTCTCTGGTGTGCGTTATATCGCTGTCGAGGAAGAACAGCAACAGGCATTTTCTGTTTTGTCGTGTAATCCCTAGTGCTTTCTTTGTAGTCCTCTACTTCCTGTTCGTACTGTTGATAGCTGGACTTGCATACTTGGGGTCGTATATTCCTAACTCGGCATTTGAGGAATGCGGTATTCACTACCTGTTTACCTATTCCACCTCTTTCCTCACTGCCCAGTACGCTGAATTCCTGGTGGCAGTGTTTGTTCTTTTCTGTTCCTTCTCTCTTCTTCCTTTAGGATTAGGCGGTTTTCTGTCCATGTGCCAGAAGAAACCCGAAGAGGCTGAAGAAGAGGCTGATGTGACTCGTATCCTTTTCACGGATCCCTTATTTCTAGCCCCCGTGCAGCCCACAGACATCATGATGGACCCTTCTCCCACCACCAACTTGCCAGTCGCACACGTCGACTCCACGGACCTTGGAGACAACTCCAGCAATTCGGATGACGCCAGAGCGCCCTTACTGTCCACTCGTCTCTCCCTCTCAACCGCAGAGCCAACGACTTCGCCTCTGTGTACCAGCAGCTGCAGCACCAGGACCCCTTCGCCTCCACCACGGCGCTGTACCAGAGCCAGGCACTCACCGCCTCGGTCACGCAGCCGGTGATCGTGGACATCACGGAGAGCGCGCTGCTGCAGGACATGCGGAACCCGCCGCCCGTGGCGGTGATCGAGGCGGCGAGTCCTGCCGCACCCATCGTGCCCAGCACGCAGACGGTGGAGGTGGTGCCTGACGCCACGACCAGCCATAACACTCCGGTGGCTGCTGCAAGTGGGACCAGCCATAACACTCCGGTGGCTGCTGCGAGTGGGACCAGCCATAACACTCCGGTGGCTGCTGCGAGTGGGACGACTCCCCTTCCAGCGCCTCCCACCCTACCGTTGCCCGTAGCTCCCGCTCCTCCAAGCCCCTCTCCAGCCCCTGCAACGCCCTCTGTGCTTCCTCAAGTCCAACCAATCACTGCCCCAAACCCCTCTCCAGCCCCTGCAACGCCCTCTGTGCTTCCTCAAGTCCAACCAATCACTGCCCCAAACCCCTCTCCAGCCACTGCAACGCCCTCTGTGCTTCCTCAAGTCCAACCAATCACTGCAACGCCCTCTCCACAATCACCCGTCGATTTGCCGCCCGCGATTCCGCCACCACCCAAACGCCAGCTGCCCCCTCCACCCGCCATTCCCACGGCCCTGCCGGCTGTGCCGGAGCCCAAGAGCCCAGCATCCGATTCGGAGGAGGATCTTCCGGTGGAAAGGCACCAGGAGAGGAAGCAGCAGAGCGTCGTGAACGAGATGATGGAGGTGGTGCAGCAGATGAAGAACAATCGCATTGTGAAGCCCTCCATGGTCGTGGGACACGATGTGCAGAAGTGCGAGAGAGAGTCGATCGACCACGACTTCCTGCCAAAGGAGGTGCCTGACTCGGAGGAGGAGCAACCAGCGCCCGTACAATGCGAAGTGTTGTGTTCCTCCTGTGATCGAAAGGCGACGGTTCGCTGCTATCCGTGCGAGCACGAGCTGTGCGCAAGGTGCGCGTCGAACAGCCGATGCCCTGTGTGCGGAGCGATTGTGTGCTCTTTCGATCGTCTGTAGTTTTTTTCCTTGCCAAGCGTGTTTATTGCGAACAACATCTCTTTTCGCGTCTCAACTTGTCCAACAAATCCGTGCTAGCAACTGAGGATAGAAACACAATTCAAAACGCTCTTCCTTTCGTTGCTCCGCCGGTCTTTTGTGCTTTACCGCGGGAAGTGGATCCACCCAAGGATCGCCCCCTCAGAAAAACCTATTCGTATGCGTTCTCTGACCTTATTTGCCATCCTCTGCGTTGCCATTGTCGCCGCAGACATGCCGAACATCTGGCCTCTTCCGAAGGAGTACAAGCATGGAGACAAGACCGTGACGGTCGATGCTTACCACTTCCGCTTCTCCACCCCGGCCCAGTCCAACGAACTCATTAGTGCGTTCCAGAGATACTACGATCTCGTCTTCGACCGCAAGTCGGAAATCGTGGAGCAGGGTATTCGCCAGGCCCGCGTGACCGTGAAGGAGGACAAGACCGAGCTTCAGCTCGGCATTGACGAGTCGTACACTCTGGAGATTCCCGAGGACGGATCCGATATTGTCATCACTGCCGTGAACGCGTTCGGTGCCATGCACGGACTGGAGACACTGTCTCAGCTGATCGAGTTTGATTTTGATAGTCTGACGTACGTGATCCGCAACGCTCCTTGGGTCATCAACGACGCTCCTCGCTTCCCTCACCGTGGCATTCTCATGGATACGTCTCGTCATTACGAGTCCCTCCCCTCGATCAAGCGCCTGATCGACTCCATGACCTACGCGAAGCTGAACGTGCTCCACTGGCACCTCACCGACTCGCAGTCCAACCCCACGCAGTCCGAGGCATTCCCGAAGTGGTGGGAGGGTTCCTACACGCCGATGGAGCGCTACTCCATCATGGACCTGGAGGAGATCGTGGAGTACGCTCGCATGCGCGGCATTCGCGTGGTCCCCGAATTGGATGTTCCGGGCCACGAGGCTTCCTGGTGCAAGGGCTACCCCGAGGTGTGCCCGAGCGAGACGTGCTTCGAGCCGCTGGACCCCACGAGCGAGAAGACGTGGGAGCTGATTCAGGGCGTGCTTGATGAGTGGTCTGGCAAGGAACAGGGCAAGGGCATCTTCTTCGATAACTACTTCCATATGGGCGGCGACGAGGTGGACACGAGCTGCTGGAAGACGACGCAGCATGTGGTGGAGTGGATGAAGCAGAACAACTTCACGGACCACGACACGTACAAGTACTTCGTGAAGAAGGTGCACGAGATGGTGATGGGCAACCAGCGCAACGGCATCTACTGGGAAGAGGTGTGGCTGAACTTCGGCACCAACCTGGACAAGAGCACTATCATCGAGACCTGGATGAACAAGAAGACGATGAAGAGCGTGGTGGAGAACGGCTATCGCGTCATCATCTCCGATCCGATCATGTACCTCGACCACCTCGACCAGACCTGGATCAACATCTACAAGGACGAGCCCTTCGAGTTCACCGATGTGCCGGCGGAGCAGGAACTGGTGCTCGGTGGAGAGGCTTGCATGTGGGCTGAAACTGTTGATGTGTCCGACCTGTACAACACGGTGTGGCCCCGCGCCGGCGCCTTTGCTGAGCGCTACTGGTCGCCTCGTGAGGTGAATGACGTGGATGCTGCTCACGGCAGATACATGCACTTCCGCTGCTTGCTGAACAAGAGAGGTGTGCCTGCTGCTCCCGCGAACAATGAACGTGGTAGAAGCGCTCCTTCCGGCCCTGGCAGCTGCTATGCTCAGTAATTGCAAGATTTCTTTCTTGTGGTGATTGCCATGTTTCTTTCAAACTTCCTTCGGAACGGGGATGAGACCCCGGACGAGAGTGAGAATCCAAACGACGATGCCTTTCAGATGGAGGATGATCTGGGTACGGCTTGGTAGCGATGACAATGCATTAGACCTATCGGACGAAGACGATGTGAAGGTTCCTGCCGCGACAGACAATGGAGCTGGGGGAATGGCGCCTGGAGGACAGGAGGAGGAGCTGCGAATGGAGATTCAGCAGCGTGACACCATTATACAAATGAAGACGGATGAAATTCGCCGTTTGTCCTTGCAAAACCATGATTATGAGAATGAAGTCTAGTTTCTGCCTGCTGGTGATGTCATAGGTTCACAGACTGAAACTGCAGCTGGATGATTTGAAGAAGGACGATAGGGAAACGCTGCTGAATGAGAATCGCCAATTGAAGGCCGACAACCAAACCATTCAGAAGGGTAAGTAGTTGTGCGTGTGGATAATCAATAGATCGTCTAATTTGCCATGAACAAGTGATGACCGTTATTTGTCGTTGATTCGTAGATAAAGAAATACAAGGAAAAGCTGGAAAAGGCGAGTTCCATTGTTGCAAAGGCGAACGTATTGAAGCACGATTACGAAAAGCTGCAGAAAGACTGCCAATCTAAGGATTCTACTGTGCGGTTATGTGAGAGGAGTGATGCGTAGATCGAAGACTTGAGAAAGCAGCTTGAAGAGAAGGGAGAGGCTCATTCTTCATCAGGAGTGGAGGAGATGAAGCAGATGCTGCAAGAGAAGGATAGCGAGCTTGAAAAGCTGAAGAAGGCACTGGAAGAAAGTGTACAGCACGGAGTGGAGAATGATGCCGTGAATGAGAAGATTCAAGAGTTGGAGGCGAAGTTGAAGAGTGCAAAGGAGGAGAAGGAAAAGATGAATGCAATGATAGAAGAAAAGAAGGAGTTGGAAGAGAAGTTGAAGAGTGTGAGTGAAGAGAAGGAGAAGATGGAGAGTGAATTGACGAGTGCAAAGGAGAAGAAGGAGTTGGAGGAGAAACTGAAGAGTGTGAGCGAGGAAGTGGAGAAGCTAAAGGGAGAGAACGAGGCGTTGAAGAAGAGCGCGAACGAGACCTCTTCGGAGATGTCCGCCCTGCAGGAAAAGGACACTCTCATTGCACAGCTCGAAGAGGAGAAGAAGCAGTTGGAGGAGGAGAACAACACGCTGAAGGAGAGCGAGAAGACACTGGAGGAGGAGAACAACGCGCTGAAGGAGGCGGCGAAGAAGGCCCAGGAAGCCAACAAGAGCCTGAAGGAGAGTACTGAGAAGGCAACGGAAGAGAATAGCAGGCTGAAGGAGAATGCGAAGCAGTTGGAGGAAGAGAACAACACGCTGAAAGAAGCGGCGCAGAAGGTCCACGAGGAAATGGAAACCCTCAAAGAAGAGCTTCAGAAGACGAAAGAAGAAACGGAGACTCTGAAGGAGAAGGAGGAAGAGAACAAGACGTTGAAGGAAGCGCTGGAGAAGGAGAGGGCGGAGGGCGCCACGGTCCACAAGGAGACGGAGCAGCTGACGCTGGCCGTGCAGCACCTCAACGAGGAGAACGGCGAGCTGAGCGCGGCGCTGAGTGCGGCGCAGAAGAAGGCGGCGGCGCAGGAGGCGAAGGCGCGCGAGGACGCGGCGGAGACGGGCGAGCTGCGCGAGCGGCTGGCGGGCGTGGAGGACACGATCCGCGAGGAGAAGGCGAAGGTGATCGCGGAGTGCAACAGGCTGCTGAACGAGAAGGAGGACGAGAACCAGCGGCTGACGATCGCGCTGACGGGCATCAACCGCGAGCTGGAGGCGGTGAAGGCGGAGGACGACGAGCTGAAGGCGGAGGTGGAAACGCTGCGCCGCGCGAACGAGGCACTGAAGGGAGAGAGCGAGCAGAACGGGGGCTACGCGAGCGCGCTGGAGGCGGAGGTGGAGAAGCACAAGGGGCTGGAGCAGGAGCTGCGCGCGCTGCTGGCGCAGAAGGACGCGAGCTACGAGGAGGCGAAGAAGAGCGAGGAGGCGGCGGAGGCGAAGGTGCGCGAGACGCAGGCGCTGCTGGAGGCGGCGAAGAAGGAGGCGGAGGCGGCGAAGAGTCAGGGAAGCGAGAAGGAGGAAGAGGCGGAGGCGGTGAAGCGAGCGGTGGAGGAGAAGGAGAAGGAGGTGGCTGCACTGAAGGAGGAGGCAGAAGCGCTGCGAGAACGCGTGGCGGAGGTGGAGGGTTTGAAGGCGGAGGTGGCGGAGAAGACGCGCGCGATCGAAGCGATGAAGGGCGACGTGGGGTTGTGGAGGTGGTGTGAAGCATAGGAGGAGAGTCGGAGGAAGAAGTTTTTGCTGGTGAAGAACAAGCATGAGGCGGAGATGAAGGAGGTGAAGGCGAAGCTGGCGGAGGCGGAGAAGGCGCTGGCGGAGGCGAAGAAGGGCGAGGAGGTGGAGAAGGAGGTGAAGGATAAGGAGTCGGTGATGTTAGGGTGTGGACGTGGTGTGAAGAATAGTGCGGAGCTGAAGGCGCAGCTGGAGAAGAAGGACGTGACAATGCAAGAGGAGCTGAAGAAGAAGGACGCAGCAATGCAAGAGGAGTTGGCGAAGCGCGACGCGGAGGTGAGCGACCTGCGCGGGGCGCAGCAGGGCCTGCAGACGAAGTACGGCGAGTTGGAGCAGAAATACGCGAGCTGCCTGAGCGAGGGAACGAAGCTGAAGGAGGAGTGCGAGGAGCTGAACCTCCAGAAGGAACAATTTGAACATCAGATGGACGTGTTACAGGATGAGTTGTCAATGATGCACCAGGAGTACGTGGAATTGATGGAGGAGTGAGAGTAAAGAGAAGGGGTGATGCGTAGGAGAGAGAAGCTGCAAAGCACTCCGGCGGCTGTGGACAGCGAGGAAGCGGAGAAGAAAGCGGAGGAGCTGGCCGAGAAGAAGGTGGAGGAATTGGTGATGAAGAAAGCGGAGGAGCTGGCGGCGCTGAAGGAATCGGTGGAGAGCCTGAAGGGCCAGCTGGCGTCGGCGGAGCAGAAGAACCTGCACCTCACGGCGCTGAACAGCGAGCTGCAGAAGAAGGTGGACGCGGTGGAGACGCTGAACACGCCCACAGTGTGAGCGATGCAAATAACGGTGTTGAGGAGTAGTTCCATTAACATGCGACCTGTGCAGCGGACGCGCGCGGCGGAGCCAGAGTCGGAGGACTCGGAGGGAGAGGATTCTCCGCTGCTGAAGCGCGTATGGGGCGATGAACGAGGGATGATGAATAGAAGGGACTGCGCGCGGATATGAAGCTGCGCCTCATGTACAACCGGCTGAAGCGCAGCTATAAGCACCTCCCTCCCGAATTGCGGAAGTTGATTGTGATCTATCTGGTCGTGATGCACGTGCTGCTTTTTATTGCTCTTGTGAAGTGATTCTCCTGTGCTGGTGGACTGTTTGTTGGGACAAAATGCCTCGCCACTCCAAGAACTCGAACACTCAGACATATATCGGATACCATGAGAAGAAGAAGAACGCGTTGGTCCTCTCCAATGCACTAAGGAGTAGAACGGGATCACAAAGCCTAATCTACGGATCGGATTCAGTAAAGCCCTTCGACTGTTGCACACTCTGTCTTCACCACGTATCCACGCCGATGTGCTGGTAGGAACCACTTTCGTTGTATAACGCGTTATAGTGAACAGGGACACTTGTTCTGCAAAGAGTGCGTCTTGAAGTACTTGTTGACGAAGAAGAAGGAGTACGAGGAGCAACTTCAGGCATACGAGGAGCAGATGCAGGAGCTACAGGCACGGATACGATGTTACATTGATGGTGTAGGAGGAGGAAGAGGCGAAAGTGAAAACGACGCAGGGTTCGATTTGTGATAGCATCGAGAAGCAGCAGTCTGTCAACGCGTCGGAGCAGAAGGATGTAGTGGTTTGGTGGCGCCGTTACGACTAGCTATACAAGGCAAGCACGGAAACGAAGGAGGAGAAGGATTTCCGACAAATGAAGGAGACGGTGGAGAAGTTGAGCCGCAAGTACGACGACCGCACGGAGGAGGAGAAGAGTCTGAAGATGAACTTCTGGCTCCCCGAGAACACACCCGAAGCGAAAGCCTCCGTAAAGATGGTTTGGACTCCTTGCAGCCTGTCACATAGCCGTCCAAGGAGATCCTTTGCCCAAGCGGCAGTCACGCCATCTCGCTGAAGAAGCTGATTCCTCTGCACTTTAGCGAGATTGAGGGAAAGGATGGAAACGTGTAGGATGTTTTGGGTGCTGCTCACGTAGATTTGCCTGCCCCGCTTGCATGAAGCAGTTCACGTACCAGCAGGTGATCGCTGTGAAGGAGTGTGGCCACGTGCTGTGCGGTGAGTGCTTTAAGAAGTTCGTCGGCTCTTCCAAGCAGTGCTACGTGTGTCAGCACCCCGTTCTAAAGAAGAAGGACTTTCTCCAGCTGGAGAGCGGCGGTACTGGGTTCAGCTCGCACAACAAGGTGGATGTGAAGGTGTATAAGCCAAACGAGAATTACGTATGTTTGTTGCAATCTGCTTGAGGAGAGAAACATAAACCAATCACAAAATCTCATGCAAACGCAGTCTATCTTCTGTCGTTTTGAACGTGGAAAAGTGGAAACATGTTTTGTTTTCCGAATACTGTTTCGCCTTCTGAGGGTGCTCCGAAAATATCGTTCTACATGTAGGAAACGATCAGCGAACGTCAGAGGATAGAAACCCCGAGATGAATGGAATCGATCCGTCGTTCAGGGACGAGGAATCCGAGGATGGAAACAATAACGGATTGATCCGGACGTGTCATTTGTGTGGCAAGGCACAGTGCGGACAGCGTAGAGGGCGCGTTCGCTGTGCGTACTGCAAGCGCGTTTTCTGTTTGCAGCAACTGTACAAGAAGTTCAAAATCAAGGCGGTTCCAAACGACCCCCACTTTAAGTGTCCTCGCTGTCTGGGCATTTGCTGTTGCGTGTGCGATTGCCAGAAGCCACCTCCACACGTGCATTGCAAGGTGTACAAGGTGCGGCAAAACAAACGCCGGAACCGGGAGCTTGCTGCGAGGGAGAGCGCATCGGCGTTTACCTCCCAGATGAATATAATCCAACCAATCGCCATCCAGCCGCAGAACGTGCAGCCCGTTCCGCCGCTGCAGGCACTGCCGCATCTTCAGTCGGCGGCCCTCCCGCAGGCGCTGCCACAACTCAAGATGGAAGGCGACGTGAGTATACCGAATCAGTACTACGTGAACGAGGCCCCCGCTCCCATTTCTCAGCCATTGCCCGAATCCTACCCCATTTCCTACCCCGACCCGTCCATTTCAAACTCCTTCTTCTATAATACAGACATCCCGGGAAGTCGGACCTTGCTTTCCCGCTGATTCCTAGTCCAGCACAGCGATTGGCTCACGCAGCTCAATCTGAAGATCCTCGATGGCGGTGAGAACGAGGTGAGCGACGCAAACTCCTCCACCCTTCCCATTGCCGGCCAGGCCTGTGGCGTCCATCAACGCGTTTGACAAGTAGACGAAGGCCATCAGTTCGTTGACAAGCTTCGCAAGTACTTCGTCCACCGCACGGAGTACAGCGCCGCGTCGCTGCGGACGCTGCAGGACGAGCTGATCCACGACGCGGACCAGTTGCAGTCGAAGGCGGAGAAGAGCGACGTGGTGCTGCGCATGGTGGACACGTTCAACCGCAACACAGTGCACGTGACGGTCACGTGGCAGCTGATGAACAACTCGCTGGGTGGGATGTGGCGAGCCGGCTTGAGTGTAGATCAGGAGCCCGCGGCGCACGCGATCCCCGGACTGTTCACGATCGCGCACTTCTGCCCGACGGTGCTGTTCTCGCTGGAGACGAACACATCGTACGGCGAGAAGGACACGGTGAGCAGCGTGAGCATCACCTTCTTCAACACCAGTGCCATCAAGGACATCAAGCCGCTCTGCACCTGCATCGCGCTCATGAACGGCAGCTTCCAGCACTACCGCGACGTGCGCAACTCGGAGAGCTGGACGGAGAGCAACATCACCTGGAAGAGCCAGGACAACATTGACACGTTCCTGTCTGCTTCCGCCTTCACGCGTAGAAAGCTGCTGGCGTCCATGCTCGCCTACGGGGAGCTCGCGCAGCGGCGGCTGGAGGCGTCGCCCACGCGCACGCGCATCGTCGTGTCGTACAGCCGGTTGACGGAGGACAACTCGCTGGAGAACCTGCCGCTGCTGTCGCTGGTGCTGAAGCGCGTGAGTAAGGACTACCCGACGGTGGTGTACGCGCTGGAGCGCATGGTGTGCGACGAGAAGCGCGTGATGTGCGTGCTGGTGTTCAGCGAGGACAAGAACTGGGTGAAGATTATCAACAGCTACGAGTCGAGCTTGGAAGCGAGTCGCGACGAGAATGGCCTCTTGATGAGCCGAATGAATTCTCAGCCTGTTCTTCTGGACTTGTAGACGGGTGTTCGTTTCATTTAGTGGCGTGTTTGTTTCCAACTCCTTTCGAATCGGCGTTCATGTTTTTCCTTTCCCGCGTTCCTTTTCGTCGCGTTCCTGTTTGCTGTGTGCGGTCGTTTGCTGCAATGGCTCCCAGAAAGAGACAACGCAAGAGCGAGTACTTTGCGAGTGATTCGCAGGAGGAGAGTGGAAATGAAGAGTACTTGCTGGTGTGCATATGATTATGCTCATAGCAAGAAGAAGAAAACGAAGGAGATCGACTCCCCGAAAACGAGCGATGAAACCATTCCCGAAAATTTCGAAAGGGAGTACAAGGTAGGAGCGAAGCGCGGCGCTGAAAGGAAGCTCATACAGGAAATGCGCAGCAAACACGATGCTCCGGTGGACACGCAAGGAGCAGAGTGCTGCCCCGATCCCACGGCGGATCCGAAGGTCTTCCGCTATCAGGCGCTGATTGGCTTGATGCTCTCCTCCCAAACAAAGGATGAAGTGTGCCTCTGCAATATGCATAATGTGTAGGTCACGGCAGCAGCAATGAAACGACTGCGAGACTACGGACTGACTCCCCAGCACATCATGGAGACCAATGAGGAGGACCTGAAGAAGCTGATCTATCCCGTGGGCTTTTACGTGAGGAAATCGGGGTACATCAAACGAACAACAGCCATTCTCCTGAAGGACTACGACGGAGATATTCCCGACACGATCGAGGGACTGGTGAAGCTTCCCGGAGTGGGGCCGAAGATGGGCTACCTCACCCTGCAAGTGGCGTGGAAGAAGATGGACGGAATTGGCATTGACGTCCACATGCACCGCATTTGCAACCGTCTCCACTGGGTGAACACCAAAACGCCGGAGGGAACGAGGGTGGCTCTGGAGTCGTGGCTCCCCAAGGCGTATTGGCGGGAGATCAACCCGCTGATCGTGGGATTTGGCCAGCAGATTTGCGGAAGCAAGCCAAAGTGCAAGGAGTGTAAACTGAAGACGATTTGCCCCTCTTCCGAGGAGAAGGACATCGAGGACATGTAACCCTTTTGTGCTCGTGTTTGTGATGAAACAGACGTACAGAGAAGAAGCGTTCTGACGAGGAAACGACGTGTTGAGCTTGTGAACGGCGGAGAGGAGCGTGGTATAGGCGCCGAGAGAGACAATTCGGCACACATCGCCCTGGTAGGAACCGAGCAGAGAGAAAGCGCCAACGAGCTGAGGAAGATATCTAGGCATCAGCGAGATTGGGAAGGAATCACTCTTCCTGTGTCCGGATCACGGCAAAGTTCTGCTTCGTGCACACAATATCTGCAAGCACCTTTTCGGAGCCGAGAACGCCCATGAGGCTAACGAGCGCCGATTTCTACACTCAACTCATACGAAAGGACGTACGACGATTCCGTAGTACTGTTTGATGTCCTGGATGTTGATAGGCCGCAGTCCATCTCTACGGCTGAGAATGGGAGTCAAACTCTACACCCGTATCACCACGAACCGGTAGTGGGAGACGTACGTCGCCTGCAGCAGCGAATTCTCTCCCGTTTCCTCCTCCATTCAAATAATGTGCAACAAACAGGCCACTCCGCCAAATACTCGTCGTACTCGATGTCGTCGTCGTCGAACTGCTCCTCGTCCAGCTTGTCGTCCACAGCGTCCTTCACGTCCACGCCCTGCATCTCCGCGCTCTTCAGCTCCTCCTCGTTGCCCGTGACGGTCACATGCAGCGTCTGCGCCACATCGATGCCCTTCACGGAATCGCACACCACACGCACACTCAACGTGTCCTCTCCCGCGTTGCTCAGCGTCACGCTCAGCTTCGCCGTGGAGCTGCGAATCACCGACGTGCGCTTCCACGCCTAGACGTCACGCCACCAGCACACACCCACCAGCACCTCGCCGCGCTGGTTCTCCACCACCACGAAGTAGGAGTAGTTCTTCGGCTTCTTGAACCGCGGGGCGTTCACGCGCTGCGGCACGGGCTTCTTCAGACGCAACGTCACATGCAGCGTGTACTCGCGGTTGGACAGAAGCAGGAGCGATTTCGGGTCCACCACCTTGTTCTCGTCCATCACCACCACGTCCATCACCAGCTCGGGCAGGTCGCGGTACGCCTTCACAATCTACTTCTCACCCTCACACACCACACCCACCTTGCGCGCCGCCTCCGCCTCGATTCGGCACGTCTTCACCACCTCCTCGATGTTGTCGTCCTCGCGCAGCTTCCGCAACGTCGTCACGCCCTCCTGTCGCAAGCGCTTGGCAATGCCGGGGTGCACGCCGTCCAGCTGCAGCAGCTCCGAATCGTAGGGCATGAACGCCTGGATGAGATAGGGCATGCACTCGAGCAGGAGGCGGAACTGGTTCCACAGCCGCAGGAAGGAGGCGATGTCGATGAGCGCATTGATCAGACGGATCGAGTTGTCCATGATGCTGTTCTGGTCGTTCACGAAGTCCGTCACCGGCAGCGGCAGACGCAGCATGAACGCCTGCAGCAGCACGAACACCTTGGTGTGGGCGTCTTGAAAGGTCATACCCTCCTCCACCGGCCAGTACAGGTTGCGCGCGAACTCCTCCACCTCGTTGTCCTCGTTGTGGCGCAGCGGCGCGGGGTCGTACTCCGCCGCGCGCGCGATGAGCGTGAGCAGCTCGGGCACCGTCTCCACGGTGAACAGCTCGTCGGAGAAGAAGCGAACGGTCTTGTGAGAGATGTAGTAGAAGGAGGCGATGTGGCCCAGCGGCAGCGGTTTGATCAGCTGGTTGTCCGTCAGCTCGATGCACTTGCATTGCTGCAGCTCCTCCAGCACCGACAGGATCAGGTTCAGCAGGAACGCCTGGAAGTCCTCCAGCTTGTCGCTGTTCAGCCCGTAGTACGACGGGTTGTTCATCAACCGACGGTAGAAGAACGTCCACGACAGGTAGTCCAGCACGTCGCGCACCGACTTCAGGTTGCCCGCATCGATCTCCGCGTTGAAGTTGTCGGGCAGTTGCTTGTGCAGCGATGACTCCACGGGGAACGGCTCGTACAGGAACTTCTTGTAGTAGTTCTTCTTCACGTCGTGCACCAGCACGCACGCCACGCCCTCCGTGTCGAACTGCGGGCGGCCCGCGCGGCCCATCATCTGTAACACGTCCGTGATGGGATAGTCCACCCAGCGGCAGGTCGTCGCGTCGTGGAACTCCGTGCCCTTCACCACCACCAAGTACGCGGGCAGGTTCACGCCCCACGCCAGCGTGGACGTGCTGCACAGCACCTGGATCTTCTCCTGCAAGAACAGCCGCTCCACGATGGCGCGGTCGGTGGCGTTCATACCGGCATGGTGGATGCCCACGCCGAACGGGAGCGTCTCCTTCAGCGTGGCGTCCTTGACCATCTCCAGCAGCGCCTGCATCTCCGCCGCGTCCATGTGCAGCCACTGGAACGGGTTGTCGAACGCCGCGTAGTTGATCAGTCCGAAGGCGGTGAGTCGCGTCTGGCGGCGCGAGGACACGAACACGATCACCGGCTTGGTGGGTGAGTACTGGCGAATTGCCGTATAGGCGGGTTTGTTCATGGTGGCCATGCGCGGGCAGTAGTGCTTGCCAGGGTAGCCCGAGATGTGCACCTGCAGCTGCACCGGGCGCACGGAGTGGCTGAAGTTGTAGAGGCCGCAGTCGTGGATGCCCAGCCAGTCGCCCAGGTCCTTGGCGTTGGCCAGCGCCGTGCTGAGGCCCACGATGCGGATGTGGTGCTTGAGCCTCTCCTCCATGAAGCGCACACGCGACACGATCACCTCGATGATGGGACCGCGGTCCGCGCCCAGCAGGTGGATCTCATCGATGATGATCACGCCCACCTTCTGCACGTACTCGCGATTCTGCCACTGCCGACTCACACCATCCCACTTCTCGGGCGTCGTCACGATGATGTCCGCGCGCTGCACCTGGCCCAGCTCCGGTGCTGAATCGCCTGACAGCTCGATCACCTTGCGGTGCAAGCGGCGCTCGAACTTCTCCTTCCAGTCCAGCAGCTTCTCGCGCACCAGCGACTTCAGTGGCCCGATGTACACCGCCTTCTCGCCCTTGTGCTCCTCCAGCAGGCGCATCACCGCCAGCTCCGCCACCACCGTCTTGCCGGAGCCTGTGGGCGCGCACATGAGGATGTTGTCATCCGTGTGGTACGACTTGAAGAACACCTGCGTCTGCACCGCGTTGAAGTGCGTGAACCGGTAGAACGACTGGTAGCCCTTGTTCTTCAGCGCCGTCACGGGCAGCGGGTCCAGGTCCAGCAGCGGGGTCTGCTGCTTGCCATCGCGCGGCATGCGCAGCCCGCGCAGCGGCAGGTAGGTCACCACGTCAGCGCCCAACCAGTGGTCGGAGGAGACGCGCAGCGTGTAGTACTCGGGGAAGGGCGGGAACACGGGGATGGCAAACTCCAGCCGCTGCTCCTCGAAGCGCTTCTTGTACTGCATCTGGAACTCCTCGGAGTACAGAATCACGTGGGAATCGGGGTTCTCGATCCACACCCACACCGTGTCCGTCTAGTTCTCAATCCGCCTTCCAAACGCTACAGGTCCGTGAATCTTCAGCGACCAATCGTAGTCGCAAGTGATGGAGACGGACACACGGATGATGGTCGATGTCACGGGCTGCAGCATGCCCTCCACCAGGTAGTACGGGATCTAACCCTCAGTCGCCGCACGCGCACCCACCATCCGCACGTACTTGTGCACGCTGCCGCCGATGTTCTTCTGGTCCAGGTACGCGTTGATCTCGTCGTTGTCCATGTCACGCAGATCGTCCAGCGACAGGTTGCGCTTCTGCCTTTTATGTCTCCAGCCCATGCCTACCACAATGCGCGCCAGCAGCTCGCGGTGAATGGGCACCTGCAGCAGCGGGTGCTCCGTGAACCAGAGCCGCTTCTCAACAGATTTGCAGAGGCAGAGCACTCTAGCTGTGAATATGGGTCAGTGGACAAACAGATAGGCGGTGGAGGCCCAGCCGCGCTGCACGCAGATCTCGAAGAGCGCGCGCGTGATGCGGCCCGCGTTCTGTGAGATGTAGTTGAAGTCGCTGAACAGCGTGGGCTGGTCGGGCTGCCACTGCGCAATGTAGCCCTGCAGTAGGATGATCGTCTTCGTGTTCTCGTCGTCCAGCTTCAGGTCGCCTCCCACGATGCAGCAGTTGTGCTTCATGTCGTTCAGCTCGCCGATCTCCTCGTCGCGCACCTTGATCGACGTGAACTCCTACGCTTCACGCCGCGCAGAAGCACCTACCGAACTCATGGAGATGATCTGCAGAATCGCCTTCAAATCGGAACTGTCCGTCAGCCGCTCGTTCACGATCTCGATGGTCGTGAAGCTGATGTAGAAGTGCGACGCCACGCGGCCCAGGTCCGTCGGGAACAGGTTGCCCGTCTCCACGTCGTACCGCACCATGTGCGCCGCGTCCAGCTTGCGCGCTGTGTCCTCCACCAGCTCCCTACGCCTCACCGCCGTCTCCAGCGCCCACTCGCACTTGCTGTAGAGCGAGGGATCGCGCATGCGCTCTTCGTTGCTGATGCCGTACACCAGCGGGTTTTTCTTCATGCGGATGTACATGTACGTGTACTGGATCCAGATCACCGCCTCGCGCACGTTCGTCACCGTGCCGGCGATCACCTCCGCGTTCATGTGGTCGCACAGGTTCTTCATGAAGTTACTCTCAATCGGCGTCTACGCCTCACGCCCCACAGTCACGCCCACCTTCATCACCATCAGCCGAGCGAAGTTGTCGATGTGGTCGTGCAGGCCGATGATGCAGCCCTCTCCCGACGTGTCGAACTGCGGGCGGCCCGCGCGGCCAAAGATCTGGATCACGTCCAGGATGTCCACGTCCACCCAGCCGCCGCGCGCCGCGTCGTACAGCTCCGTGCCCTTGATGATGACGCCGTGCGCGGGCAGGTTCACGCCCCACGCCAGCGTGGACGTGCAGCACAGCACCTTCACCACGCCAGCGGCAAACATCTCCTCTACCAGGTTGCGGTCGCTGCGCCGCATGCCCGCGTGGTGGATCGCCAGGCTGTGCTCGAACAGCTGCTGCAGCTGCGCGTTCTTGCTGCGCTGCACGCGCGCCTTGAAGTACTCGTACCGCTCGTGGTCGTGCGGCGACCCGAACAGGTCCGAGCGGCGGCCCTCCGTCGCGTAGTCCAGCAGCTTCTTCGCCGTCACCATCGTGTCCTTGCGTGAGTGCACGAACACCATCGCCTGCTTGCCCTGCAGCAGCTCCGCCACGCAGCGGTCGTACGCCAGCTCGTACTGCTTCTCGATCGCCTTCAGCTTGTTCGTGATCGTGATGCCCAGGAACCGCTGCGTCAGCGGCACCGGCCGGAACGAGTCGTCGCAGTAGAACAGGCCCTTGCCCGGCTCCGCGTTCACGTGCAGAAACTCCGCCACGTCCGTGTAGTTGGGCAGCGTGGCGGACAGGCCCACCAGGCGGATGGGCGTCTGCGTGCTCTCGATCTGTCGCAGCGTGCGTGCCGTGATGCTCTCCACCACATTGCCGCGGTCCGACGCCAGCAGGTGCACCTCGTCCAGAATCAGCAGCTTCACCTTCTCTGCCAGCGCGTTCTCGCCGTTCTTGCGCGTGATCACGTCCCACTTCTCGGGCGTCGTCACGATCACCTGCGTCTCCGCGATCTCCTGCCGCGTCAGCTGCATGTCGCCCGTCAGCTCGCGCACCAGCAGCCCCAGCCGCTCCAGCCGCTTCTTGAACTTCTCCACGATCTCCTGCGCCAGCGCCTTCATGGGCGCCACATAGATGATCTTCAGGTCCTCGCGCCGCAGCACGCCCTGTTCCTCCATGATCTTCTTGATCTCGTGGCAGATCGTCAGCAGCGCCACGTTCGTCTTGCCCGCGCCCGTCGGCGCGCACACCAGCATGTTGTTGTCCGTGTTGTACGCGCAGTCGAACACCCAGCTCTGCAGTCGGTTGAACGCCTTCACGCCGTCGAACACCAGCTGCGCCCATTCCTCCAGCACGTCCGTCGAGATCAGCGGGATGTCCTGGCTCGCCTGCCGCACCTGCGGCTCCACCACCAGCTCCTCGTACCCCTATCCCTCACGCCCCCTGTTTTCACACACATCATGGTACGTCTTCTTCCCGCCGATACGCTCGTCCGTCGTCAGCCCGTGGTTCAGCTTCACGCCGCTCAGGTAGCCCGCATACTGCTTCTTCCACCCGCTCGGCTCGTTCGGCAGCGTCAGCCCGTTCTTCTTCAGCTCCTCCAGGTACGACGCGTCGAGGCCCAAATCATCCAGCGGCCGCTGCGAGACGACGTGCTCCTCGTCCGCCTCCATCGCGTGCAGGATGGCGTGGTCGTCGTCGCCGTGCAGCAGCGCGTCGCGATGACTTAAAATCTCGAACACGAACTCCACGGCGTCCACGCCCAGCAGATTCAGCAGATCTTCCTGGTTCTGGTCGGCGGATCCCGACTCCAGCATGGAGATGATGCAGTCCGACAGAGACAGCGGAGTGAACAGGTCGCGCGAGGCGGGGTGCGATGTGAGGTAATCGTCGCAGATGGAGATGCTACGGGTAAATAGCGGCATGTAGTAAGAACAGCCAGTCCTTGTCGTAGACGGTGGAGTCCCCGGACGGCTCCGCCTCGCAGCTCTTCGTGGCCTCCACGGGAGTGGGCTCGGACGACACCATCGTCTGCGTCTCGTCGTCCACCGAGCCCTCCACCTTCTGGAAGAAGTCCACGTTCATAGGCAGGTTCGAGCCGTAGATCTTGTCAAGGGTGGTCACGATGTCCTTTCGGTTGCTCTTGGCCATCCGATAGTAGGGCTTCAGACCCATGCACAGCTCGTTCAGCTTGTACCACTCGGATCGCAGACCCGTGCCGTACTTCTTCTCGCAGTCAAACCGTTTCGTTTTGTCGATCGTTGCATTGTACACATCCAGTGCCATCTCGTTGATATCCACAGATTCGTAGGGTTTGTGGCTAATCGTGAGAGTTATACTCCTGTTTTACGTCTGAACGATGCCGATGAATGCGTTATATTGCTTGCGCAAGGTGCCCTGCTTGTCTGCGGGGGCGGACGCGAAGTTGTTCCAGGACAGCTTTTCGCGCGATTTGTTCAGCTCATCAATGTATGCGGTTCTCTTCTTCTCGATTTCCGCTCGTTCCAGGCGGAGAGCCCCCAGATCTGGAGCGAACAGACTCTCATCGGCTCGAAGGGCCGTTGTCTATGCATCATCCGCTTCCTATTCACTCTTACAAGTCGAGGAAGGGTTGCTTGACTCATCCTATTTCTTTTCTGGCGATTTCAGAAAAACAGTCCGTTGTTTGAAATACGGGGGGCATCCCTACAGTCCTAACACTGCACTAGTCTTAGGAACAAACACAGCACTTTACCCAGCAACCACAGAGCGCAGCATGAGCAGGATCTCCATCTTGTCCGTCTTCCGCATGGTCAGCTCCTCCCACTGGGCGGCACCCAGCTTCTTTCCGTCCTCCTCCCACTTCTCGATGCACTCTCGCAGCTGCTCCTTGTTGCCGTCCTTCACATCCTTCATGATCTCCACATACACACTCACCGCGTCATACGAAACGCAGCACAGATTGTCGTTCTTGTAAATCTACCAGTCATTCCCTCTACACGCTCCCACCTCCTTTCTCTCCGCCTCGATCTGCGATGGCATGTTCTCCATCACAAACTGCGAAAACAGCATCGTGCACACGGAGCAGAAGCTCTCCTTCCCCTCCTCGCTCTCCACAATGCGCTTCTTCTCCTCCTCCAATGTCGTGTGGAACCCGTTCACCAATCGGCTGCCAGTACTGTTGTCATTGCACTCGTCACAGCGAGAAGGTGGGTTCAGCAGCCGCAAGATGGCCGTCTGGATCGACGGGTTGTTGTCGCGCAGCAGCGACAGACGTCCGTACGCGGCGATGCCTCGCACCAGCGACCCGCCCTCGCACGGCACCTCGCCCTGCATGACGCACAGGTCGCACAGCATCGACCGGTATGACAGTGAGATGTCCACCGTCGCCAGCACCACCAGCACCGCCTCCGCGCACGCCCGCACACTCGCCACCTCCACGCGACGACGCAGCACCAGCGCCCACAGCAGGCGGCAACTCCAGTAGGCGATCTCCATGTTGTCGCGTTGGCGCGTCAGCTTCAGCAGCACGCTCACTCTCTCCACCTCCATACGCCCCACGTGCGCCCGCAGCAGAACCGCGGTCTTCAGGAAGGGCTTCAGCGCGTAGCGCGGCAGCGTGTTGGCCTCGAGACGGTCCATCAATAACGTGGCGATAGTGCTGAAGTACTCTGCGTAGAGCGAGCTGCGTTGTTGTGATGACAGGCCGCGGTAGAACGCGCGCACGTGCTTCAGGGCCCGCACGAGGTCGTGCGCACCGGCTCGGGCGAAGATCGTGCGGATGACGTGCAGTCCCTTGGCGTAGCGCTCGGCGGGTCCGTCCTGCAGCGGCGCGCGCAGTCCCAGCGTCATGAGAATGGAGTACATGGTGCGAGAGAACAGCTGATCGCCCACCGTGTGGTCCTTCGCCTCCACCAGGTTGACGATGCACAGTGCCAGCACGTGGTCGTAGAGGAAGGAGAACTCCAGCATCGTCTCCACGATCTACACTTCAGGCAGTGACTGTGCAGCCACCTCCAGGAAGGTCCAGCGAACGAAGGCGACCTTGGCGCGCGTCACGATGTCCTGGATGTGGTTCATGAAGTCCGAGATGATGAGCTGGAGAATGGCGTGATCGTCGCTGCGAGCCTGTGTGCGTGTGATGAAGAGAATCTGCAGGAGCAGTCCGTGGAGCGTGTTCTGCGGAATGGCGTCGAAGGACAGAATGTACTTCAGAATGCACTGAACGTACATCGCGTGGTCCTGTGCCGGCACCAACACCGCCTACGCATGAGGAGGTAAAGTGGTGCGCACCAGAGACTGTGCGGACATGGTGCGGCAGAAGAGGTTGGGCGAGGCGTTGACCTCTGCGATGGCGCTCGTGATGTCCGTCAGCCACGCTATGAGTAAGGAAGAGCGAGGAGGCGTGCCGTCCTTGATGTCCCTGCCGTTGCCGTTCAGCCGCGCCGTCAGCACGATGAAGGAGAACAGAATGGGATGCAGTCCCGCGATTGTTTCCTTGCTCTCCTCCGTCTTTGTTTGCTGTGCACGCTGTGTTTGCATAGCCTGCACAGATGTCATTGACTGCGCAGATAATGTGGGGGCAGCAAGCTTCAGGGAGAACCAGTGCTTCAGGTAGTGGAACTTGACAAAGAACTGGGCGACGGTGTAGTTGGCGGAGGTGCTCTTGTTCACGCTCTGCACCAGCATCTTCTTCAGCAGCACCGTGTAAATCATCAGTCCGCTGTTCTTCACGGGCCACCTACGCTCGACTCCTCGCGCATCGCCCACACGTGCGACACCAGCGCCTCCACCGCCAGCATCAGCGCCGGCTCGAAGTACATGTCGTCGATCACCACGCGGCTCTCGAGCAGCACCTGCCGAATGATGTTCAGCGCGTGCACGCGCGCCTTCCAGCTCGTCTACGCCTCATTCCCGCGGGACGCCTCCACCTTCGCGTGGGTATGGCAGCTCTGCAGCGACGGGTGCACGCAGTTCGCGGGCAGTGTGGCGAAATAGTCCGCGGATGGCGCAGCCAGCGAGAACAGCAGCGACAACGTCTCGCCGACCAGTGTGGGCGCGGCGATGAGAATCTACGCGTAACAGGACAGGCGTGGGCAGACGCTGCAGATGGCCTTGGAATAGCCGGTGGAGCGGCGCAGGATGAAGTTGCGGTTGTTGAGGTTGCTCGCGTCCAGCAGGCGGTGGATGAGGAACGGAGGCAGGCTATGTGACACCCGCGGGGCAGCGCTACCTGGAGACAAAGGTGTTCTTCTGGTTCACGCGACCGAGACGGATCAGCAGGCGCGTGATCGCCTCCGCCACGTACACGATGCCGCCGATGTGCTTGATGGTCAGCATCGACGTCAGCAGGTCCAGCAGCAGGAACAGCACGTCGGAATCCACCACGCTCGCACGCGTCGCCAGTACCGTCTCGTTCAGACTCGCTTCCTCCAGGTAGCTGTGCAGGCCGCGCACGTCCGTCTCGCTCACCACCATCGTGCTGGCCGCGAACAGACTGTCCGGCGCGATCTCGAACAGTGTGGCCATGCCCTCCGATGCGTGCTTGCAGATCAGCCAGCAGCTCAGCATCAGCTCCTTCAGGCGCCGAGCCTCCTCACCGCCCGCCGCGCCGATGAGGTGCCCGCGGCAGTCCAACTTGTCCTTGGCGATGTGGTCCTCCGCCGAGATGACGCCGCTGTCCTCCACCTGCACCGGGCCCTTCGACAGCAGCTCCTTCAGCACCACCTCGCCCTCCTCGTTCATCTCTCCTGCGTCATCAACTGCGTTATCAACTGTGTTACCTGCGTCATCATCATTATCATCACCCTCATCCTCTTTGCAGATGGAGGAGTCGGCCACAACAGACAGCGACTCCTTGTACAGGTGATAGAGGAAGAAGAGACAGCTCCACAGCACGCGCGTGGCACGGCAGAAGAACGCCGCGTGGTGCGTCATCAGCAGCGTGAGAGCCGCAATCACGCCCTGGCAGGTGGGCGGGACGCGCTGACGGAACGGGAGTGCGTTGGAGACGCGCATGGCGGCAATGGCGCTCTTCAGCACGGTCACCAGATGCACCATCACGCGCTCCTCGTAGCTCTCTACTGCTAACCCCGCATGGACACCCTCACGCGCACAGGCCACGCCGAACAGCTGGCGCGCCACCTCTGCGTCCTCCTGCACTACGCCTCACACTCCGCAGCAGCCCGTACGACGCGGCAGCACGGCGGGCTGGAAGGCGGGCGGCAGCTCGAACAGCAGGAGGATGCAAGCAGCCGTGATGTTCACCTCGTAGTCTGTCAGTCTGTCTGTCACTCGCCCCATGCACACCCACAGCTCCGTCGTGCGGAAGGCGTAGTAAAGGATGTCGTTCACGAGGGACTGGCTCGCCTCGCAGCGCGCCGTGGCGAACACAGTGCGGATGACCTCCAGGCCCCGCTCGCGCACCAGCGCGTTCTGGTCGAACACCAGCTGGATGCAGCGCTGCGCATACTGTGTGGTGAACAGCGCGGTCAGCTCCAGTGGCGCCTACGGTTCAGAGCAAGTGCACGAGGCGACGCCAGGTCCGAAGGCGCGCGATGTGGTGGCGAGCAAGTCGCTGATGATGAGGAGCGAGTGCGTGGGCAAGCCCGTGCGGATCGCCGCCACCAGCACCTCGTTGCAGTGCAGCAGCCCGTCGCGGATCTGCTCCACGCACGCCAGCTGGCTCTTCTCCTCCGCGCCGAAAAACGCCTCGTACCCCGCCAGCTGCGCCAGAGTCGCCACCTCCTTCAGCGGTGTGCCCGGCAGGTTCGCCACACGTCGCTTCTGCAGCAGCTTCTTCACGTTGCGGATAGCCACATGTGCCGTGTTGAGCAGGTGATCGCACAGGTGCTGATACGACACCACCAGGTCGTGGCGGAAGCGCGGACTGTCCACGAAGAAGCAGTTCTGGAAGATGCGGCGCACCACGCGCCACTCCACTGCCGACAGCACCTGCGAGGACTACACTCAACGCTCCCTCCCACACCCACGCACGACGTCGCGGAGATCAAATCCATCAGGGCCAGACCGATATCCACACTACCACTGCCCGCATACCGCAGCGCGTCCGCCTCACTCAGCTTCTTCGCGCCCTCGCCCACGTAGCAGCTGCCGTCGCGGCCCCACAGGCCCAGCTCCTTCTCCAGCGTGATCACCTTCAGCCGCAGCAGCGCAGCGGTCTCCTCGTCCTGCGAGCGGCGCGCCGCCTCCTGCAGGAAGAAGCTGTCCAGTGAGAAGAGCGTCACGCCCTCCGCCTCCTTGCAGCGCGCCTTCTCCTCGCGCAGCGCGGCGCTGAGGAAGTTGGGCTTGATGTCGAGCAGCGCGGGCAGCACATAGTTGAAGGCGTGCTCGCAGCCCTCCCTGCTGCTGAAGATGGTGTCGACGATGGGCGCGATGCACATGCGCAGCCACTCCGCCTTGTTCTCGCGGCCCACCTCCGCGTACAGGTTGACCACCAGCCGTGTCAGCACGGTGGTGATCTGCGCGCAGAAGCAGGTGTTGCGGTCGGACAGCTGCGAGAGCAGGAAGGCGGTCAGCGTGGGGTGCAGCTCGAAGAGCACGGACACGGGCTTGTGCTGGAGGAGGATCAGCAGCACGCTGAACTTGGCGCGGGAGGTGGCGGGGTTCACGATCACGCGGCGCAGGAAGGGCTGGATCGTGGAGAGGAAGAGGCTTTGCTAGAGGTGATATGAGGCAGTGGAGGCTACGGAGGCGGAGCGGATCACGAGGGAGAGCACGTCCTCGCTCTGCTTGGTGAGCTTGCGTGCGCTGCTGTTGAGGTCCTGCACGAGCAGCTGGAGCGTGGCCTCCGCGCAGGAGGGCGGGATCTCCGCGCATCCCTTAACGTACGTGGCGACGAGCATGCCCATCACCTCCACCTGCGAGACGCTCTCGTCCACCGTGTTCACCGCCATCGTGCTGACCGTCTCCTGCAGGCTGCGCAGGAACCCGCCGTCCTGTTGTGCGGTTATCATTTGGTCACTTGATGTGTGGGTGGTGGTTGTCATCTGGTCACTTGAATTGATTGTTTGCTCATTGGATGAGATGGTGGTGGGTGTGATTTGAAGGATGGAGGAAGAAAGCGACAGGAGGTCGGCGAGGGAGAAATGGATGAGGAGCTGGCGGTACAGCATCAGGCGCAGCTGGCTGCCCGCGTGCACACGCTCCACGAGACGGGCCAGCTCGCCGACGAACGCCGCCGTCGAGGGAGACCCGGCCTGCGGGAACAGGGAAAGGAGCACCCAGAGCTGGCTGAGGGAGATGCAGTCGTCGCGCGCGCTGCAGGACAGGCGCATCGCATTCTCACACAGAGCGATCCACGGCCGGACGTCACGCTGGTGCAGCGCAGGAGAGTTCTGGTAGAGAATGGCAATGCCCTTGACAATGCTGGCGCACTTGTTGATGCGATGCTGCCGCACGTCCATCACGGTGGTGGCTGCCGCGCCCTCCACGTAGAAGCACGCCTTCTGGTAAAAGAGAGAGTCCACTGAGGAGATTTGCTCGGCGGAGAGGACGGGAAGAATGGAGGGTAAATCGATCCAATTCATCAGCGTTTCCCTCTCCATCGGCTCTTCGTCGTTGCATCCGGGGAACTGGAACTGGTGCTGGAGGAGGTAATCCGTGATCCAGCGGTACATTTCGTTGGCCAGCTCTTGCCGCTGCTTCCACAGCTCCATCCCTACGAATGAGCCTGTCTGTGCTTCGCTTACACATGGAGAATGTGCTCTTTCGCAAGCCGATGTAAGCGGGAGCGATGACGACCATGCAGATGAATTTGGCAGTGGATGACGACACCGTGTCCACTACGCGTTAGGAAAAGGAGCGGGATGGTCCCACAGTTGTGCTTCACGATGCCGAAGCAGTTCATTTGATCGTAGATCGTCTTACATGCGCGCAGCTCCTCCAAGAAACGGGGGAGCTGATCATCGCCATCACACAGCGCAGACTCCACGAAGGGTGGCGAGAACACCGCGCATGCCAACTTCTTGTCGCGATTATTCATTTTCGGAAACGAATAAGGGTTTGTCTGTCAGAAAAGCGAACACGGTGTGTGAAACAAGGACATGTGTTGAAGATGGAATGGAAAAGGCTACACGAGATTCACGGAATCGTTGTAGAGAGGATCGAACGGCTGATCGAAAAAGGGGGGTGGGATGCCTTCCTCGTGGAGGTTGAAGGGCGGAAGAAGGGATGGATTGCTGTCGGGTGGTTGTGCACCGTTCTGAGGAGAGTACAGCAGAATCTTGCCGCTCTGCGTCAGAACGATGACATCGTTCCTCTTACCGCAGAGCACGACGCGATTGGGTATGTAGTTGAACTATGTATCAGGGGATGCGAGAAAACGGTCTTCGGGGATGAGGAACGTGACGGAGGGCTCCGAATCGGTGTCGATTGTGAAGAGCTTTACGGTGCTGTGGAAGAGGCCTGGGAGTGAGGGGCGACTGCATGAGAGACAGGCGAGAACCGATGCGTCGTTATTGATACAAAAGGAGGAGGGAGCGGTGGTCATGGAGTACTGTCGGTAGACGTTGATGACGGTTGTGGGCGAATCGTTGAGGGTCTTCACGCAGGGGTAGTAGAGAGTGCAGACATTGTTGACGACGCCAAGGAGCAGCTCGCCCACCCAGAGCGTCCGGTACCCGGTGCCCGTCTAGGCTCCACACGCCATTCCGCTCCTACGTAGATGGTGTGCTCCAGCTCGAAGGTGTCATCCTTCTTTGTGTAGATGCACACAACGCCGTTGCAATCCGTGCAGGCAAAGTGGGTCCCACACAGAGACACGTCCTGGGTGTGATTGCCGCCTCAGGTCCTCACAAGAGAGGTGAGCAGCGAGAATCCGTCAAACAAGGTCATCACGGAAAGTGGTGTGGCCTTTCGGATGTCCCACAGACGAATCGATCCGTCGGTGCTTCCCTAGGGATCGAGGAGGAGAGAAGCGGTCACAGAGAGGAGGAGATAGGAGTTGTTGCGGAAGGAGCGGAGCGCCTTGATGATTCCCGCGTGACCTTCGAGCGTCTGCTGATGAGCAGCGATAGGCAGAAAAACGGAATAGACCTCTCGCTTCAGACAGTTTAGGATCTTGATGATGCACATCTCGCCGCCAACGGCAAGGAAGAAGTTGACAATCGTGCCCTGACCGTCCTTCACGACGATCCACTCGCACGTGTAGAAGTGCTACGCGATGAACGCGATAAAAGAACGGAGTGCTTCGCGCTCATTGTCGTCGATGAACTCCTGCAGCAGCTCGATTCGGCTCTCCTTGTTGATGGTGTAGCTGTTCCGTTATGCAACACATAATGCAAAACATGGAACAGCGATTCTGCGATACGGTGGCGAAGTATGTGATTCCGTCGCTGACCACGTCATACACGGCGATATCGGTGCTCACGTAGTCCGGGAGTTCCGAAAAGGAATCCATCTCGCGATAGACACTGCGAATCACGCCCGAATCACGCCGAAACGAGTTGTTGCAGAGTGTTTCCTCGCCAGAGAGAGCGCCCTCGGGAAGACACGGCAGAGAATCGGGGTTCATAAAGAAATAAGACGGATGTCTGTCAATCGTGCGAAACCGAGCCGAAAAGTGGAAACAAACAGCATCATTACTTGTGTCCCAGAACACCGCCCAACTTGCTCATGGCCTTCTTCTTTCCGTCGGGAATCAGAATCAGTCTCGCGGGAGCGCTCTCCGTGTCGGCCGCGTCGCAGCGGTAGAAGCCGCGTCTCTCGAGCTGCACGATCTGGTTCTCCTTCAGGTGCTGGCACGCGTTGTTCACAATCACCGTGTACTACGCTTCACCGCTCGCTCATACACCCACCTCGATCTTCGTGGGGTGGTCCTTGCTGGTCAAGAAGTCCTCGAAGTTGTCGTTCTCCTCCAGCGTCTTCTTCGTCAGCAGGTCGTCGTACTCCACCACCGTCACCTCGTGGTTCGCGGGCGACACGGCCACCCAGTTCACCTTCACCGTGTTCTTGAAGTCGCCCTACGGCTCACCGCTCGCCCACACTCCCACGTTGGGCACGAACTCGCCGGTCAGACCGGTCACCTTGCCCGCCTCGTCGCGCTGAATGCTCAGCACCTTGGCGTTGCCCCAGCGCATCATGGTGAACTCCTCGCCCTCCTTCAGCGCTTCGGCGTCCACGCGCTCCAGCATCACGTCCGGACCGATCACGATGGCACTCTCGCCCAGCGACTTGTCCTACGACTGAGCCCACCTAGATAATGGCACCTTGGGATGGTTGGGGACGGAGATGGTGCCCTCCTGCACGTTGTTGAGGTGAATGGTCACGAAGTCGTCCTTCATCACGCCCATGTACCGCAGCGCGCTGCGCTCCAGGATCTTCTTGTTGTCCGACCAGAACTTGTCCCACTCCATCGTCACCACGCGCTTCGAGAAGCCCTAGCCCTCACGCCGCCGCGCCGCGCCCACCTGGCTCAGGATGAAGCTGCGCAGCGCCTCGACCTGCACGCCGCGACGCAGCACGCCCTTGACGGTGGGGAAGCGAGGGTCGTCCCAGCCGTCCACCTCGTGGTGGTCCACCATCCAGGTGAGCTTGCGCTTGGACATCAGCGTGTACTGGAAGTTGAGGCGCGCGAACTCCACGAGGTGCACCGGGCGCAGGCGCAGCGCCTTCTGGATCCACATGTACTGCTCGTCGCGGTCCTTGTACTCGGTGGTGCGCATGGCGTGTGTCACGCCCTCGATGGAGTCCACGATGGGGCAGGCGAGATCGTAGCACGGGTACGCCTTGTACTTGTCGCCCGTGCGCATGTGCGTCAGCGGGAAGTAGCGCACCAGCACAGGGTCGCGCATCGTGCCGTTGTCGCTCTTCATGTCGATCTTGGCGCGCAGGCAGTAGTCCTGCACCTCCGGCTCGCCGCGGCACAGCGCCTCGAACAGACGCATGTTCTCCTCGGGCGAGGTGTTGCGCATCTTGCTCTCCTTGCGCTCCATTCGCTCCTTGCGCATGGTCTCCTGGTCGGTGTTGTCCATGAAGGCCAGGCCCTCGCGGATCATCTGACGGGCGTAGTCCAGAATGGTGTCGAAGAAGTCCGACGTGTGCGAGAACTTGTCCGCCTTGATGCCCAGTCGCGCCAGGTCGTCGATGATCGACGTCTCGAACTCCTCCTTCTCCTTCGACGGGTTCGTGTCGTCGAAGCGCAGCAGCAGCTTCCCGTGGTAGCGCTTCGCGTAGTAGTAGTTCAGCATGGCCGCCTTCACGTGCCCGATGTGCATGTAGCCCGACGCCTCGGGCGGGAAGCGCGTCATCACCTTGCCGTCCTCCGCGAAGGGCAGCTCGGGCATCGACTCGGGCGTGCCGTCCAGGCTGATCTCGCCCTTCTTCGTCTCCACCGTCTTCGTGGGCGTCTGGCGCTGCGCCTGGCGCAGGCCGCCGCTCACGCGGCCGATCGTCTGCTTGACCGAGGGCACGGAGGCGATGTAGCTGTACCAGCGGGCGGCGTAGGGGAACTTCTCGGGGATCGCCACATCCAGGACTAGCGGTGAGTCGCCAGCGCCGAGCAAACCCTTGAGCGCGGCCCAGACGGCGATGTCCGCCAGCGTGAAGGTGTTGCGGACGATGCATGTGCGGGTGGCAATATACGTGTCGAGCTTCTCGAGCTTCTCCTCGATGTTCTCCCTGCGGGTTATTTGGGAAAGCGGCACCCACTTGGTGAGCGTGGTGGCGAACTCTCTCCACTCCTTCACGGTTTCGGCGTCATCGCCGCCCAGAAGCGTCTTGTCGCCGGACTTCGCGATGAAGTAGTCGCAGATGGCGGGCTCGCCCACGATGGACTGCCTAGGACGTGAGTCGGTTGTCAAAAGCGCGCACTCGCCGTCCTTCAGAACAGCAACACCGTCGGCCAGCTTGTCCACCTTGAACTGGAATTTCTGGTTGCAGAAAACACCCACAGCGAAGGAGAGATAGGGAGGGCAGGCTACTCCTCAGACAGCTCCAGTGACGGCCCACAGATGTCCCAAAATAAAGTCGCCATGAATCAATACGAAATAGCGTAAAACGGATGAATTGTGAGCAACCCCTTCTTCACACGGTGAAACGCCTCTCCAAGCCCCGTGGGAAATCCCAAGAATTATCTCACGCCACGGACAAAATCGGTCCGAATTCTGATGTTCATCAACGCTTTGAAAAAGAAAAGCCGTTTCGGAGAGAGGAACAATGGACGCCATCGAGGAGTACCCGGGGAATGGGCGGAGGGATGACGCGTAGAAAGCTGTGCGACATTGAAGACTACCTCACCCACGAGTACTACCCGTTCATCCTCGAGTACTTTGAGGATTTCTACGGCAGGATCGAGGAGATTTGCGTGCGCGCGCGAAAACGGAATTGATGCGTAGTCCCATTCCAACTCCATGTGTGTGCTGCTCGGCGAAATCAATAAAGACAGTCTGCAAATCTCCGAAATGGAAAAGAACTGTAGCGGCGTTGTTTGGCGATTGAGCGGCTAGTGGGAACGACGATCACCGCGGAGGACTTCGAGCTATACATAAATTCGGTGAGTGACAGTGGATCGCATTAATGTGTGATGAGGGCGTAGAGATTACACAATACGAAGACATGGAGAAGGAGCTGGTCCGCATGACGGACTCCCTGTTCCAGGAGGTGAAGAACTGCGTGGAGGACTGCAAGAGCGACGTGAAGAACACGGTGGTTCCGCTGAGCTCCGCGGAGGCCAGGATGATTCTGGGCAAGCAGAACCAGGTGCTGAAGGAGCTGAACGATCAGATCCTCATCTACCAGAAGCGCGCCGATGACCTGCGGAAGAAGATCGAGCAGCTGCAGGAGAAGCGCCGCCTGAACGGCGAGAGCCCCGACCCGGTGATCCTGCAGGAGAGCGAGTCGACGCGGAAGAACCTGCAGTGGCTGTACTGCCTGCGCCGCATCCTGGCGAACACCATCGGCATCGAGGAGATGAAGAACGAAAGCGGCCTCGTGATCGTCGTCTTCAAGAACCAGTGCGTGGCGCGGCGGGCTGCTGACACGTAGAGCGGTGCTGAAGATCCAGATCACCGAGCAGGAGATCGTGCGCGACGCGTCGATCTCGCTGCCGGAGGGCTTCTACAAGTACGGCGACATGCAGCTGAGCACGGCGGAGGACGTGATCAAGGCGGCGGTCGGCAGCTCCTGCTTCCAGCTGACGATGGACATGCTGTACTTCCTCTACTCGCAGAACCGCTTCTACGCGGAGGTGGAGCTGCTGAAGGCGCGCTACAATGTGGACACCTCGCACGCGGGCGTGCTGAAGGTGGGCTTCCCCTCCTTCGTGGTGATCACCATCGCCGTGCCGAAGAACTACCCTCGAGTGGGCGCGGAGCCGCAGCGTGAGGCGTAGACGATGGAGAAGATCACGGTGGAGGCGGTCGAGACGAGCAACCTGGACCAGCGCCTGGTGTACCGCATGAAGGAGCTGCTGAAGAACAAGCAGTTCTTCCTCATCACGGATCTGGTGAACTTCCTGGAGGACAACATGGACGACAAATGGTCTGTTTCACAAACACACAAGATCAGGGAAATCATCGTCTCGGGGTGCATCGCCTCGGGATTCACCTGCACGAACTCCTGCCCGCTCATCTCGCCGAAGTGCGGCCGCTTTCCGGAGGGCACCTTCACGTATCGCCGCCGCGGCTTCGCCACGCCGATGCGCTGATGCAGCAGGTACTTCTCCAGCACGTCCACGCGCTCCTTCGGGAAGCGCTCCTTCAGCTCCGTCAGTGCGGAGTACACGCAGTGGCCCCGGAACACCTCGCTCATGTTGAGCGGGTCCGCCGACGACTGTACGATGCTCCGATATAAATCCTCGTACGCCTCCTTCACCTCCTCGTCCGGCTCCACCGTGCTCGCCATCGCCTCCGCGCGCTTCTTCGTCACCGTCACCGCCTTGCGCGTCTCGAACAGCCGCCGCAGGTACGGCAGGATCACGCGGTTGCGATTGCTGCTCCGGATGAAGTCCAGGCCGTCCGTCTACGCGTGAGCGCCACTCACCGCCGCCACGTCGCTGTCCTCCTCGTTCGGAGCGGGCGCCTCTCCAGGCTTCACTCCCACGGCGTAGCCGCCCGGAGGCAGTGTCTGCATGATGTCCTCCGGACTGATGGCGATGGGCTGCAGGGTGGCGGCCTGCGACAGCTGCCCGTCCAACCGGCCGTCGCTCTTCATCTGACGGTGGACGCTCATCAGCTCCGGATCGTCGTCGAAGAGGTAGCCCTTCTCGGCGAGGAGCAGCACCGTGTCGCGGTATATGCTGCGGAAGGTCTCGCTGTTTGTGTCGAAGATGTACTTCCCGGGACAGGCGGAAAGACTGGCAATGTACTCGAGGTAGGCGGGGTTGCGGGAAATGGTCTCGATGCCGACGTTCTTGACGATGGCGCCCACGAAACTGGTGTGCTTGGGCATCTGGAATTTGAAATCGATGTTGCTCTCTTTCGCCATTTCCTCCATCACAAACACGAGCACGTCCTTCATCGTGGAGTACAGCGTGTCCGCCAGCTTGGAAATCTTCAGTTGGCGGCCCACTCCGAAGTACTTGAGCTCCTTTCCCCTGTGAATATACTCTATGACTCAGAGATATACACCAGCCGGACTCTGATCTGGATTATCCGTATGGGTCCGCGCAACGATTATGTCCAGCATCTCGCCAATCACGTCCAGCGTTTCGCCGCTGAGCGTTTCCGTCGCGATTTTATCGGGTTTCCGCGACTTCTGCAGTTCCATTCAAAAAGAGGTATTCCTAGAAAGCGAGAAATAATGGTTGCCTCTTGGGCGGCCGAAATGCCCCCTTTTTGCGGAATCGTTGAAAGGACGCTTCGTTTTGGAATCCAACGCACTCTTGATGAAAACGAGCAGATGGATCGAGAAAGGATGGGAGGTGCTGTTGAGAGAAAAGGGGAGGTGGGAAGTGAATCGCAAGGGATGGTGAGAATTGAGAACAAACGACAGCTACAGAAAAGGAGAAACATCAAAACCGATATTCTTGGCAATGCTCACGACATAGTCCTTTCTACGCATGAAAACGCTCACTCATACTCTACTTCATGTTACAACGATACAGGAGCTGGTTCAACGAGATCGCGCGACCCTTCACACCCACTTGCGTCAACAATCCTAGACGCGTCAGCAATGACAGCTGCGACAGGACCAGACCGTAGTAGTTGGTCACGGACTTGGAGTCGGGGAACAACCTACTCCTCACTCCGCTCACTCGCTCCCACGATAGCTTCATGGTCTGGTAGAGAGCAACCAGTCTGTGGACGGAGAAGAGCGTCGGCTTCCCGGGAGCCGTGGCGGCGGCATTCGTCTTCCTTCTCCTTCTCCCCTTCCCCTTCACTCGCAGCTCGTCGTCCCTCCCGAAGAGACGCGCGTCTTCGGACTCCGGGTACACGGAGCAGAAGTAGCTCGCGATCAGCAGCAGCTTCGCGTTCAGGGAAATGTCGATTCCGCAGAAGTCGCGGACGGGGATCGTTCCGCTCCGATCCTCGATGGAGGCCATGCGATCGGTGAAGATGGGCATGATGTTGACGAACAGGGAGCTCTGCAGCTCCTTCATGCACTGATCGATATCCTCTATTAGATTACTTCATGCCGGAGCGAACCACCCTGCGTGTTGTATCCGTTGGTAATGCAGGAAGAGAGCGCCATGTCGCGCAGGCTGCGCAGCTCGGAAAGCGAGTGCGTCTCTGTGGCGAAGAAGCGCACGACGCCCCGGACGATCATGTCGGTGAGGGACGATTGCGCCTCTCCCAGGTCTTTCGACAGCACCGACTCCGTTTCCTCGTCGGAGAGCACGGGAAGATGAACGATGAACGAGCAGTTGGGCTTGTAGGCGTCAAACGACACCGCAAGCATGATCACTCCCAGCGCGCTGACCTTCGCAGCCAGAAGGGACACCATTTCAAAAACGTCGCTCTCCAGCTTCTCACACTACCCCTTCAGAGAATGCGGCAACCATACCGTATCAAACAGGACGTAGAAGCACTTCTTCCTCTCCATCCGGTCAAAGTACTGCGAGGAGCCCTCCTGCAGATCCAGAAGCAGCTCTCCCGTCGACTTGTTGGTGCACGAAGAGTCTAACCGCTTCTACCCCTCACAGAATCCCATAGTTTCGTACCATTAAGTGGCGGCACAGCTCAAACAGGATGCTACGAAGCGTGGAGTGGGAAGAGCAGGAATGGAGATAGTAGTCGATTCCCTTTGCCTTCAGCACGCCTTCGACAGAGCAGCGCCGCTCGATGGAGGGGATCCCGGTCACGCATATGGGATAGTCGGGAGAGATCTACGGATCACTCCGCCCCGCCGCCACGACGTTGCTCACGAGCGCCGCAACAGTATTCAGCTCCTTCTCCCAATACGGATAGCTGCCGTTCATGAACAATGAAATAGCTCGTTTTTCTGCCGTCTTTTTCACGCGATTCATTCCAGTTCCAGCATGGCGAAATCGAAGGAATCCTTCAAGGACCGTCGGGGCGACGCGCTGGCGTGAGGCGTAGAGTTCTTGCAGCAGCGCATGAATGCCCTGCGTCTTTCGTGGAGCAGTCGCAGCCTGATCATCATCTTCACGGTACTCACCTGTCTGTTTGGGGTGATGACGATTCCGATGATCGTTGCCTCATCCACGGTTCCTTCCCGCGGGCTGACTGAGCTGTAGGCGTTCGAGCAGACCGTGCTGTACGACGGCTACACCCTCCAGGACTCTGCCTGCCACATCAGCGAAAACAAGGAGGGGAAGGAGTGTGATGTACGGGTTGGGTACTGAAGTTCACGGGCAGATCTCCTTCACGATCGACCGCGACGTGTCCAAGCCGATTCACGTGTACTACTACCTGGACAACTTCTACCAGGTGCGTGTCTCCCCACTGGTGTCAACGTCAGAACCACCGCGAGTACATTAACTCCGTCAACTACAAGCAGCTCAACGGCGAAGTCCTCAAGGGCAGCGACCTGGAGGCCAAATGCGGCAGCAAAACGTATGCGGACAAGAACAAAACCCGAGTACTGGTCCCGTGCGGGTATGTCGCCAACTCCTTCTTCAATGACGTCATCACCGTGACCACGCCGGGCGTGACGCTGAACGAGCACGACATCTCCTACAAGAACGACCGCAAGCGCTTCAAGAACCCGGAGGGCTACGGCACGGAGAGCAGCGAGTACCAGTACATGTAATCGCGCCGCGCTCTTGTGACCCGCAGCTACGAAACGTACCCGCAGATCCCCAAGGACAAGAGCGACGACGTCACGCGCTCAAACTACTACGGCGGCGGCGTGATGGACGAGCACTTCATCGTGTGGATGCGGCTGGCGGGCGTCCCGCGGTTCCGCAAGCTCTACGGCCGGCTGGAGGGCAAGGAGTTCAAGAAGGGCGACACGGTCCAGTTCCACATCCAGAGCAACTTCGAGGTGAGCTCCTTCAAGGGCAAGAAGGGCATTGTGCTCGCCACGGAGAACTTCATCGGGGGGAAGAACACAGGCATGTGCGTGGCGTTCGGCGTGGCCACGCTGCTCTCCCTGGCGATGGTGATCGCCATCCTCGTGGTGAAGAAGGTCTGCCCCGAGTTGCATCGCGCCTCTCTCCTCACCCATAGAGCCCTTCCTGTGAACGGCGGAAAGTTCGATTAGTCCTCTGTTTGTTGCCACACGCCCCGGCTTCTCCGGGAATTGTCCAGACAATTCCTTTCGGGAGAGAAATGTTCGTGCGCTCTCTTGTTGCGACCGCGGCCAGGCCAATGGCCCAGCGACTGGCGTCTTCCCTCGGCGTTCGCGCTTTCGCGACCACCGTCGGCAGTTTGCCCCATCTCCCCTATCTGCACGGAGACGTGAAGACGCTCGAGGTGAACATCGATCCTGCCGAGCCGAGCATGCATGATTCTACCGTTGTCGCTAGCGATGCATATTTCACGCGTAGATAATTATGCTCCACGGACTCGGAGACACGGGCATGCGGTTGCTCCGCCCTTTCATCCCTAGGCTTCTTCATGGCCCCGTTTGCCGCAGACCTCGCCCTGGCCCTCCGCGGAACGAGCTTTGTGTGTCCCACGGCGCGCCGCATGAAAATCACCTGCAGAAACGGCGCAGAGCATCACGCCTGGGTTCGTTTCGCTGGTGTTCCTCATTCCTAGTTTGATTTCCCCTCTTGGGACGACGCTGGAAACAACAAGTGCACGGGAGTGGAGGAGAGCGTGAAGGAGGTCAATGCGCTCATCGACAAGGAGATCGCGAAGGGCATCCCGCCGGAGCGCATCTTCCTGTGCGGCTTCAGCCAGGGTGCGGGCATCGCCTTCCACACGTGCTACAACCGGGACAAGCCGCTGGGCGGTCTGATTGCGTACTGCGGCTGCCTGCCGAACGACCAGAAGTTCAGCGTCAAGCCGGAGGACGTGGACGTCCCGTGCATGTGGATGTTCGAGCGATGCGTGACGACTAGCTTGTTCCACGGAACGGCCGACAAGCACGTCCCCTACCAATTCATCCAGCGGGTTCCGGATCTGCTGAAGTCGAAGGGAGTGAAGAATGTGACGCTCAACCTCTATCCCGGCGTGAAGCACACCATCACGAGGAGAATGCTGGACCTCACGAAGGACTTTGTGACGACGACGCTGAACAAGAAGTAGCTGTGTTATTTACTGGTTCTGCTGTTTGTTGCAGTCATTCTCTGCTATGTTCGCGCGACTCGCTCGCTCCTCTTTCCCGGTGTGGAAGCAACGATTCGTGCTCGCCAGAACGCTCGCCGTCGCTCCCGTGTTTGCAAATCGGATTGCGCAGTGGAATAAGCTCTGTCCCCTACCTCCATCGCGTAGTGCATATCTCTTACTGCTGATTGAAATAGAGGGAAGTGTGTCAAACGCAACGACTGGTGATCGAAGCGCGCAGAGCCCTTTTTCTGATCGTAAGCTCCATCCTGCATTTTGCTTTACATGTAGAGACGAATCTCTGTCAGCTATGCTACGTAAACAACCAACTCGCAGACATCGACTCGTTGCCGGAAAAATCAGACTCCGTGCGCTACATCAGCAGTCCTACGAAGGAAAACGCGATGTTTTCGAGAAATCACGAGACTCGCGATTTCTTCAAGACGTTCTGGCACTCCTCTTGCCACATCATGGCCTACGCGCTGGAGCAATACTACGGGGACAAAATCAAGCTGATCCACGGTCCGAGCGGCAATGGCGTTCCCTACTGCTTCTTCTACGAAGTCGCCCTAACAGTAGCCCTTAAGGGATGGTTTGATACGCAGGCGAGTGCTCCCACTGACAAGGACCTCAAGGCCATTCAGAAGTGTGTGAACAAGATTCTAAAGCAGTCCGTCGTGTTCCAGCACCGCGCCGTGTCAAAGGAGCAGGCGCTCCAGCTCTTCAGCGACAACCCCTACAAATGCAGTATCATCGAGAAGGCTGTGGGTCCCATCTCCGTGCCATTTCTAATGTGACATCACATACAGGTGTACAAATGCGGAGACTTCATCGACCTGTGCCGCGGCCCGCACATTCACTCCTCTGCCGCAATTGCCTCGCTGAAGGTGACAAGCGCGAACAACGTTGAGGCGAAGGACGATCCCACGTAGCGTCCTGCATCCCCTCTCCCCGTAGGCCCCACTACCGCTTCTACGGCAACTCGTTCGTGTCGCGGCAGGCGGAGGAGACCTACACGAAGCTGATGAAGGAGGCGAAGGAGCGCGACCACCGCTTGATCGGCAAGAAGCTGGACCTGTTCATGTTCGACGAGAACTCGCCGGGCAACGTGTTCTTCCTGAACCGCGGGCTGCTCATCTACAACCGGCTGGTGGAGCACATGCGCACGCAGTACCTGCGAGAGTACGAGGAGATCGCCTCGCCCCTGATGTTCCGCTCGGACCTCTGGCGCGTGAGCGGGCACTACGACCACTACAAGCAGAACATGTTCCACGTGGAGACCAGCGGGCCCGAGGAGCTGTTCCTCAAGCCCATGAACTGCCCCTCGCACTGCCTTGTGTACAAGGCCAAGACGCGCTCCTATCGCGACCTCCCGCTGCGCTACGCCGAGTTCACCGCCATCCACCGCCAGGAGAACTCCGGTGCGCTGGGCGGGCTCACGCGGCTGAACATGTTCCACCAGGTGGCGGCGCGGGCGGTGCGTGAGGCGTAGGATGACGGACACATCTTCTGCCGCAAGGACCAGATCACGGCGGAGATCGGCAAGCTGCTCTCCATCATCGAACACGTGTACTCGCGCCTGGGCTTCCGCTACTCCTTCGTCCTCTCCACGCAGCCGAAGGACGTGCCATCTCACTGCTCCGCTGAGTCGTAGTCGGTCGGGCAGTCCGCGGAGTGGTCCGAAACAGAGGCGGCGCTGAAGGCGATTCTGGAGCAGCGGTTCGAGTACTCCGTAGAGGAGGGCGACGGGGCCTTCTACGCGCCGAAGATCGACGTGCTGATCCAGGACTCCATCTGCCGCTACCACCAGTGCGGCACCATCCAGCTCGACGTGCAGCTGCCCAAGAAGTTCGGGCTGAAGTACCGCACGCCCAGCGGCGAGTACGAGACGCCGGTGCTGATCCACCGCGCCATTTACGGATCGGTGGGAGGTGAAAAGAGGCGTGAGGCGTAGCTGGAGCGCTTCATGGGCGTGTTCATCGAGCACTGCAACGGCCGCTTCCCCCTGGCGTTTTCGCCGTATCAGGTCGCGCTGCTTCCGGTGAGCAGCGCGGCGCACTACGAGCGGTGCAAGAGCGTGGCCGCGCAGCTGATGAAGGTGTGCGGCAGCGATCTCCACGTGGATGTGCTCACTCACGAGACGTAGTCTTGGCGAAGTGGGTTGAGCGTAGCTCGATCGGGAAGAGGATCCGCGAATGCTCGATGAAGCACTACAACTACATGGTGGCGATTGGCGACGAGGAGATGGGCAGCAACACGCTGTCGGTTCGCAGCCGCGGAAGCAAGGAGGGGAAGAGCATGGCCATTTCCGAGTTCAGCAAGGAACTGGAGGCGGAGCTGCGATCGCTGAACGAGAAATGAGTGTGGATGTCTCTTTACCCTGTCTTTGTTGCAGACGCTCCGGTTGGCGGGAAATGGGCATTTCCTCCCCCGAAGCAGAATGAGCGTGCACATAAGCAGGATCACACTGACCAACTTCAAGAGCTACTACGGAGAGGTTGTTATTCCGATCCGAGAGTCCTTCGTCTGGTTTGCGAATTCCCCCTCGTTTAGGCGTAGCATCGTTGGAAAGAACGGGTCGGGCAAGAGCGCGTTGATGGACGCCCTCTGTTGGGTGCTCGGCTTCCGTTCCCAGTCCATTCGCACCGAAAGCATGCAGCAGTTGGTGAACGACAAGTCGCGGGCAGAAGGCAATCGGGAGGCGTGCTGTTTTCCTTTGTAAGTTCACGGTTAGGAGGGCTGAGGTGGAATTCACGATTGACGGCGTTGCTTTTGGATCGGAGTCTTCCTCTCCCTTGCAGCAGTTCAGAGCAATCCCAACGTGTCTCAGTAAAGAACAATCGCAGCAGGGATCATCGATCCTCTTCTCGATCGGAAGGCGAATCAGCGGGTCCTCTCTGGAGTACTTCGGCTCCGTGCAGCGGAGCGCCCCCTTCCCCCTGCGGTTCAGCGACATCAAGTCGGTTCTGTCGGCTCTGCACATCCAAGTCAACACACGCGGGAAGTTCATCATCCAGCAGTCGGAGCTGCTCTCCGGCGTGCGGCAGAAGAAGACGGGGCTGCTGGACATCATTGAGGAGAGCGTGGGATCGGCGCCGATCGTGCAGCGCATCGAGGAGTGTGAGAAGCAGGAGAAGGCGCTGCGGGCGCAGAAGGAGTCGGTGGAGGGGAGACTGAAGGAGATCGAAGCGTTCCAGAAGGCGAACGAGGAGGAGTGGGCGATTGAGAAGAAGCTGGAGGGAGAGCGAAAGGAGAAGGAAGAGGCAGAGACGGAGTGGGAGAGAGCACAGAGGGTGGAGAGGGAGTTGGAGGCGTTGTTGAGCAAGCAGGCGGTGGAGGCGATGCGGAAACGGCTCGAGCAGAGTGCGAAGGAGTGGGAGGAGAAGAAGAAGGAGGCAGAAGAATGCAATGTGGAGTACGAGAAGGAGAAGGAGAAGAAGAAGCGAGTGGAGGAGGAGCTGCGCGGTGTGTCGAAGGAGGTGAAGGGGGTGAAGGAGAAGAAGCAGGCGCTGAAGCGTCTCCAGCTGCAGCTGATCGACGTGCTGGACAAGAAGAGCGAGGTCAGCGACCAGAAGGGGAGGAAGGAAGCGGAGTTGGTCCAGCTGGCTGAGGCAGTGCAGGCGGTGCAGGAAGAGGAGGCAGTGCAGGAGCAGGAGGCAGTGCGTGCAGCAAGGAAGAAGAGGACGTGGGAGCGGGTGCAGGAGCTGCGGCGAATGGAGGAGGAAGTGAAGGAGGAGAAGGCGCATGTGGCCGCACTGCGGCAAGAGCGAGCGAGCTGTGCGATGGAGGAGGAGCGGGCTGCCCGGCGCAATGCGTTGTTGGTTCAGTTGGAGGGTTTGTGGGTGCTGTGCGCGGCAGTCATTCCTAGGCGGGAGGAGCGCGCGAGGAAGCAGGCGGATGTTGCCGCGTTGCAGTCGTTGCTGGCCGTCAAGACAGAAGCACCAACACCTCATCCCTTGGATCCTCTTGTGAAGCAGGCTATGCCAGCTGTGCAGGGGCTGTTGGCACGGCTGCCTATTCGTGTGCGGGAAACACGACTGTGCTTGGCGATCAATACGGCGCTGAGGAGCCATCTCGAGCGGGACGTGGTGGTGGGAGATCGACGGACCGCGGCGGTGCTGGTGGATCTAACGAGGGAGAAGCGATTGGGAAGGGTCAACTGCTTGATCGTGGCAGAACTGGGGAGGAAAGAGGAAGCGGAGCGCGTGCCTGGCGCGCTGCGGATGATCGATTGTCTATGCTTTCCACACGAGTTGGAGAGCGTGGTGCGGTTTGTGACGGACAAGTGGTACGTGGTGGAGGATAAAGAGAGCGCAATTGCCCTGCAGAGGAGGAGGAGGGCGGTGAACTGTGTGACTGTGGATGGTGTGCTGTTTTTTGGGAATGGCGAGGTGAGGAGAGGGGCTTGCCAGAGCGCCGTCCGCTGGCGCAGCGAAGAGGAGGGAAGAGTGCTGAGTGCCGAGGAGAGACGGGAGAAGGAGGAGCAAAAAGAGAGAGTGGAGAAGGAGGTGAAGGCGTTGAGCGAACAGATCGAGGCGGTGGAAAAGAAGGAGGAGCTGAAGGCAGACACGAAGGCGACACGAAGCGTGGCGAGTGTGGATCGACTCATCGCGCGGGCAGAGAAGCAAATCCAGCTGCGCGAGCGTGAAATGGCGTCGATGCGCGTAGAGAACGCAGAGCCTGTGTCAGAGGCGGAGTATGAGACGGCCGAGGCGGTGCTGAAGGCGGTGGTAGGGATAGAGAGAGGAGTGAAGAGTAGAACCAATGGAAGGAGACGATGCACCGTGTGGGAGCCGTGAGGCGAGAGGCAGCGTCGCTGGCGCAGCAGTTGGAGGTGTTGTGTGCGAGTGAGAAGGAGCTGGATGGAGCGATTGAAGAGACGGAGAAGGGAATGGACAAGGAGGAGGAGCGGCGTCTGCGGAAGCGAGAGAAGGAGTTGGAGAAGGAGGAGAAGGCGCTGGAGGGCGTGCTGGAAGAGATGGCCGTGCGACGCATGAAGGCAGACCGCCTGCTGGGTGCGTTGGAGAGGGAGACGAGACAACTGCGCGAGGAGGTGAAGCGAGGAGAGAAGGAGGACATGGTGTGTGCGCTGAGCGAGGATACGCTGCGCCTGCTGCAGTGGACGGAGGAGAAAACAGTGCTGGACGATTCGCAGGTCAGAGCGGTGAGGGCTGCCAAGAGAAAGACGAGTCGTCTCTGCGCGGAGATGAAGCAGAAGGCACGGGACTGCGCGTCACTCATCGCAGCGCTGGAGGCAAAGCAGAATCTCACCGTGCTGCGTCGTTTGAAGGAGGAGAAGGAGGAGGCGACGACGCTGCAAACGGCGCTGGAGACGATCGACACGGACCTGGCGCGCTGCGAGCAGGCGCGGCGGACAGCGGAGACGGAGCGGCTCGACGCGCTCAAAGCGGCCGTGGAGACGATCAACCGGCGCATGTCGGCGCTGTTCGCCGAGATCACCTTCTCCGTAGCGGCTAAACGTGAAGTGAACCGCTAGGGCGACTGCTACATCAAGTGTCCCGCGGACTACCAGACGGCCTTCTCCGAGGGCGTGGCCTTCCGCGTAGTTATGCAAAGCGTGTGCGAGCGTAGTGCAAGCTGGACCACACGCCGTGGACCTTCTACGCGCGGCTCTCCGGCGGGCAGCAGGCGCTGTGTCTGCTGGCCTTCGTGCTGGCGATCAATTCGGTGTTCGTGGGTAATGAGGAATGAGCTTACATCGAGCCTTGCCCGATTCTGCTGGCGGACGAGATCGACGCGGCGCTGGACGTGGACAAGGTGAACAGCCTGGCGCAGGTGCTGCGGAAGCAGAGCGAGGGCATGCAGCTGCTGATCATCACCCACAAACAGGACGTCATTGTGAGAAAGCGAACGGAGTGTGATGCAAAGCAACAATGCAAGCAAATCATCGGAACGTACTACTGCAACAACAACACGCACATCGTCACCGCAACGAACTGAGCGCCCGCTCGAAGTGTGCTTGCTTGACTGTCTGATCGCTGTTTGTTGCATCCTGCATGGCCAGAATGCCCGCCTCCATGCACAGAAACTTCACCTCCGCGCCGCTCCTCCCCTCCATCCGCTCCGCCAGCGCGTCCGCCCTCACGTCCTCCGCCAGCGGCATCTTCCTCGTCACCACGCGAATGATGCCCTCTCGATCCTCCTGCGACGGCTTCCCCATCTACCCCTCACCCCACACCGCCATACCCACGTAAATGTGCGTGCCCAGCCGACCCGGGCGAATCACGGCGTCGTCCAACTGCTCCAGGTCGTTCACGATGCCGATCACGGTCACACCCGCGTTCGTCTACTCCTCACGCCGCGCCCCCTGCCCCACCTGGTCCACGCCGTCCAGCTCGGTCAGCAGCGTCGTGACGATGCGCTCGTTGAACCCGCCGTCCTTCGCGCTCTCGTTCACCTTGCGCTTCCCCGCCAGCACCTCCAGCTGGTCGAACACCACCACGCACGGCGCCACGGCGCGCGCCAGAGCGAAGACGCTGCGGATGTTGTTCTCCGTCTCGCTGAAGTACTTCGAGAAGAGCGACGGCGACTCGATGTACAGGTAGTACGACTTCATCTCCCCGATCACCGCGGGAACGATGCTCGTCTTGCCGCAGCCCGTCGGACCGTACAGCAGAATGCCCGCCACGGGCGACAGGTGGAACTTCTACGCTCACACCCACACACCAGTCCCACCTTCAGCTGCGCCGGCTGCTTGGCCGCCAGGGACAGCAACGACAGAAGCTGCTGCTTCTGCCGCTCGTAGCCGCCGATGCTCTCCAGCCCCTGCTCCGACTCTACGCCTCAGCCCGCGGCGCCTGTCCCACTGCGCACGTCGAAGCCCACGAGCGACGACGGCGTGAAGCCGCGTAGCACCTCGTCGATCTCCGCCGCGGCCAGCACGTGCCGGTCGCTGGACACCTCGCCGCGGCGCGTCATGCCCACGCGGAACGCCTTCATCACCAGCTGCTTCGACAGGTTGAACAGGTCGCGGTACACAAAACCGGCAGAAAAACGCACCAGTTGCGGCATGGCGGTTTCCTCCACCCACTGGGAGAGAAGGTCGCGCTAGGCATCATCACTGTTGATTTTTGCCAACGAGGACAACGGCGCGCTCCTCCTCGGTGGGGGAGCGAAGGACGAGCGTGTGGTTGAAGAAGTCTATGTCGGAAAAAGGCGGGATTTCTACCATCCTTTCGGAGGAAGGAGGGAATCGCGGACAGGGCGGACACCGCCACAACCACGATGATCCCGCGGGAGAAGCAGACGTCGAGAAGGTGGAGGAAGCTAGTGCTGAACAACGGCGCAAAAGGCCACTCTTTTGTGACGGAGGCTTCGTCCACGTCGTCGATGCAGAACAAGCCCAGATTTCTGTCCATGAAACCACGCCACCACACGAACGCGTTCTCTTCAACGGCCGCAACGGGATCTGAAAAGGCAAAGGATGTAGTGGACATAAACAGGGCCGATTTGTGGATGCGACAGGCCTGCTCCTCCACCGTAGTCTTGAGGTGCTGGAGGAATGTCGTCTTGCCAGAGCCGGCGTTGCCCACCACCACCAAGCCCTTGCAGAAAACGGCCTCATTTCCGCCAACCGCCATGCCGAGGGAGAAGTGGATGGCCCTCGTGAGCTGCTGCGCCTGCGCTGAGAAGAGAAGGCGGTGGGAGGTCTCTTGCGAGGAGGAGGTGGTGAAGCGAATGGAGGTGGCATCCGTGATGACCGCGTTGGGTGCGGAAAGGCGAACTGGACGCGCCTGGAGATAGCTGCCGTTGATGGGAAGGAGGAGAATGGAGTGTTCGGAGAGAATGGAGCCATTGTGGAAGAGGTGTACGACAGTGGACAGGGAATAGGCAGTATCTTCAGTTCAAAGAGGAGGGAAACAGCTACCCAGCTTGGAGAGATCGTCCAGAGGAAGCGATGGATAGTTCACACACGGAGACAGCTCCAACTCCAACGACTGGAGGGAAGGAGCGTCTCCACACAGAGGATTTGCATCTACAAGCACCTCTTCGCCATGCAGTGCGCCGATGCAATCCATGATCACACCGGAGAGAAGCAAATCGCTGTCGGCAATGCTCCTACTGGGGACGATGGAAATGAGCACCTCATTCCCGTTTATCCCCGCTACGCAGTGAACACTGATACCAGTACACTACTCACACGCACCCTCTGATGGAGATGAAAGTTGTGCTCCAGAAAGGCGATTTGCGAGATCTGCAGATCATGCGCACCAAAACCGGTCCTACCTTGCCACAGAAGGGAGACGAGCAGCAGTCGCTACAGAAGCAGTTGAATTGCATTGGACGCAGAGCAACCGAAATCTCCTATCTTTCTGGAATCCGGAAATGGGAGCCAAGGCCAAAAAAGGAAAACGCGCAGAGATGGCGTCCATTCGCCAGGCCCAGGTACTTCTGAGACGAAGGGAAGAGTGACCGCGTAGATTGATGACATTCTGTCGATACAAACCCTGAATCTGCTCTCTCTCCCCGAGAATTACTATATGAACTTTTACTACTACCACTTATTGTCGTGGCCGGACCTTTCTTGGGTTGCGGAGAACGAACGGGGAGAGGTCGTCGGTTACGTGTTGGGGAAGATGTTCGCGCCTTCCCTCTGCATCACTGCGTAGAAACGAGGACGATAGCACAATGGGACAAATCACTTCGGTGGCCGTGAGTCGCGAGTATCGCCGCCTGGGCCTGGCCCACAAGCTGATGCGGCAGTCGCAGATCAAAATGTGCGAAGTATATAACTGCAAGACGTGCGCGCTCCACGTGCGCGAGAGCAACTACGCCGCTCGCCACATGTACGAGGACGTTCTCGGCTTCAAGTGCATCAGTGCTTGGGGTGTAATCGATAGAGTCGCGGATGTGGACGTGAAGTACTACGCCGATGGGGAGAACGGCATGGCGCTGAGACTCGACCTCGATTTGGTACGGAAGGAGTACAACCTGCCCGCCTATAAAGCGCTCAAGGAGGAGGAGCTGAAGCCAGCCAAGAATGGCCACAAGGGGAAGCACTAACGGGTCGCTTTGTTGGAACAAACACCTCATTCCCTCCAGCGCTTTCCGCAGTTCATGCACTCGAAGAACACCGTCATTGGCTCATCGGCGCTGCGGGTTTGTTTCTGCATGTATTGGGTCTTGTCCGATCCGCAGCGACGGCACTAGGCATCACACCGCGTCTCTACTCCAAACCTTGAAGCCGCCCGAAATGTGAACGTGCTTCTTGTACCAGTCGGTCTGGGAGGCCTCGAACAACTCCTCCTTCATTTGCTCTCTCTACGCCTAAGGAAGTCTATAGGGTCTCACCTCCTTCTTGATCTCGTCCGAGAGCATCTCCTCCGACGTCATTCCCGCGAGTTTCTCTCCCGCCAGCTCTCCGAACAGCAAATCGCCGAGCAGCCGCTTGTTCTTCTGGAGATTGAAGCGAATGTCTCGGAATCGGCTGCGGTAGTCCTGGCTGATGGCGTCGCCCTTGTTATAGCGAGAGTTCAGCGCAGACTCGACGTCCACGACGCAGCGCGTGAGCTGGTCGACGCTCGAATTCATGTCCACCACCTTGTCCTTGAAGTCACTGAACAGCAAGTTGCGGAACTTGACACGCGTTGCGTTCATTCCAGCAGGAGCCAGTCTCTTCGTCACTCCCCTCACCTATCACTACTCCGGAGTGTCCGAACTCGGCTGCGGATGCTCCTGTGTTGCTTCGCTCGTGGTGGGGGTTGAAACGGGAGTGGATCTAGAATGGAAACGTCTCTGCGCAGCTACTCTTCCTCCGGTTTTCGGTCGCTCTTCTCCATCCGCTCCTTCACTTCCTTCTTCCACTTTGAAACCACGGTGCTACAATTCAGAGGGAGCCAGCAGGTTGACCTGCACTTCTTCTGGAGTTCTGCATTGTTGGCGACGTCGCTGTTTTCGCAGTGTTTTATCTTCTTCAGCGTGGCGACAATTCCGGTTTGCTGCAGATCACCGAATGGAACGACATATTACTTTGAGCTGTGGCAGAGTGATGGAAACCGTCATGAGATGGTCCAAAATATCGTTCAAGCGCGAAATACTCTACGATGAAGAGAAACCGTAAAACACCCACGCCTTCTTCAAGAGCCTTCTCGTAGTCCTTCTTCAAGCGTGTGAGCTCCTCCATCTTCCTTCGATTTGCGGAAATCGAAAAGAGAAGAAAATCGGCGCTTCTTTTGGAGCCAGGGTCGAACGAGGGAGGGAATGGGGCTTTGGAGAAAACAGACTACTAAAACAAAACGAGTCACATCACCTGCTCGATCGCCCTCTCGAGCTCCTCCTCCTTGTCATTGTCGCAATAGGTCTGCACCACGAGAACCACCTTCTCGGAATCCTCCTGGTAGTCCCGCTGAATCACGAAACATCCGACATTGCGCAAAGTGATTGTGGAATAGGCGCTCAGTGTTTCCTTGAAGTTCGTTATCTACGGAAAAGCAATATTCCAATGCTTACGTGGAGAATCACTCGCGATTGCTCAAACTCCACAGTCACCTATTTATAGAGGCCGCCTTATACGCCCTACGTTGCATTGGATGTTGTTGTCCATGAATACGAGATCGGGGCAGTACTATCCGTCACACAGCGCCATTTCACCCCACAGCAACGCTCCACTTCGAATTCCGCTCCACATCCGTCAGTAGTGCGTCGTACTGAATGAAGAAGGATGTGTCGTCCGTCAGCTTTGCATAGCGAGAGGTTGTCGTGATCTGCGTAATCTTCATGTATTCTCCAACTACGGTCAAATAAAAGTAACAAACAGAACCAAAAACGCAGAAAGCGAAATGATCATATGAAGCCCTTATCCGCAAACCAGAAGAGCGCATCGGGGTCCTCCTGCTCGAGCAGCGTCCAGTTGTACCGGGGCGGGCTGAACGGCCGCACCAGCTCCTCCATCTTCTTCTGCGAAAACACCAGCTGCGGGACGCTCTTCTTCGAGAAGGCGCAGCTGCCCGGCGCGAACTGCGCGCGCACGCGCTGCTTGCTGCTGCCGCGGTTCATGAGCTCGCACTGGCCGTAGATGCCCGCGTGGATGAAGCGGATGCGGCCGTTCACCAGCACGGACGCGCGGTAGCAGTCGGCGCTGCCGATGAACTCGCCGCGCTGGTTCACGCCGTGCAGGGCGAAGAACCAGTTGTTGCTCAGCCAGCGGAAGCGCAGCTGGTTGCGCCGCAGCAGGTCCGTGGCGATGACGCGCATGCCGTACTGATCGTCGCCATGGATGCGGTAGTGATTGTTGAACTTGGTCACGCGCTGCCAGTAGTCGAAGGTGCGCGCGTTGTAGCGGTACAGCACGGCGAAGCCGCTCGTGACCCACCGGTTGACCACGCGCGTGGAGAAGGCGAGGTCCACGTCGCTGGCGCGGAAGAGCGCAAAGGCCTCCTCGGGGTCTCCGCCGGCGCACCAGTTGGTGTGCGTGTCGAGCACGAGGCTGGTCTGGAAGGGAGGGAAGGCGTTGTAGATCATGCGCGTGGTGAACTGGTTCTGGCCGCTGAAGGGGATGAGGTCCTCCGGCGCGATGGGCACGACGACGTCGACCATGCGGAAGAGCTCGCGCGGCAGATGGCAGTTGGTGACCAGCGCGATGCTCACCTAGCCGTGACGGGAAGCAGGAGAGAACACCGAGGGCGAGAGGCGCTTGGCGCGGGAGGTGTAGAAGAGCGTCTGCTTGACGTAGCGGTCCGTCTCGTTGCACACGGCGTGCTGGCTGCTGTACAGGAAGTACACGATGCCCTGCTCCGCAAAGGGGTGCTGCGGCCTCCGCTGGTAGGACAGGGTGCGCAGCGGGGCGATGAACCTACGGGGAAGAGGAGGGGGAAGGGCTACGGCTTGTGGTACAGCAGGCGGTACTCCTGGAAGGGGTAGTAGTAGGTGCTGTCGAAGTAGATATCGCTCCCCGGTTCGGACGGCATCTCCGTCACGGCGGGATGAGGATGGGCGAGGTCCGTCTGGCCGGTGAGGAGTTGATAGCGCTGATACAGTGTCCCGTAGCGTTTCCTCTCCGGAGTGGTTCGATTCCCGGAACGAACGATTCTCTTCAGCTGCAGCAGCTTCGCACGTAGAAGCTCAATGGCAGAATCTGCCGATGTGTCGTTCAGATAGGGAGGCAGCTCCAGCGAATAAGGGTCCATTCTTGTACTATTCCGTTTCAATATAGTCATGTCGGGTAATTGTCCCTGCTTACGCGATTTGACACTCACCGTGTTGTTATCGTTGGATAGACCCTTTATAGGATTATCTGTAGGGCGTACAATATGAGGGTGTCTCAAGCGAGCAGACTTTTTCACGGCTGGCGAAAAACGGAGTGTCGTCATACTCACAGCCGCAGACGTCACTGAATTGTAAAATTCTGCGCACAGCAGTGGCGGAGTGAATAAAGCAACAGAGAAGAGGAAAAACCAGCAAATGTGCGACAGCACACTTCCCGTTCTGAAGCAACTATCCCTATTCGTCGACCGCATCGATCTGGACGGAATGTAGGCAAAAGGAGGACGACAGTGGATTTGTTTGATTTACAACGCGAGGGAAACAAACAACAGAGAAACTAAATGAACAGCGCAGTGGGTAGATAGTCGCCAAATCCCAGCTTGACGAGATGGAAGACGCAGGGAGTGACGAAGAGAGTGATCAGCATTCCGATCAGGTAGCCGCCGATGGTGTCTCCAATCCAGTGAGCTCCATAGTACACGCGACTGAACATGGTTGGGATGGGGAGGAGAAAAGCCCACTTCCATCCGTACAGGCAGAATAGGCAAGCGGCCGCAACACTCGCCTGCGCACTATCGCCGGATGGGAAAGCGGGGTTGGTGACATCGTCCCGAATGGGAAGCGACCGCTCGGCAACCGACTGCTTGCGGGGCCTGGGTCGGCAGAAGATATTCTTCAGTCCTTCCGAGACCAAAACAGTGAGGAGACTACGGGAAAGAGGAGGAGGAGACGCTACCACGACAGACCGTAATAGCATGCATAGTGAAAGCGAAGCAGTAGGAAAGAAAGGACAATCAGAAAGGGGACGCAATGACGGCCAAACAGAAGTGCGGGAATAGCGAGTGCGTGCTCCGAATCGTCCGATAACTTCAGCCTACATCTGACGGGTGGAAGAGGCGTGTACTTCTGAATGGCCTTGCTGCACCTGTGGTCAAGACTCGAGACAGCATTCATAGTCTTTCTCAGCATGGCGTCAATCGATTTCTGAATCGTGTTCACTCGAGCGCCGCAACACTCCTCAACACGATAAGCGACACGAAGAAGTCTCGGTTTCCCTTCCATGTTCTCTTTCCGAGGAAAGATGGCAAACAGGCGAGAGAGGAACGGTTAGAATGGGAAGAATGGACATCTGTTTTTTCGTCTGGGAATGAGCAGCGAGCAAATTGTGCAGTTGGCTGTGTACGACCTGAGCCGCGGAATGGCCAAGCAGTACTTGAGTGGTCTGCTCGGAATCAGCGTGGAAGCCATTTATCACACGGGTGTCCGAGTCTACGGATACGAATACTTTTACTCGGACGGTATTCAGAAGATGCGTCCGGATGAAGTATTCCCTTTGAAACAGTTCGTTATGGTTGTAGGTGGAGATCCGATTCGGTATGCAGCCGATTGAAGTGACTCCGATGGGCGAAACGGAAGTGCCGGAAGAATTCGCGAACATGTTCATCGAAGAGAACCGTCCGCGCTACACGAGCGAGAGCTACGACCTTCTGAACCATAACTGCAACAACTTCTCAAACGAGTTCGTTGAGTTTTTGACGGGCAACTCCATTCCCGAAAAGATCGTCAATCTTCCACAAGTAGTTGTGACTGCATCGATTTCATCGTAGACATTGATAAACACGCCTCAGGGGAAAGCGATCGCTCCTTTCCTCGAGCAAATGGGCATCACGAAAGCCATTCCACTGTCTACTTCGTCCGCGCAGTCCCTTCCAGTCTCCTCTCAACCCACTTCATTCTCCCCACAACCCACTCCAGAGGAGAAGACCGATGTTGTCGTGGACACCAATTCCCTTTCTTCGTGGAAGCACTTCAAACAGGAGTTGGCAATCACGAGCCTGCGCCAGCGCAGTGTCGGCAACCCGGACTTGATTCCCCTTGTCAAAGCCGCCTGTCTTCTCCACAGCAGAACGCTCTCCAACACGCCTTCCTTCCACACAGCCGACAGGTGCTGCGCCTTCCTCGAATCCCATGCCATGACCAAGGGAGAGGGGCCCCTCCTTTTCGACCTCCTGACGGTGCTCATCCCCTCTCTCCCGCTCCTCTGCGCGCATCTCCATGACTTTGGCAGTCACTCCGTTCAGCTCGTCACTCGCCTTCTCGCTCTGTTTGTGCGTGTCGCGCGAAGCAGCGACTGTGATGACTGTCTTCGCCAGCAGAGCCTCATCGCGCTGGGAGCGATGTGCTGTCCCGAGACACAGGCGATGCTGTGGGAGAACAAAGAGTTGGTGGCGTTGGTGCAGGAGACGAGCGAGATGAGGAGCGACAACCTCTTGGCGCGCTTCGCCAAATTCTGCTTCCTCGGCAACTGCTGCAAGGTGGTGAGTGTGAGCGAGGAGGGGAAGGACGCGAGTGAGGAGGCGATGACGATTCTCAATGCGCTTGCTTCCACACTCTTCGAGGAGGACAACAAAGACGTGCTGGACCTTCGTCTCTCGGGACTGTATCTGCTGGCGAAGAGAGGAGGCGCCTTGGAGCGGATCACTCTTCAGTCGTGTGGCGTGGACGAGGGATCGCAGCTGAAGATCCACGACTGCGACGCCAAGTGGAAGGCGCTGGTGAAGCTGTGCTCTGTGTAGCAGTGTTTGTTTGCAATGTCGCTTGGCTTTCTCACCGAGTCCGCGCTGATCCCCAAGAAGTCGAAGGCGATCAACGTGGACCCCAGCAGCGTGGGTTGTGGCAGTGGGAGCATGATCCATAGGTCGTCGGTCTAAAGGCGGTAATCGCGGAGAAGGAGCGACAACAAGACCAGATGGACGAAGATATTAACCCCAGAAAGGCATGGCGAGAGTCCTCACGATTACGAGTAGAGAACACGTAGAATCACAAACCCAAAGTCCCACCGACAAGAATCCCATAATCCGGGCGTGGAAGAACGCAACAGGCGGGATCTCGAAGAACTCAAATCCCAATCGATGAAGGAAAAGCTGAAGCGGTTAGAGGAGAAAGCGGAGCGTTTCCATGCCATGCAGAGGGGTAGAGATGGGATGCGCTTGTCAGCCGTAGGCGATATCGAGGTGGATGATGCCAACACGCTGGTAGACTTCAAGCGGAGAAAGGAGATGTATGATTTCTACCAGGAGGAGCTCCCGGAGGCGAATGAGAAGCAGAGCGACGCTGTGAACCCTATGGACCTGGCAAAGGACCGTTACAGGGAGATGCTGGAGGCACCGCACAAGGACAACGAGGTTCTCATCGAGGACGAATTCGGTCGTCTGCGGTGGGTTCCGCGCGGGAGCGACGACCACATGAACTTCATCGGCAGCTCCTACCGAATCCGCAAGCAGCTCGAGGGGAAGGACGAGGAGAGGAATCCGGAGCGGAAGATTCAGACGAGTCGTAGGGGCTATTACGATGCATGACGATCAGGCGCGGCCCGTGTGAAGATGACGTGGGAGGACCAGCTGAGCAAGAGCGAGCGGGACTACTTCACGGAGATTGATGTGGGCGAAGCGAGGAGGGCTGAGGACTAGAAGGAAACGGAGGACTTGCGGAGGCAGAAGATGCGCGAGAAGGGCGACAAGAAGCCCGCGCCGTCCGTGCGGACGAAGGAGCAGATCGCAGAGGATATGCTTCGCGCGCTGTTGTAACTGTCCTTGTTGTGCTCAAACACGTCGGTTCTGTTTGTTGCTCTCCAGCAATGCTATGCCTATTTCAATCATCGCTAAAACCATTTCAAACACACAACGCTAGTCACACTTATTACTTCCATACACAAACAACCCATGAATCTTCTTCGCCTTGTCCATCACGTGCTTCAACAACTCCTTCTCCAACTCGAAGTTCCTCTCCTTCGTCTCCTCGCCCGTAGCCACAGACTCAAACTCCCTCTCCTCCTTCTCCACCTCGTTCAGCGCCTCCTGCACGCTCCCCCGCAGCAGCCCGAAGAAGCGGCACAGCACCGGCTTCTTCTCCTCCTTCAGCATCCGCACAAACACCCTCGAATCCGTGAGGGCCAACGCGTCTCCCGCTCGAGTCCAGTCTACTCATCACTCGCTCTCCTTTCACTCACAATCCACGCACAGAGAAGGCTTCAGATGATAGAGAATGACTTCCAACTCCGCAGCGGCGTCTGCCTCCTCCTGCAGCAGCCGCCACAGCGAGGAGGCGAACGACCGCTCGGCGGGGACAACGGCGTGCTCGGCAAGCGCCTCCGAAACCGCGGGAATGTTGGAGAAGAACGCGAGCGCCTTGTCGCTCTGCCGTGAGGACCGCCACGCAATCCTACCCGCAGACAGAGTGCGAGCACCACGTGCTGGGCGACGAGGACGACGCGTGTGGTGGGCGGAAAGGAAGCCAGAATCTGTCAATGAGAGAAGCAGGGCTGCACAACCTGATAGAGGAAGGAGGTGACGCCGAGCGAGGCGAGGGGCGTGAAGGGGTCGGCCTCGTGGGTGAAGGACGCGAAGAAGTCCAGCACGTGGAGGGCGTCGGCGACGACTTGATAGGCGATGGACGCCTCACACTTGCCGACGCCCTCCTGCAGAAGAGCGAGACACTGCGTGAGCTGCAGCTGCAGGAAGGGGAAGGCAGAGCGCACGAACTCCAGCACCGCCGCCTCCAGCGCGCGTAACACCGCGGGGGACTGCTGCACGACGATTTCTAGGAGTGAAGGGGATCATGAAGGATGGCCATAGGAGGAGCAGAAGTGGCGCAGCACGGCGAGAACGGCGAAGTTCATGTCGAATTGCCACTCGCCGTGCGGGACGTGGGGGGAGTCGAAGGGAGCGTTGCCGTTGAAGCCGTGGAGGAAGAAGAGGAGGAGGTCGAGCGTCTGCTGCATGCAGCGTGGGTGGAGCAGCGTGTAGTCGCGGAGGAAGAAGAGCAGCTCGCTCCAGGAGGAGGTGACGGCATTGCTTGTGCTAGTCGTAACGGAGAGGATGGGCGATCACTTCTGGGAGAGGAGCAGGAGGAGGAACTCTTTGAGCAGGGAGTACAAGTCGATCTGTTTTGCGTACGCGTCGCTCACGCCTTTTACGACTCCGTTGTTGATGCGCTGGATAAGGACATTGCAGAGTTCGTACCCCCCTACGTAACAGAGATACCATTCCAATACCATGCGTCGAGGGGTCAACATCCTTCAGGAGCTCACTCATCCGATAGGGCTTTACTGAATTCCTATGAATGATGTCCAAGAAGCAACACCACTTCAGCAGACTATAGGGAACAAGCACATACACAACGAAAAGCAGATCCACAAAGGACTGGTGCGCGTCCGGGGAGTAGCTTTTGCTGATCTGTCAGCAGATGGACGAATTGCAAACCTGTTGACACAGTACTCCACCCCGTCGATGAAATCGCGATTCAGTGTAAAGTAGGAGGGGAAGAAGGACTGCGGCGACGGTTTCGTGAGAGAATCGGTCAGGGCTTGAACAAGCGGCCGGATCCCCTGCTCACTCACATGAGGGAACGCATACTGCAAGGATTCGTATCTAAAACGGAATCTCCCCGACGGATGCTGCCTACGCTCCTTCGGCTGTTTCTCGCTTTGAAACGACAGACGCATTGTTCCTCAGACTCTCCACAAACTCTCGAACAAAATCGGCGCGATTCATAACCCGATTGTCCATTCTATTGTTATCTCTGCGGCTGCTTGCATTCGACGGGAACCCGGGACATGGTTGCTGCTGTTTTCACGAAGCGGTTAGCGACTCTTCCTTCCCAAACACCTGATTGGGTATTGTCCCTCTTATGTAGTGTAATCACCTAGTCTCCCCCAAGTGTTGCCTGCATTAACACGTTCGATCTCCAATTCTATGGCTTTGTGTTGATGTTGGGAGAGTGGCTTCTCACCTTCGTTTGGGTATTATACTATGAAATAAACTCATTCCTAGTTGGGGATCGTACTGAACGTGTTTCCTCATATGCGGTTCAAGAACATATCCACTTCCTGCCGTGTGAGCCTTTGCTTAGTTGCCATATGCTTCGAAATACTCAAGGTGGTGGAAGGATGGTAAAAATGACTCCTAGAGCGAGTTCGGAATGTACGGTACTTTGTTTTACTACCACACCATCATCTGCTCCATCGTCAACATTATCGCAACGTCCTTTGCGTTGTTATTCAACCTGGGACCCTTATCTGTTCTCCGCGCCAACAACCGAAAGAATCTGATGCCAACCATTCCGGATCTGTCGGAAGGAACGTTCAACTACATTATGTCGGTGACAACCTTCCAGAAGAGTACGGAGCGTGATGGCTGTGTTCCGTAGACCGTGCTATCATCCACATCAACTTTATTCGCTACAACCTGCGTATCGGACGAAAGGCATTCAATTCTCTCCTCCTGAAGCAGTACAAGGATTCACTGAAGCTCTACGTATGATTGTGACGCGGATGTGACGCGCAGCTGAGTAACATCGCGCAGCACCCAGAGGGAGAGAACATGGTCGCTAGAATGCTAATTGCCGTACGGCTCGCTTTCCTTCCTCATCGACAGATGGACTCCTACGGCTTCATCCGGAAGTTCATTCCGCGCCTGCCGTCCACCCTGCTCGTCCTCGGCTACAAGAAGAAGCTGGAAGAGGGCGTTTCGCTGTTTGAGCTTGTCTCAATCGAGTATAAGGGCGACAGCCACATTTGCTACTACTACGCAGATCTGACCGCCTTGGGGTATCGTCTGAACGACAACCAGAAGAAGTCGATCGCATGGCTGTTGAGTGAACTGAACGAGTGTGTCGTGTCGCAGGTGAGAACGTAGCTGTATGTGATGGGAGTTATGGGTAGATTTGCTGTGAACAACTACATCAAAGCTGGGTTGTCCGAGAATGTGCGTCTGGGCGTGCTTCGTCGCACCCGCACGCGGTTGCGAGGCTAGTTTCTTTCCTCTGTACTATTACTCTCCTGTTTGTTGCAACTGCCGAGCGTCTTCAAGAAGGAGGACAGGAAGAGTACTGCAATTCCAGCTCGGAAAGCCGCGCATTGCACGCCTTCTTCATCTCCTGTGCTCTCGCACGGAACTGCAAATCCAGGGCTTTCTTCTCCTCCTCGATAGCGAGGCGGACTGTCTTCAAACGCTCCTCTCTTTCTTTCTATACGTCACTGTTGCATTCTGCTTCGTACGCTCATCTGATCAAAGAGTTCAGGGAATTCGTTGCACTTCTTCAGCGCCTTCTGAACTAGAACATCAAAACACAAGCAGAAAGGCACCGTTTCTTCCCAGGGCTATATAATTAGTCTTTGGCACAAAGGACGTGATATCCGATCGAATCACATCCAACAGGTCGCCAACATCGCGATCCAGACTCGTATCCTTCTAGCGATTAGCATTATTAAATTAGAAACAACAAAGCACGTGTCCGAGAAGGCTTTCGACACTTCCGCCAGACTGTCGCACTCCACTTCCACTCCGAGCGCAAACGTATTAAACGCTATTGTTTAGGTGCTAACAAAACAAAAACCAGGCGTAATGCTCTCCTTGCTCATGGGTTACAGAATTGTGAAAAAGAAAAAATCCGAACTGCCGGAATTGAACCAGCGACCCTTAGATCTACAGTCTAACGCTCTACCAACTGAGCTAAGTTCGGTCTGTTGGTGATTGACTGGCAGCTCACTTAACGCCTGCATTTGCCGTCCTTTCCTTGTTGAAGAATCTGTAATGATACGCTTTCACGACGCGAATACACGCGTTTGGGAGAATGGAAATGCCCATTGAGTCGACTTGACTCAGAAACCACTGCACGCTATCCCCTTGATCATCAAGGCAACCGATTCATCATCTCAGATTGCACCCTATTCCGCATTCAACCCATCCAACTACCATGGTACCTTCTTCCAATCCTCCTTCTAAGCAGCGTAGGTCGTTCTTCTGGCAGCCATTCTGACCAAGTCGGGAAAGGGTATTCCGGTATCTCTCTCGATTCACATGCCTAGTCCTCATTTCCAGACAGTACGTGAATATGAATCGCATGCGCGTGGAAGTGGTTTCTCTTCCTCGGGATTATGCTGTAGGGCATCCTCGCAGTCTTCCCGAAACTGATGGGCGAGACGAATAAACAGCACACCTTCGTGGAAGCCAACAACATGCGGTACTTCTCCCTCCCGCTTTGTAATTGCGCAGCTACGTGTACCAGCCGATCGAGAATCTGGTGGTGCTCGTGGTGACCACCAAGAATAGCAACATCATTGAGGATTTGGAAACGCTGCGTACGCTGGCCAAGTGTATCAATAACATAAGCTTATAAGGCATAGTGGTCCCCGAATATGCCGGCTCTGTGCAGGAAGAGGCGGTGGTGGACCACGCCTTCGACCTGATCTTCGCCCTGGACGAGCTGATCACCTACGGCGGCATGAACGAGACGATCCCGCTGCAGCAGGTGCGCGTGAACCTGGTCCCATCCATCACCCTCCGTAATGACTAGGCGATGGAGAGCCACGAGGAGAAGCTGCTGGCGATGGTGCAGGAGAGCAAGATGAACCAGGCGAAGGAGATCATGAAGCAGAAGGAGAAGGAGCTCAAGTCGCAGCAGCCCGCCGCCTCTAGCTTCGGCTTCTTCTCCTCGCTCTTCTCCACCGTCTCGCAGACCGTGCGCAGCATCGACAGCGCCGCTACGAAGCCTGCTGCCAGTCGTCCCGTGGAGAGCTACGTGGACACACGCGCCACGGCGCCGATGCGGTACGCTTCACTCTCCTCCCTGACGCACAGCGAACCGACCAGCACGCCCTCGCTGGGCCGCGGCATGCAGCTGTCCGGCGCGAAGAAGGACTCCCTGTCGGTAGGCCCTCCCCGCCTGCTTCACCCACAGAACCTGATGCGCGAGGACCACCTCGTGGTGCCCTCCACCACCAAGAAAGCCGCGGCGGCGCCCGTGTCGTCCAGCGCGGTGGACGTGAAGATCGAGGAGGAGCTGACGGTGAAGCTGTCGCGCGACGGGCTCATCGAGACGGCGGACGTGAAGGGCACGCTGTCGGTGCGCGCCAACGCGCCCGAGGCCTCGCGCGTGCTCATCCGCTTGAGCGACTTCGCGGCGCCGGGCTTCCAGCTGCAACTGCACCCCACCATCGCACGCTCCTTCCTGAGCGACCACGTGCTCACGCTCAAGCAGGCCGACCGCGGCTTCCCCGTGGACTCCTCCGTCTCCGTGCTGCGCTGGCGCCAGCCCAACGGCGGCGACGCGCTAGTGCCGCTGTCCGTGACGTGCTGGCCGGAGGTGCTGGAGGACGGCTGCAACGTGAACGTGGAGTACACGCTGAACCGCGAGGTGCTGCCCGCGCTGTCCAACGTGCGCATCTGCATCCCGCTGCCCACCGGCGCCTCGCCCGAGATCCTCTCCGTGGACGGCAGCTACCACTTCGTCGGTGCGGCGTGGGGCGGTGAGGCGTAGTACCCGAAGGAGAGCTTCATCGAGTGGGAGATTGAGGAGATGCAGGAGGACAACGCCAACGGCGTGCTGGAGTTCCACGTGAAGGGAGGCAGCGAGGACGACTTCTTCCCCACCTCCGTGGAGTTCGAGTCGCCACGCACCTTCCTGGACGCTTCGGTACTTTCAGTGAGGGATTGTGATGGGTAGGTGGTGGAAGTGCTGCAGGTGGCCGACAGAGCGCCCGTGTCCTTCTCCCAGAGCAAGTCGATGAGAGTGTCCACCTATACTATAGCGTAGTGGTGTTTGTTATGATGAAATGAGTGCTTGCTTTTGTAGAGGAGTGGGGAGTGGCTGTGATAATGAAGGTGGAGATGGCTGTAATAGTGAAAGGAGCGTAATAACGCTGCTTGTTTCAATCCAAGAAGAGACAGGGGATAAACGAGAAGGGTGTGATGGAAGGAGGTATCAGAAAATGCACCCCAACGCCTTCCTTCTCAACCCTTATCTCCCAAATTGTTGAGTGATATTCCCGACTATTGCCAATAACTGTGAGTGTGTGTTTTGAAAAGGCGAATGGACGTTTCAGAGGAGAGGGAAACCCCTCTCTGGTCATTCTTGCGGCTGCTTACCCCTTCCAGATGGTTTCTGATACTAGAGTTACGTACCGCAGAAGACACTCCTACAACACCGCTTCCAACTCGGTCAGCGTTGTGAAGACTCCCGGTTGGCAATTCGAACGCGTGGTGTGACGAATAGGTGCTCGTCTCACTGTGCACTACAACAAGAAGAGCGTGAGCGCTGCGAAGTGCGGTTGCTGCAAGAAGCCTCTGGCTGGCGTTATTCCTTCGTCGGGCGGGCTCATGGGTAGATTCCCCGTGCTTGCGTGTGCGATATGAGAAAGATGACCCACTGCCAGCGCACCGTGACTCGTGCCTACGGTGGCAATCTCTGCCACAAGTGCCTGCAGGATCGGTACGTGTGTGAGGAATGGGTGTGATGGAGTAGCATTCTCCGCGCCTTCCTCATCGAGGAGCAGAAGATTGTGAAGAAGGTGGCTCAGATGAAGGCCCAGCAGAAGAAGGAGGACAAGTCCACCAAGAAGGCTGGAAAGAAGGCTGGCAAGAAGACCGGAAAGAAGTAAGCTGTGTGGAGAGTATCACTCAAGTGGTGTGTTTGTTGGAAAGAAGGGGTGGAATGGAAGTTGTTTGAGAGGGGTGAAGGTGATTGTGATTCTCTGTGGTGTTTGCTGCTTTTTTCATTCAAGTGATGTGCTGTCTGCTTTGTAGTGAGGTTGCTTGCTGTGGTTAGAGTGTTGTTTTGATCTGTGTGTGAATCACCCGCATTGTTTCTTTCCCTAGGGGTTGTGGAAGCACTATTTGATTTGCCACAGGGGAAAATGTGTGTGGTTCATAGATCATGCTAAACTGTAGGTGAATTGAGTGGTTCTGGAAGGCGGAAAGAGCTTGCTTCAGTGATCGATGGAGTGCATATGCGCACATCGTAGAAGCAGGGGTGTGATGATTTGAAGGGCTCCTAGTTCGTGATTAGCGACAGTGCGTAGATGCTGTGATGTGGAGCAATTCTATAGTCCTTCAGGATCACGAGGTTGTGAGAGATGATCCTGCAGGGGTTGGCATTCTTCAGAGTTCATTGCTCTTGAGGTTGCTGATTGTTGCAAGTGGGTACGAGGCATCACGGCTTTCCGAGCGTCCAAGAGTGGTCCATTCCACTGGGTAGTTACTTATCGGATTCTTCATCTCTAGGACTACCTGCGAATCGGATGGTTGTCTTGCTTCGTATTCGTGGCTATTGCAATACCATCGTATTGCGATGGCTATATGGGTACTATCACAACCCTGCGATGGTCCCTTCTTGAATGATTCATAAGAGTCCTATTCAGTCTTTTATGAATGATGAATCTTTCTGTCCTAATGCAGGAAGCGTAAAGCGCTATTAATAAGCGATGAATTACGGATGGGATTGTTATTGTTCTATATGCATTGCTATAAATGCAATAGTTACCTTTCGATTCGGTCGAATCACTTCCTTCACTACCCATGGACAGATGATCTCCTCCTTCTTTCGCGGCTCCACGGGGACACACAGTTTCCCTGTGTATGTCCAGTTCCTTCTCTTCTCCTTGCACTGGAACATCCACTGGACGAGGGAGCGATAGTGGTTGAAGAAGGTCGCCTCTCTCACTTCTCCCTTGCCGTTGAAGTCGCGAAGCAGCACCGACATGCAGCTCTCGATCGGGTTGGAGGATCGCATCATCATGTGATTGAACTTCCAGTCACACATGAACATCTCCGGAAACTGTTCCAGGAACTTGAAACAGCTGCATTTCTTGTCTTCTGTCTTCCCGACGTCCATATCTCGTTCGAAGGTCTCCATTCTTATCCTCTTCCGTTTCGGATATGCAGGCCTTCCAGTAGTACTGCACGAACTGGTTGAAGTCAACCACGTTGTCGTGATTGGTTCGCGACAAGTCTCCGTGGCTTGTAGTCCACTTCTGTTGCAGGTTCCTGTTCAGATGAACTGCGCAGGGAACCCATTCGGCGTCTGGAAATACCTCGTTCACCGCGGTGAGGATGGACTCGTTGCGGTCGCTGTAGATCACCAAGTCCTTCACTTTCCCAACTCCGGCTTTACTAAGAGCCGTCAAACGTAACCCAACTAGTGTTGCTTTCACCCTGGCAGAGTTCAAAGCCAATGGGCTGTATGGAGTGGTTGCAGTCCATGAAGGAGCAGAGGAGGATCTTCCAACCATCCGTACAATGGCAACCATCTATGTACAGGATGTGCACAGCGTTTCGGAAGTAGTCTATTGCTCTTTTCAGTATGTTTGGGTTTGTTTTAAACGCTTGTAGGATGGGAACCATTCGAAGTGACAATTCCTGTTCTCTGTATGTGTGATGATGCAAATAGTGTGCCTGATGGTTGTACATGCACTAGAGAAGGTGATGGCTGAAGAACTCGCTTAAGTAAAGAAGAATGAGGAATCGTTGAGTCTATGTGAAAAGGAGGATTTGCGTGTTGAAGCAGCTTTAGCAGTGAATGATAGACGAGTTGTTAACAAAAGGAGTTGTGTGCTGGAGAATCAGAAATCTGTTTCCAAGGCAGCAATAATGAGTGATAAGGTTGTAATAGGCGATTATGAGTTGATGGAGAAACAGAATGACAGGTACCAACAACAATTAAAGCAATTAGACATAGAAAGTGGTTTGACGAGTACAAAGCACGCAATCGAACTACAAATGAGATTGTATTGATGACAAGAGTGAAGAATGGATTGGATGTGAAGGGAATCGAATCACGCTTTCCGCAACTGAAAGATTGCAGCAATGAACATCTTGTGAAGTATATAGATGTTGTGAAGAAGGATGACGAGTTGTGGGTAGTGATTCCTTCCAGAGTTTATAGATTAGATTGTAATGGAGTATTGTGATTGCTACTCTCTCGCACAATTCTTGAAACACAAGGATTACATGGCAGAGGAGCAAGTGCGCGAGATCGCTCGTGGTTGCTTATTGGGATTGAATTATCTTCATGAGAGAGGCATCATGCATGGAGTAAGTCAGTGATAATTGTAGTGAGTGAATAGGACGTGAGGCTAATGAATCTGTTTCTAACTGAAGGTGGTGTGTTGAAACTGGGTTACTACGGACTAACAACACAAAGAGAGCTGTATTACAATAAGGAATCGGATTGGATTGGAGTTCGCACTTTTGCTCCTGAAGCGAAAAGAGGAAAGTATGAGATGAAGAGTGCTGTGTGGTCTCTCGGGATGGCTTTGATTGAAATGATGGGAATCATCCCCTATGCTGAGTGGGACGATACCATACACAAAGAGAATGGATCTGCGAAGCTACCATTTAACAGCCTTACAATCAAATCAGACGAATTGCTTTCCTTCTTGTTGGGTTGCTTTCAGTGGGTGAATGAGAGACGGAGTGTGAAGGAGTTGATGGATGTGAGTGTGCTGAGATGGAGAATGATGAGTAGAAATCATTTGTGAAGGAGTGTGAAGAGGAGAGGAAGGAAGTGTTGACTCCATTGGTGAAGATCCTGAGGAATCAAGAGTATTGTGAATTGACACTGCAGAATGATGTGATGGATGCTTATCTGGTAATGTGCAGGTATGGAGTGTGTTGGTATCATGAAGGACTGATTGAGAGATCCCATTCCGTTGTAATGGAATTGAGTTTGAATCGAATAATCGAAGTGGATACTGCGTCCCATAGACTCTTAAGAGTGAATGGCGAGGAGGCGAGTGGCATCGAGCGTGCTAGAGTGCTGGATTTGAGTGACGATGGAGAGCGATGGGAAGGCGATGTGCTTCGCAAACAACCCTATGGCTGGGGCGTGCTGTTTAACGCAGATGGAGAGAAGGTATATGAGGGATTCCGCATTGGGGATGTGAATGTGTGTTATGGAAAGAGTTACTACTCTGACATCCAGAAGGTGGAGTATGAAGGAGAGTGGTTTGAAGGAAAGCGCTGGGGACGAGGCATTCAGTTGGATCGAAAAGGAGAAGTCGTGTTTGACGGTGAATGGATGGATGATGATACCAAGATTGAGCGACGGGTCGTATTGAATGAAGAGACTCAGCTCCTTCCCAGTGGCATTGAAGAACTGATCGTGAGTAGCAACAGTTGTAATGGAAGGGGATGGAGAGTGTTTGATTTGTCTTTCATGTCCAGTTTGCGATTGCTTGAAGTGGGTGATAAGTGCTTTAAGTGTGTGGATGAAGTGAAGTTGATTCTGTTGAGTGACTTGGAGAGAGTGGTAATTGGAAAGGATAGCTTCACGAAGGGTCATAGTGAATGGTTTATTTATCCAGATCGTCATTTCTGCTTGAAGAATTGTGAGAGATTGAAAGAATTGAAGATGGGTCGTTATTCCTTCTCTGACTATACAGTATGTGAGATTGAGAATGTGCCTTCTTTGGAAGTGATTGAAATGGGAGACTTGAATGGAGGTAGTGACAGTTTCTTTCGTGCTTCCTTGGAACTGAAGAGTGATGGTGAAAGAATGAAATGATGAATAGATTTGCCTAGCTTGAAATCACTTGTGTTTGGTTATCAAGCATTCCATGAGTGTCCTCGTGCTGTGTTTGAAAGTGAATCTACCAGAGAGAGAGAGTGATTTCTAGATTTGCCTGAATTGACTTCCATTCATTTTAATTCTGGTGCATTCCAATTCAAGGATGATCAATCGAGTGAACTGATCCTGCGAAGTGGCAGTACAAAGAGGAACTGACGAATAGACTTGCCTAAACTCGCAACACTCACTACTGAAGGAAAAGACAGTTGCACATTCCAGCTTCTTCATTCCGTCACTCTGGAGGGTATTTCCTTACCACTCATCCTCACAAACAGACATGCCTTCTCTCAAAACTGTGACTCTTCCTCATGCATTTGAAAGGAGGTATCAATTGTCTTGCAAGAGTACTCGGAATCAGAGAGAATGAAGCGTAGACATTGGTGAATTGATGAGTCATCCAAACCTGCCCCATTCAAATCCCAATGCAACCATTCATTCCATTGACGACTTCACGAGAATGGATAAGAGTGTGAAAGTGTTGATTGTGGATAGCAATGTGTGCAACAATGAGGACTATACAGTATTGGATTTGTCAGTGTTCTCAAATCTGAAGCTGCTTGGAGTGGGTGATTATTCCTTTTCATACGTTGGAGAGCTGCTGTTGGTTGGATTGAACAAGTTGGAGAGAGTGGTGATCGGAAACGGTTGTTTCAGAGGCAGTTCTGCAGAAGGGGTAGTGAATCGTTTCTATTTGAAGGATTGTGAGAGAGTGAGAGAATTGAAGATGGGTCGTCTTTCCTTCTCGTATTATTCCGCGTGTGAGATTGAGAATCTGCCTTCTTTGGAGGTGATCGAAATGGGGATAATGAATGAGAGTTACAACTTTCTTCGTGCAGCATTGGAACTGAAGAGTGATTCTCAAAGAATGAAATGACCAATAGACTTGCCCAGTTTGAAATCCCTTGTGTTTGGTAGCCATGGATTCTATGACTGTTCTCGTGCTGTGTTTGAGAGTGAATCTACCGGAAGGGGAATGATGACTAGACTTGCCTGAATTGACCTCCATTCTAATTGGTAAGGATGCATTCCTGTTCAGTGGCGGATCAAGTGAGTTGATCATGCGAAGTGATGATGATGAAATGAACTGATGAATAGACTTGCCCAAACTCGCTTCACTCGTGACTACTAGAATCAGCCATACATTCATGCATGTGGGTCGCATCACTCTGGAGGGTACTTCTTATCATTCTATCCTCACAAGCAGACATTCCCTCTCTTACCAATGTTGTTCTTGTTGAGAGGTATACCTTCAGAAGCTTGGAATCCACTCATGTCAAGAGTTCCTCTTCCTCCTTCTCCTCATTCCTAGACATCACTCCCGCTCTCCAGCAGTTTATCCACTTCATTGTTTCTTGCATATGCAACTCGTCAGCACCTTCCCGAGAACAAGACATCTTCATCCAATACGATCACATCGAAGGACAACCCAGTATCTCCACATTGATTCTCTAAACAAGTACATGCTTGGAAGCACGAGAAACAGCTTGCTTTCCCCGTTTGTCGGGAATCAGTGAAGACAATGAAACAGTTATCTATACCACAAAGAATGAACACACACATCATTGCATTTGCAAGGGGAAAGACGAAGAAAGAGAAGCCCCATTCATCATTCCAATGCAACGCTCCTTTTCCTGCATTCGCTCTATATCGAAGAATCCAACCGTTTTTAAACGCAGTTTTGCTTGGATGTGCAGCTTTGGCTCAAGTCTCAGAAGGTAGATCGGAACCTCGATTTGACGACCAGTTTGGCTGGCTCATCTCCATATCCTCTCGGAAGGCGATAAACGTTTCGGAAGTGAAAGAACGAAATGGGTGTGATGTTTAGTTCCGAGGACAGCCGGCCGTGAGCATACGCGAGTACACAAAGCTGGACGACGGAAGGACAAGCCCTACGAAGAAGGGCATCTTCATGACGGAGGATAACTACAAGGCGTTGATGCAGTGCGAAAAGGAGATCAAGACCTTAATCGAGAAGACGAAGAAGGGAGAAACCGAGTAGCCTGTCTCTACCTGCACAATAACTGTTTATTTGGTTTGTTCCAATCATCACACGAACTGTCTCTTCTTGCGGAAGGAGTGGAACAGAATTGTGCTCCATCAGTCGCTCCAGGGGTTGAAACGTCGGATTCCGATAGAGCATGCACCAGACAGAGATGGATTCTTGTATTGACAGCATTCAGTCCATGTTGGACACGCTGCGAAAACAAGTGACGACAGTGGAACGTCTTGAAACGAGAGCGAGCGAAGGATCAAACCGCATGGAGGAACTGGAAAAGAGGGTCGCTTCCCTCAAAATGGAGAATGCCCGCCTAAACGAGTATGTAAGCACGCTGGAAGACCGCATTCGCTTCATGGTCGAAACGAATGTGCAAAAGCCGTGCGTGTCGAGAGCCACGGTAGGGCTTTCGTTAGGAAGTGACCCGTAGGCCGATATTCCAGACGGAGTGATTTTTGTTGCCAAGTCGGAGCGAGACCAGTCCGTTACTGTCAGTCCGGATGCCGTCACTTCATACAAGAAGACGCCGTTTGTGTTAAAGACGTTGCGACTACATCCAATCCTCATGGCTAGCTGTTCCAACGATTCTTGCACCATCTCCTCCGCGGGAAAGTACATCATGAGCATGCCTTCCGTATTCTTCTCGTTTTGGTATGAGGGGTAGTCGCTGAACGTGGTGCGGCTCTGTTGGGTGGGGGAGGGCAAGCCGAAGCGTGTGGTGATCGTGAAGAAGAAGAACAACGACGACGCGACGGCGACGCTTCTTGAAATCGCGGCCTGGCTCCGTTCGCAGGGCATTTCCGTGCTGGTTGAGCCGGACGTCTTCGAGGAGTTGCAGTCCGATTTGGTGGAAACGTGGAACGAAGAGGTGCTTCCTTCACTGCCTACTCACTTCTAGCAGGCCATGCGCCTCGGAAGCATCGTGGACTTCGTCATCACGCTGGGCGGCGACGGCACGCTCCTCTTCGCCTCCACGCTCTTCCCGCTCACGATGCCTCCGGTCGTCTCCTTCCACATGGGCTCGCTCGGCTTCCTCACGCCCTTCAGCGCGGGGGACTACAAGGGCCCGCTCTCCAGCGTGGGCGCTGCGCGGAGTGCTGAGGCGTAGATGATCCGCGGGGACGTGCCGCTGACGGTGCGCTCGCGCCTGGAGTATCACATCATCCGCTACGACGACCACGCGGAGGGCAAGGATGCGTTCTTGAACATGGTCTCCGGGAGTGCGGAGAAGCCGAATCTGCAGGCAGGGACGGGGTGCATTGGTCATGGGTAGATCTTGAATGACATCGTGATCGACCGAGGCACCAGCAGCAGCATGGTGGAGCTGAACTGCTACATCGACGCCACACACATCACCACGGTCCACGCCGACGGTCTGATCATCGCCACGCCCACTGGCTCCACCGCCTACTCCATGTCCGCGGGCGGGTCGATGGTGCACCCTCTCACTCCGGGCATCCTCATGACGCCCATCTGCCCGCACACGCTGTCCTTCAGGCAGATGCTGTTCCCGGACAGCACGGTGCTGCGGATCGAGGTCTCCATGAGCAGTCGGTGTGACGCGTCGGTGAGCTTCGACGGGCAGTTCAAGGAGGCGCTGCATCGCGGCGACGCGCTCATCATCCAGGTGTCCAAGTACCCCGTCCCTTCCGTCTCTCCGGACGACAGTAACATCAATTGGTTTAGAAGCGTGAGAGAGGGTTTGCATTGGAACAAGGCGACTTCATCGCTGTTGTAGGGAATGTTGCTTCGCTGTTTGTTTATCCCCCGAGGGATCCACTTGCTCTGTGCCCATTCTTTTCTTTCTTTCGACTCATGGGTTTTCTGTCAATTCCGAAGGTGAATCACTGCGCAGGCTTGATTCTCCTCATTGTCAACTGCATTCTTCCAGGAATCGTGCATAATTGAGGGCTCATAGCGTAGGTATTGGAACCATGATTGGCGGCTTGCTCAATGCGGGAGGATGCGATCCCTGTATTTTTCTCTGCGGATGGGTCCAACTACTCACGGCACCCTTCATTATCGGATGGATCTGGTCCATCGTCTGGGGATGTAGGATGTGGGTATGCTCCTGTTTCTTGCCACAAACACGCCAGAAGATATAGTACTTCTCCCATAGAGAACGATAGCGCCATTCGCTGAGATCCTGCGTGGAATCGAGCAACGACGAAAAGAACAAACCGATCGATTCCAGCATCCAGTTTGCAGCACAGATCAGAGCCGCTCTCCCAAACTTCTTCATCATGCACTTGAAGTTGTACACGAGTTTTCTCCATTTGTATTCAACGTCAGCATGCATAACTCCAGCCAAATAGGCCTGGCTGGGAAAGAACAGGAAATCGGCGAAGTGGTTCAAAGAATACAGGAAATCGTCGAAAAACGTCAGGATAAGGAACTGAGTGACGTAGTAGCTTGTCTGTACAGTAAAAACGGACAGATGGTACGGGAGAGAGGTCAACGAATAATACACGGCTTTTGCCACGGCTGCATCCTCCTCCGATCGTACCGGTTGAATATCTATGGGTCACGAGACTCCATCACACAAACCCTTCACAGCCGCATCTTCCGGATTCTGCAATGTGTCCTTCAATTCGTCAAGGAGGCTGTTCGTCAGCTGTGTCACCGAAATCTGCATGTAGAAGGCGCTCGTGCAATTCAGCAGCGTTTCAAAAACGATGCCTCTACTCCTCATCTCCAGCACAAACAAGGACAGAGAATCCGGGTGCACGTCATAGTAGTGATTCTCCACAGTCATCCCCACTCCCAATGGAATTGCCTTCAAAACGGTCATCATACGCTGATAGGGAGTGAAGGGAGGGGGCAATGACACATCCGCAGCCGCATCCATGATAAGAATGAAAAGGAATCCTACATCGCACACGACTAGCAAGGAGGAAGCTAGTGTCAAATCGGAGGGTTGCAGCGTTCCATCACAATTCCATTCCCTTCCAGCAAAAGACTCGCGTAAACAACTGTGCAATGGAATACCACTATCGAAAGATCGAAAGAGGCATCTTTAGTGCCGCCGATTTCCAGTCTTTTCAAAAGTGTCCCGTAAATGCACTTTGATATAGTAACTCCCGTAGGCACTCCAGGAATTGAAGGAGTTTGTGAAGAAATGCGGCGACAGTGTCATTAACACAAAGCGTTCCGATGTGAAGGATCTCCCACCCGTACTCGCATCTCTTAAACCCTGATGTGCAGACTGTGAGCCGATTAATCGATATGCTTCGCACTCTCAACAGATGGATTGACGAGATTCCTCCTCTGAATCAGCCTATGCGCTTCGGAAATAAAGCGTTCCGCACATGGAATGAACGATTGTGCAGCGTAGCTATCATTCTCTCACTTCAGCATAGGAAGGACCTGGGCTTCTGGAGCAGGTTGCCCAGCGGAACAACCCAATGATGTGCGTGGAGTTGGCGGGGTATTTGGAGGAGTCGTTCGGCAATCCCACTCGCATTGACTACGGCACGGGTCACGAAACCACATTTATCATTTTCCTCTGTAAGGACTCACAATAACCAATCCCTCCTAGACTGTCTGTACAAAGTGGGCCTCCTCCAGGACAGCGATCTGAAGGCCGTCGTTCTGAAGGTGTTTACCGCCTACCTGGCCGTGTGCCGCCACCTGCAGCGCACGTACTGGCTGGAGCCGGCGGGGTCGCACGGCGTGTGGTCGCTGGATGACTACCAGATGCTCGTGTTCTATTTCGGCGCCTGCCAGCTGCACGGCAACGACTCCTTCGACCCCAAGTGCATTTGCGACAAGCGGCTGATGGAGGAGGAGGCTGGCGAGTACATGTACTTTGAAGCCATTCACTACATTAACACGGTGGGTAATGGCAGCTGCCGCTGAGTGGATAGACAAAGAAGGGCTACTTTTACGAGACCAGCCCCATGCTGTACGATATCAGTGGAGCGAAGAGCTGGAGCAAGATTTGCAGCGGGATGTACAAAATGTGGTGCAACGAGGTGCTCGGGAAGTTCCCCGTGGTCCAGCACCTGCGTTTCGGCTCCATTTTCCCTCTCAACTGGACGCCCTCCGAGAATCCCGCTACGAAGGAATACGCGCACATTTCTCCTCCGTCGATAGAAGTGAAGAGTATGCCCGAGAATTTCACCAAGGCGCCATGGGCGAAGTACTGCTGTTTGTTTCATAAAACGGTCAGGACAATTGGGTCTTGACTGAGTCAGTGGACTTGTCGCAGACTATTTCTTGTCTATTCAAACATGAGCACTCTCTATTTGACGATTGGTACAACGATGATATCAGCCGTTGTGAGTGTGGGTGATGTGGAGAAGATCATTGAACTGGATGATGGAAATGGAATACCTTTCGCGGTGTACATCTACAACAAAACTGTACTCTTCGGGAGAGCAGCAAAGGAGAAGGGCGAAACTGATCCTGGCAATTACTACGTTCATCTTCTCGATATTGCTGGAAAGATATGCAATGACAAGGAATTTGAAGAACTGAATGAGCTGGTTCCTTACCACATATGTCGTGATGATCAGGATCGCTGCATGTTGAAGGTGCGAGAGGAAGGGAAGAGAGTTGGAAAGCACCCACGAGATCTCATCTCCATGATTATGATCCATATTGTGGACATTGTGCGCGAGAAGGGTTTTGACATTAACAAAGTGAAGGTTGTGTATCCGCTACAGTGTGGATCAATCCTGGCTGGGGAACTTATTGAGGCGGCGAAGATGATTCCTGGGATTCCTGTGGAAGTCGTAGCGGAAGAGTGTATTGCTTCCTTGAGCAGTGGCGTTTCTCTCGACCAAAGGAGATGCTGTGCTCTTCTTCTTCATCACAGAGGAAGAACCACCGATTTGTCGGTACTCAGGCCTCATGACCAGCAGTTCCAAGTGTTGTTCAACTACAGTTGTCCGAATCTCGGCGGTGAGGGTTCCACCCACCCCATTGAGGCGATGACCAATCTCTCAGAGGAAGGTGGAGCTGGGGAGCTGCACTGCGCAGAACACAGTGAAGAGAAGGTCTGTTTCCTTTCGGAGACAAGCACAACACCGGCTTGTGATGCCTTCCTGAAGGAGACTGAGGAATCATTGAAGTACGTGTTGGAGGAGATCGGCGAATTGAGGCAACGAATCACCCACGTGGTTCTGTTTGGCGATGGTATGAACCTGCATTGTCTCAAGGAGCGTGTTTGCGACACACTCAACATCAGCACCGCTTCTATGAAGCAGAGTTCGTCGGCACTGTGTAAAACGTTCTATGTGGCTCTGCCGACCGAACATGAGGTTGTTCATTGGATGTGTGGTTACCGCTAGGTGTCGTCAGCGGCTTCTGTGCCCATCATACCCCTTCCTGCTTCTGTTCCCGTTGTACCCCTTCCTGCTTCTGTGCCCATCATTCCCCTTCCTGCTTCTGTTCCCGTTGCACCCCTTCCTGCTGCTGAAGACTCCACCCCTTCATCGGGGCTGCCTGATGAAAGACGAGTCACATGTGCCATATTCACCTTAGAGAGCACGTGCAGGAATATCTATTTGAAAGGGCGGAATAGAACAGGCCATGACCTGAGATTTGCTTTCAAGGGAAAAGAGGCACCGTTGGCATGTATACTATCGAAGAGCAAGGACTCAACAACCATCAAGGTGATTCTGTATGAGGGTCTTCATCGGGAATCCAGCAAGTGCACCGCCATTCGGCAGATCACTTTCGAGTGTGATGCCCATCATAGAGAGATCTTTGGCAAATCCAAGGATCATCGTAGTCTCAGTGTTGATCTCTATTTTACTGTGGACAGCTCTAAGATATGCACCCTTGAAGCAGTATGGAAGGATACGAAGGAAAAACTGAAGGTGATCGAGAATCGCCCTGTTCCTCCGGGCTATCGTCACGCCTCACAGGAGCAGGATAATGCGTCAGTGGAGCAGAGCGAATCGCAGCTGTCCACGCCAACTGCGGCAAACTCCACAACGGAAGGAACGCACGATGATGGGATGAACCCCGTTGAAGCGAATGAGAGAGATAGTGTTGCTATGCAAGTAGCGTTAAATGCGCATAACCTTCATGGACAACTGCAATGGGTTGAAAGCGATAAGCCCGGTCATAGCAGCGTATACCCTATGAGTGACGAAGACGGGAATGGTGTGAATTGATCTCCTTCTCACCTATGCTCCATACGCGTAAAACAGAAAACGAATGTTCTCATCCCATAGAAAGTGACGTGACAACCATGAACGAATTGCAATTACAACTACTACCCTTTTGAGAGACTTGTTTGTTCCAACCCCCCTCCTTTCCGCCTTCCAAATCATGCAGGAATCCAATACAGGGAAACCGCCCTCCCCCTGTCGCTTCTCAGAAGCGGCAGTATTCTTCTTGTTTCTTTGAATCGGAATTCACAATGGGTCGCATGTATGGTAAAGGGTAAGTGGTGTGGCGATGCGTGGTGGTTGGCGTTTCTACGGGAATGGAGCTCTTATCGCTTGTAGAAAGGGTATTTCGGCTTCTTGCCTGCCCTACAAGAGAACCGCTCCTTCCTGGCTGAAGACGACTTCTGCTGAGGTGGAGGCTTCTGTTTGCCGTCTGGCGAAGAAGGGCCTCACTCCCTCGCAGATCGGTGTCTTGCTGAGAGATCAGAAGGGTATTGGTCAGGTCAAGGCCGTGACTGGCTCGAAGATCCTCAGAATTCTTAAGAAGAACGGTAAGGTTTCGGCTTTCCGTTTCTTGACGCCTTAGGACTGGCCCCCTCTCTCCCTGAGGACATGTACTTCTTGATCAAGAAGGCTGTGGCCATGAGAAAGCACCTGGAGCGTAACAGAAAGGACCGCGACTCCAAGTTCCGCCTGATTCTGATCGAGAGCCGTATTCACCGTCTGACTCGCTACTACAAGCGCACGGAGCAGCTTCCTCCCACCTGGAAGTAGTAGGTGTCACGTGAATATGTGTGAGGACTAGCAACTCGGCCACGGCTTCCGCTCTGGTGGCGTAAGCGTCAATGGGTGAAACAAGAGGTGATTCTGTTTGTTGCACATGTGTTGAAGAAGGAGCACAACCGCTAAAGTCACTACGCATCGGAAAGACGCTCGGTCAGGCACTTCACCGCATCCTTGCTCAGAATCAAGTACTCCCTCTTCAGAATATCGTACACGTTGGCTCCCTATGCCTCACAGTGTTCTACGAAACGCACCAGCTGCGGGTGGTAGAGCACGCGCTTCATGTTCCGCGTGGACAAATCGAAGTTGGTGTTCTTCTCCTGCCCGTCGATGATCATCGCTAGGTTGTCGCCGATCATCTTCGTCAGCGCGGCGTTCACCGGAGCCGTCTTCGCACTCTGTTCGTCACTCCAGCCCGCCAGTCACACCTCCACGCTGCACGAGTCCACGATCAGCAGGTGCTCCTCCTGCCACTTCAGCGACAGTGCCGTGCGCAGACCCAGCGCGCGAACTACACTCAACAGGAAAGCAGACGCCTACCCTTGAAGGGGAGCGTGTAGTCGTAGTCGCGAGGACGCGGACCCATGGGCTTGTAGCCGCCTCGCATCTGCGGCGCTCTAGCGAATCAGCCAGCATCGCGACACTCACCGCTTCTGACCCTGACGGGCGCGACCCGTGCCCTTCTGCGCGAAGGGCTTGCGGTTCGACGAGCTAGAATGAATCACGGCAAGCACCCCTACCTAATCTCGGAGAGTGTCTTCACGCAGTGCGTTCCCTGGCGGCGCTTCGCCAGCTGCCACACCACCACGCGGTGGAGGATGTCCTCGCGGAGGGGCATGCCGAACACGCGGTTGTCCAGCGTGATCCTCTCGTCCGTCTTCTCTCCCGTCGCGATGTTGTACACGGGAAGCTCCTTCACCGGGAACGCGAACGGATCCAGCAGCGGCTTCTCTACTCCTCACGCCCATGCTCCGTCGCCACCCTCCTTCGGCGCGAGCAGCGAGAAATCCTCCATCGTCAGATTGGCGGGGATTTGCAGATTCTTCAACAGCGGATTCTCCTCGTATTCCTTGTCTGTGTTGATATAGCTAATTCATTAGCGAAATCATGGAAGCAACGTACAACGATCGTTTCTGCACAGCCGGGGACAGCAGCGGAACAACCCGCGGTGTTTTCTACAGCATCAGCGCAGGGCCGCTCGCCGTACGATCCAGCTGCACGCTACTGTCTTGCACGCTCCGAAACAGCGACTCAGCATTCCAGTGGTTCTGCCTGCACAGAAATCTGAGAAGGGCGGAAAACGGGCACTTTTCGATGGTGCCGGGAAAAGGCCCCATTTTCTCGTCGTGTTGAAAACGGTATTCTGCACGATCTAGGAGCCTTCTTGCGCCACAATGAATTCGGAAGAAGTAAAGACCATTAGTAGTGTGAGCAGAGACAGTAGGGGCGTTCGAAATCCTGTCAGCCACAGTAATCCTCAAACAAGTCATCAGTCTCCCCGAGGGCGAGAATTTCATCCTGATTTTGGATGACGTGACGATGGCGCTGGTGAACTCGGTTTGCGGCCAGTTCGCTCTGTTTGATCGGGGCTGTATCCGTTGCTTCTTCGCGCCGTCGTGTGAGTCCTAGTGATGGAGCACATCCGGTCGAAGCGCGACTGCGTATCGAACGTGACTGCCATCTACTTCGTGGAGCCGACCGAGCTGAACATTGGAATGATATTGGAAGTATTCACACTCTCTATGATGCGTAAGGAGTAGGATTTCAAGGAAATCAAGTCGTTTATCGATGCGGAGAGTTGCATTGACCGGTATCATCGCCTCTCCTCTCTCATCGCGTAGAATTATATACTACGGAATGAACGATCAAAGCGGAGAGAGCTGTCTCTACGACCGCGTGGCCTTGCGCTTCAAGGGAGGTGGAGGCGAGTTGATGCATTTCCCGTAGACCTGGCGGACGACCTGGCGAAGCGCATCCTGGCGAACAAGGTGCTGAACAATCGGCTGCTGGTGGGAATCGCGCCTGTCGCTTCACCCTAGGACACGCGTCTGATTCACATGGACTACCACGTGGAGGAGCCCAACCTGGCGGTGACGGGCATTCCCACGGCGCTGGAGAAGATCTGGGGCAGGAACCGCAACCACGGCGTGCTGGAGCGCATCGCGCACAGCGTAGCGACGCGCGGGCGGAGTGACGTGCAGATGGTGGACATCTGCGTGAACCTGGGCATCAAGCCGCGCGTGCACTACCAGAGCGAGTACCCCTGCGACGCGATCGCGGACCTGTTCGAGGACTACGTGAGTGTGCTCGCGCGGCGTGAGGCGTAGATGCTGCAGTACATCGCCAACTACCAGCCGGTGCTGCGCGAGGTGGCGGCGCGCGGGCGGCGTGAGGACTAGAAGGGGCAGCTGCTGCTGGTGGCGCGCACGTTCGACCCGCTGGTGCCGCTGCTGCACCCCATCAACTACCAGGTGAGTGCGTGAGGCGCCGCTGACGCACAGCCCATGGCGATGGACCTGCTGGCCATCGGCGAGGGTGGTGAAGTAAGAAATAGGTGCGGGCGTGAGGCGTAGTTCGAGTACCGGTCGGAGGGCGCGTCGGAGCCGCGCAAGGTGTTGCTGAACGACCACGACACGATCTGGGCGAACTACAAGTACGAGCACATTCTGAACACGCGCTGTGGGCGACGAGCTATGGAATAAAGCGTAGCGCTGCTCAGCGCGGCGGCAAAGCGGTTCCTGGAGTCCACGCAGGAGAGCAAGGTGACTGCGGAAGCGGCGCGTGAGGCGTAGTCGACGATCCAGGACATCAGCAACCTGATCAAGACGCTGCCGGAGAACAAGCGGCGTAAGGACCTGTTCGCGCTGCACCTGGCCGTGTCGGGCATGTGCGTGGAGCAGTTCAAGAACCGCGCGCTGAACAAGTGCATCCCGCTGGTGGGAGTGGGAGTGTGGGGTAAGGCGTAGGAGCAAGTGATGGTGACGGGCTTCGACGAGGCGGCGAGCAGTCCGAGCCAGTGCGTGTGCGGAGGGTGCGTGAGGCGTAGGGAGAAGATCGTGAAGGAGCTGGAGGAGTTGCTGCGGCAGGATCTGAGGTGAGTGTGGTGGTGATGTGTGAGGCGTAGTCAGCAAGACAAGGTGGGCGCGGGCGTGGCGCCTGAGGGCTAGATCCGTCTGGTGCTGATCTACGCGATCGCGCAGGAGCTGTCGGCGACGACGCGGCAGACGCTGCAGACGCTGCTGGAGGCAAGCCAGCTGGACGTGGAGTACGTGTCGATCCTCGACAACCTGAGCATGCTGGGCGTGCGCGTGGAGAGCGTCGCGGCAGGGGACGGGCGTGAGGCGTAGAAGATGGAGCAGCGCATGGACCGCAGCGACTACCAGAAGGCGGTGAGCGAGGCGGTGGGGCGTGAGGCGCAGGCGAAGCAGCTGAAGGACTCGCTGATGACGAATCGGTACACGAGCCAGCTGCAGTTCGCGCTGAACGACCTGTTCACCAACGCGCTGTCGCCGGCGCGCTTCCAGGTGTACGACAGCGGCACGAATGCCTTCCAGGGCGTGGTCGGCGTGGACATGAGTCGGAGCGTGCGCGGCAACATGCGCAGTGCGCGCGCGCTGAAGTGGCGGCGGTGGTGGCGAGTGAGGCGTAGGAAGTCGAAGGCGGCGGACGCGGAGAGCGCGGCAGTGGAGTGGTACGGGAAGCCGGCGAAGAAGCCAGAGGTGATCACGGGCGAGCCGGTGATTTGCTACGTGGTGGGCGGCACGTGCTTCGCGGAGATCGAGAGTCTGAACGAGCTGGCGGAGGTGTGTGGACGAAACCTGACGATCGGTGGGATGAAGGAGAGGGCATGAGGCGTAGCCACGACGAACATTTTCAAGCAGATGGAGTACGTGGACAGTCTGCGCGATCTGGACTTGTTTGTGTTGTTATTGTGTGTTTGTTTGGAGATATGTGTGTGATGGAAACAGAAGAGGAAGAACAAAGAAGCGACTGTCCGACCCACTGCAACTGGGTGGTGTGGGTGGCTTCGCCAACGCTCTTCACATCACTCATGGTGGGGAGAACGCAGAGCGACAACACACGCAGACTGGGCTCGCGCAAGGCCTCCTCCTGCGCGAACTGAACCAGCAACTCCTGCTCGGAGGAGGAGGTGATATAGTAGGTGTTCTCCAGGAGGGAGGAGACGCACTGCAGGAAGGCGGCAGTGTTCTTCTTGCTCTTGCGCATGCGCTTGAAGAGGATTTGGATGAGCTGGATGCGCTGGAAGTGGGAGGCATGGCGGGCAATGGCAATCAGCAGGTCCACGATGGAATCAACCACCAGACTGTCGTCCGTATTGAGCAGTCCACTTTCAACACTCAGGTACTCCTCCAGCAGCACATCCACGGGAAGATGACAGAGACTGTAGATGATCGAGGCGCTTGAGGACGGAGAAGAGTTCTGGATGACGGAGAGCACTGCAGAGGGGGGAAGGTAGCTGATGAGCAGTCGGAGGAGGAGTTCACGTTCCTTGGGAAGCAGAACAGGGGATTGCAGAATGGACACTTCGTCCTTCATAAAGGACTCAATGACATCTGGATAGGCTTCCTTCAATTTGATTAGGATCAGCAGCATGGTCGTCCTACAGACTATCGAGCCGTATTTCATTGCCTGATGATAATAGAACTATGAGTGAAAGGAAAGGAAGACGGGAGCCTGTAATAGCGGAATGCAGTGTGGATTGCTTGCATTTCTAGCAACAATGGATAACAAGTGATTGCCGAACAGCACGCGCTGCTCTTCGGAGAAGGATGCGAAATCGAAGACACAGCACATTAGAAGACTGATGAGACGATCGTATATCTCTAATTGGAATGAGGGAAGGAGAGAGACAGACCATCGGAGGAAATGGCGCAATCACACTGCAGAAAGAGCTGCAACTCTTCATCTGCGTTTCTCATGATGAGAACAGTGTGCTGAGTGAGTATGTCGAAACAGCAGAATGAATGATGAGTGTGTCTTTATGTGATGATTTTGTGTGTAAAACAAACAAGACACAACACTACGATGGTAAATACCATAACATACAAACGTACTATAATAACTCTCTGGAACTACCACACACTGAAGTGAATCTCTCATCTGCTTAGCCACTTCATAATTGGATTTTGTTAGTACCTTCATGCCATTATTCTTTCCCAGGGAACGACACAACTCAATTGCATCTTCCACCATCTTGAACTTGTATCTACGCATGTCACGCTCCTCTCTCCCCTACACTGGCACAAGAGGTCCTATGATCTCCTCTGAGAACACGCGCATGGACGGATTTACATCCGCCAGAACGGTGGGCTCCACGAAGGTTCCACCGAGAGCATGCCGCTTTCCTCCGCAGACGATCTTGGCTCCCTTGCTCACCGCATCATCCACAAGGGAGAGGAAGTTGCTCACCACTTCCGAATTGTACAAGCAACCAATCGTATCGCCATCATCCATCGGGTCTCCCACTCCATATTTCTTCAAGTCTTTGGCGAGGAGCCTTACGAATTTGTAATAGATACCCTCCTGTACGAGTACGTGACCCATCCTGTTGCAGAATTGCCCAGAAAAAAACATCATAATGCCTCGGCAATAGCTCAGTGCTTCATTCATGTCTCCATCCTTGAAAAGAACAGGGGGAATGCCTGGAGTGTAACGCAATTCCCTATCATTGCGACACATCTCTTTGCAATAGGAAGCAGTATCACAATAGGCGAAGGAGCACATGCCCTCGGTGTGGAACATCACTTCCTTCACAGCCGCCTCGTTCTCTCCAGTGGATGTGATCACGTTGAAAACGCCCTTGGGTAAGTAGGGGTCCACCAGCTTTGCAATACTCAGATAGGTGAGCGGTGTTTCACTGGGAGCCTTCAATACGACTGGATAGCCAGCAAAGAGTGTTTCTGCGATTCGTTGGAACACGATTTCATGAAGGTAATTCCACGAAGGGAGAAAGCCTGCTATCCTACCATGCCTGGATGCGATTTCAGTCTGTATATCACTTGGAGGAAGTGAATCAAGCCACGAAGCAGTAATAAATGCACATTGCACTCCGCTTATTACACAATAGGCGTCACGTATAGTTATTCCGCTTTCTTGTGTCAGTAGTTCGGTTAGTTTTGTTTCATTATCCTCGATTACTTGATAGAAACGCGATAAGTTGGCAAGTCGCTCCTAAGTATCATCACGGATGTGAAGAGCAACACTCTCCTCCATCTGGGACCACACCGGTTGAGCGGCTTTTGCGGCATTAATTGCAGCCAGTGCATCATCTCGGGTGCAATTCAGCGCCTTTCCCACAATCTCTCCATTGAATGGGTCTATACTGTGAATAACCACGATATCGAGTACTCTTTACCAGAATCGCATGATCGCCATGAAGCCAAGATCCGTTGATGTAGGCCATTTGATGATTAGCCAGCTACAAAAAAGAGACACAAATGGAAGGCATACAAGCGATCGTGTGCTCATGCAAGAAAGACACCTTTTGGCTGTGTACTACTTGTCAGCTTCACTAGAGAAGCTAACCCTTAGAAGCTGCATCTTATTAGCAACGAAAGAGTGAGGGAGTTCTTTTTCATCAGTTATGCTGCTGTGCCGTTTATTGCCTGTATTCAGCACAGTCTATGCTTACCACATGATAACAAGAAAGGGTGTGCCCTATAAAGCGCACTCCCACTCCATTATATGCACAACAAACACCCAGATGGTTCATATCACTTAGTTCACCGGCTTTCCGATGGCGTAAACCTGGAAACCGATCTTTCTCAGCTTCGCGTGATCCAGGATGTTTCTTCCGTCGAACAAAAACGCGGGCTTCTGCATGTCCGCGTAGATCCTCTCGTAGTCCAGGTCCTTGAACATGTCCCACTCGGTCATCACCAGAATCGCATGCGCGCCCTTCGCGGCCTCGTACGGGTCCTTCACCATCAGCATGTCCTTCTTCAGCTGCGGACAGGTGGCCTCGCTCACGCCGCACGTGTACTCCAACTCCATGTACATCGACGTCTCCGTCGTCTTCGGGTCGTACGCCACGATGTGCGCCTGCTCCTCCAGCAGAATCTTGCTCACGTACGCCGCGGCCGTCTCGCGCGTGTCGCCTGTGTCCTTCTTGAAGGCGTAGCCGAACATCGCCAGGTGCTTTCCCGCAACGGTGTCGAACATGTCGTGGATCACGCGGCGCGCGAAACTCTCCTTCTGGTAGTCGTTCATGCGCACCACCCACTTCCAGTACTCCGCCACCTCCGGCAGCCCGTACGTCTCCGCCAGGTACACCAGGTCCAGCACGTCCTTCTGGAAGCAGGAGCCGCCGTAGCCGACGGACGCCTGCAGGAAGGCAGCAGTGTTCTTCTTGCTCTTGCGCATGCGCTTGAAGAGGATTTGGATGAGCTGGATGCGCTGGAAGTGGGAGGCATGGCGGGCAATGGCAATCAGCAGGTCCACGATGGAATCAACCACCAGACTGTCGTCCGTATTGAGCAGTCCACTTTCAACACTCAGGTACTCCTCCAGCAGCACATCCACGGGAAGATGACAGAGACTGTAGATGATCGAGGCGCTTGAGGACGGAGAAGAGTTCTGGATGACGGAGAGCACTGCAGAGGGGGGAAGGTAGCTGATGAGCAGTCGGAGGAGGAGTTCACGTTCCTTGGGAAGTAGAACAGGAGACTGCAGAATGGACACTTCGTCCTTCATAAAGGACTCAATGACATCTGGATAGGCTTCCTTCAATTTGATTAGGATCAGCAGCATGGTCGTCCTACAGACTATCGAGCCGTATTTCATTGCCTGATGATAATAGAACTATGAGTGAAAGGAAAGGAAGACGGGAGCCTGTAATAGCGGAATGCAGTGTGGATTGCTTGCATTTCTAGCAACAATGGATAACAAGTGATTGCCGAACAGCACGCGCTGCTCTTCGGAGAAGGATGCGAAATCGAAGACACAGTACATTAGAAGACTGATGAGACGATCGTATATCTCTAATTGGAATGAGGGAAGGAGAGAGACAGACCATCGGAGGAAATGGCGCAATCACACTGCAGAAAGAGCTGCAACTCTTCATCTGCGTTTCTCATGATGAGAACAGTGTGCTGAGTGAGTATGTCGAAACAGCAGAATGAATGATGAGTGTGTCTTTATGTGATGATTTTGTGTGTAAAACAAACAAGACACAACTCTACGATGGTAAATGTCATAATGCATAAACGTACCATAATAACTGCCTCCCAACACCATGCACTGAAGCGAGTCTGCTGTCTTCTTAGCCGCTTCATTATCGTATGATGTTAAGAGCATCACACCACTATTCTCTCCCAGAGAACGGCACAACTCAATTGCATCTTCTGCTGTTTTGAACTTGTATCTACGCATGTCACGCTCCTCTCTCCCCTACACTGGCACAAGAGGTCCTATGATCTCCTCTGAGAACACGCGCATGGACGGATTTACATCCGCCAGAACGGTGGGCTCCACGAAGGTTCCACCGAGAGCATGCCGCTTTCCTCCGCAGACGATCTTGGCTCCCTTGCTCACCGCATCATCCACAAGGGAGAGGAAGTTGCTCACCACTTCCGAATTGTACAAGCAACCAATCCGATTGTCCCTATTCATCGGGTCTCCCACTCCATATCCCTTCACATCATCGGCGAAGTGGCTTACGAATCTGTCATAGATACCATCCTGTACGAGTACGTGACCCATCCTGTTGCAGAATTGCCCAGAAAAAAACAAATCGCCATGGCAAAAGCTCAGTGCTTCATTCATGTCTCCATCCTTGAAAAGAATAGGGAAACAGTAATAACCGTACTCCAATATGTGATCATTGCGAAATACCTCTTTGCAAAAGGAGGCACTATCACAATAGGCGAAGGAGCACATGCCCTCGGTGTGAAACATCACTTCCTTCACAGCCGCCTCGTTCTCTCCAGTGGATGTGATCACGTTGAAAACCCCCTTAGGTAGGTAGGGGTCCACCAGCTTTGCGATACTCAGATAGGTGAGCGGTGTTTCACTGGGAGCCTTCAATACGACTGGATAACCAGCAAAGAGTGTTTCTGCGATTCGTTGGAACACGATTTCTTGAGGGAAATTCCACGAAGGCAGGAATCCAGCTATCCGGCCATTCATGGGTGCGATTTCAGTCTGTATACCACTTGGAGGAAGTGAATGAAGCTCTGAAGCCACATAAAGCTCATCCATAACTCTATCTACTGCACCAAGGGCGCTGCGTATAGTCATTCCGCTTTCTTGTGTCAGTAGTTCGGCTAGTTTTGTTTTGTTATCACTGGTTACTTGATAGAAACGCGACAAATAGGCAAGTCGCTCCTAGTCATCATAATGGATGTGAAGAGCAACACTCTCCTCCATCTGGGACCACGCCGGTTGAGCGGCTTTTGCAGCATCAATTGCAGCCAGTGCATCATCTCGGGTGCAATTCAGCGCCTTTCCCACAATCTCCCCATTGAATGGGTCTATACTGTGAATAACCACGATATCGAGTACTCTTTACCAGAATCGCATGATCGCCATGAAGCCACGATCCATTGATGTAGGCCATTTGATGACTAGCCAGCTACACAATGACGCAGAATCAGAGCAGTGACGATGGAAAAGGGTCTTGCAAAAGACATGAGCGGCCTCTTGATTAGCTATTGACTAGTAACGAGCAATAAGAAGTACATTCATTGCAGCACGGATTTAAGAGAGAATGCATAACTGATTGAGGAGAAAACGGGACATTTTATAGAATTCGGTCCGACATGAATTGAAAAACGGGGGATGCCGCAAGGAGACAACAACACACGAATAACCGATAGTCCATGAGGGGCACTTATGAACTGAGACTGAGGGTCGTGCTGGAGCTGTTCTTCGTTCTGTTTGCTGTGGGATTGATTGTACTGGTGTCGCTTTTCTATCACTGTGCAGAATGTGCTTCTACATCGCATCGAGAAGGAGGTGGAGTGGAGGGTTCTTCGGAACGACTTCTTTCCCGAACAGATCGTTGTAGTCGATAAGGAAGCCTTCGAAGCAACTGGCGCTGCTGCAACGCCTCGATTGCAGTGTATTCCCAGAAAGAAGCCTGCGTCTCCAGCGACAATTGCCATTCAAGCGTCTTCAAACCTTCCTTCTGTGTCAAGAGAAGAAGAGTTGATACCATCCACGCTACCGCCTTCATTGAAAGGGGACGAAGCGACATCTCCCGTTCCTTCAGAGAAGTTCGACTTGGTGTTCTTTACGACTGTTGAAATGTTCGGGAAGACAGTGAGTGAAACTGGATGTCATAACGACTAGAAGCTTCCGCAGCGCATAACGAACACATTGAATATGCTCGATTTGTTCCAGCGAAGCTACTCCTTCCGCGCAATCATCTATACGAATGACCCTGTGATTGTGTCCGTGTGCAACGCCCTCCATATCATGACGGATGGAAACTACGAGTGGCCTCGTCGTTGTGGAGTGAGACATAGAGTGAATGTTCACAACATGCCCATCATGCGCTACATGTTCGTGAGGAGTCAGCAGTTGCTGCAGAGCCACTACTACGGTTATATCAACAGTGACATCGTTGTGGCGCCCAATCTATTCGATGTGCTGAAGTCGTGCAAGAAGCTGGTGGAGAAGAAGAAGATCAAGCCGAGAGTCAAACAAACGGGATGCGGTTATGTGTAGCATGAAATTGCTTCGATTGTGTGGGACGTGTTTCGGTTGGGCATCATCAACACGACGTCGATCACTTCATACGAGAACTACCTCCTCAACCACATGCAGTATCTGAAGCAGCAGCGCGACTACCGCAGCGCCGACTACTTCATTTTCTCCGAGAATGTGGATTACTCCAAGATGGAGTCGGCAGTAGTGGGAAGAATGCGCATCGACAACTACATGATGAGCTACATATTCCAGCAGAACGGCAGCCTCGTGGACGCCACTTGGCGGGTGATCGGCATTCACCAGGGCTTGGAGGGATACAAGCAGCACACGCGCAGCGGAAAGAGGAAGTCGGACCTCGAGTGGAACTATCAGTGGTTGGCGGACATCCAGAAGGCGAAGGGCAGTCTTCAGTTCGCGGACTATCGGTTCGGTGGGTGTTGCTGCGCTGCGTGATCTGTAGCTGGAGACGAGTACACCCGCTTCATTACGAAGCGCTTTTCGGAGAGACGCAACGTGGTGAAGCTGCACAACATGTCGCGGAAGGAGAAGGAGCGCCTGAAGATCGTGACAGACTTGAAGTGGTGGTGTTTGATCCAAAAGAATCCAAATGGATGCAAAAGAATACAAAAGAATCCAAATGGATGAAAAGAAAAGATTGGCACAACTTGGAGTCGCACACCACCGCCGCATACCGGAATTAACATCACATTTCACAAAACACGTACGTTATTTTACGAAGCGCGAACTGGAGCTATGATACGGCCCACTTAAGGCAATATGACACTCCACCTATGAACTATCAGAATAAACTCCGAAGAGATCCCATACTCAATGATAGAGCGGAGAATCACAATTAGATACACGGCAGCACCTGTCCCCCACAACCCCCCTAGTTAAGCCCCAGAGTCTCTTCCCGTCCTTCCATTATGGGTTTCCCCCTTGCTCCATTCTCACTCATTCCGCAATCGACATGCCACCGTTTGCTCCCGATCGGTTGGAAAAGAGACGAAAGGACGAAAGCAGCGGTATTCCGTCCAATGTGCGCCTGTCATCCTGGGTTTCACAGCTAGCCGTCGCTTCCCTACCCGTGCAGCAAGCTGAGCGAGGCGAATCAAGTGCTGAAAGACAAACCGTCCGAAACACTGGTCGTGGGGATGCGGGAAGGAGAGTACTGCTGCTTGAGCGGCTCGTATCTGTTCCAGGTGCTGAAGGGTTCTGTGGATGCGCTAGGTTGTTGCGCTTCGATTCCCCTAAATCGTAGAGTACAAGGCGACTGCGGGAGAGAATATCTACTTTGTGGAGAGCCCTGCCGTGGACAACGGAATTTGCATCCGGGCAATCCCCTCAGAGAGCGATACAGTTGTGAACGGTTTTCTCCTCAGCGACGATTCAAGGAGTGAGTTTCAGCGTATGATGGAAGAGTACGAGGGTAGAGGCGTGAGTTCGGTGTGTTGGCGTAGTGGTGGTTGCTTTCTTTTCCAGCGACAAGAGAACGCTTTCGGCGGGCTTCCAGAACGCGGCTCGCAAGCAGGGCAGTACCGATTCAGTGACCGACGCGACCTTCACCATTCCCACCGCAACACTGCTGACTCCGTTCTATATACTCCCTCTAAAGCACGCTTCCAAAACCGCCTTTTCCAGCCTCGTCCATTTCGACGAATCCTGGACGAAAGTAGCTTCTACGGGAGTGTTGCGACAGTAGACCCTCAGCACAATCGCGTCCTGCGAGCGGAGCGTGACGCTCGTGATGGGCGCGAAGAACGTCGGCAAGAGCATGTTCTGCCGTGGCCTGCTCAACGCGCTGCTGAACCGCAACCGCAAGGTGGCGCTGCTGGACCTGGACGTGGGCCAGGGCGAGTTCACCATCGAGGGCATGTTCTCGCTCACGCAGGTGACGGAGCCGCAGCTGCGTACCTCCTCCGTGCCGCACTTGGAGGCTTCCGCGCAGCAGTGAGAGCGGTCCGCGCGGGTTACGACTAGACGCGTGTTCTTCGGCGACCGGTCGCCCGAGCGCAACCCGCTGCGGTACCTGGAGGCGATCCACTTCTTGCTGCAGCAGTACTTCACGACCTGCTCGGGTAGGCCTGTTTCCCCGCGGTGACGCGCAGATCTCCCGCTGGTGATCAACACGTGCGGTTGGATCAAGGGCATTGGCGCCAGCATGCTCAACGAGGTGTATCGCGGCATCAGCTGCACGCACGTCGTATTCGTCGTGGTGCGCGCCTTCTCTGAGGCATAGCTGCAGACTCCCGAGACGGACGAAACCTGCCCGATTTTGGACATCGACGAGAAGAAGCTGTTCACGCTGCCGGCGCAGAAGGCCGAGGGGAAGAAGGCGAGTCCGGGAATGATCCGAGAGAAGCGGCTGGTTCACTATCTCGTCGGGGAGTACGAGACGAAGCTGGGCGATCGGCTGCTTGCCCTGCCTCGGTATACTTTGCCGCTCGCGCGCTTCCAGTACTTCATTGGTCCTGTGCGTCCCTCACTGTACTACGTGTCACTGGCGGGAAGCGTGGTTGGATTGTCGGCCGATCCGTCCTTCGTGGCGAGAGAAGAGAATCTGGTGGTGAAGGAAGGGGAGATGGCTGTGGCGAAGGAAGGGGAGATGACTGTGATAAAGGAAGAGAATATGGTGGCGAAGGAAGGGGAGATGGCTGTGGCGAGGGAAGAGAAGATGGCTGCAGTTGCAATAGACACATCAACGCCGTTCCCTGATGCCCCGTACATTCCTCCCCTTATGAACAAACTCCCCATTTGCCTGAATGTGGGGGTGGGCGTCGTGTACTCCATCGATCTGAAGAGGAGTCTCGTGACGCTCATCACGCCGCTCGGCAAGGAGGAAATGGAGAGCGTGAACACGATCATCATTGGCAAGCAGGCGTTGCCGCAGGCGTTGATGGAGAATGTGGGACTGCTTCGGGTTGCTCACAAATAGTCAAAGTCGGGAATCGTCCAATACTACGCATCGAACATTGCCGGCGTGGGTAGCATGGTCGTGAAAGCGCGGCGCGATCTAAAACGAATAGTGTCTTCTTAGTGCCGTGTTTGTTGGATTGAGAGGGTTGCTGCTGGAATCGTGCAAAGAACCGCGGTTCGCTCCCCCAGATCGCCCCTGTTTTTGGCATGGCTGCATTTTGGCTTCCTGCGCAGTCAATAGCGATTATCATCTTGTGCAAACGATTCTCTTGCGATGGCGCAGACAGTGAAGACTATTGTGAAAACCCAGAACGGTGCTAGCGCTGGTGCCTATGGTAATTCGAAGGTGACTGGAATTGAGCTGTTTGAATTGGCCTATTCGCATGACCTCTAGCACTCCCTACTCTGTTCTTGTGACTAGTGTTGTATTTGTTGCGGGCGTTGTTGTTCTTCATCTCCTCCACAAGCTCTTCTAAATTCCCTCTGGACTTGTTGATCTATGAAAGATAATATCATACGGTTATATTCGCTCTGTTTGTTGCCGATCTCTTCTTTCCCTTTTCTGTTTGCCTCTCTCCTTTTCCTCCAGAGTGCTGGCGAGTCGTGCGTCCTTGTTTTCTCCTCCCTGCTTCTATCTCGTCGATGGTCGCATCATCTGTGTCTCGACTGCAGTCACTCCTTCATGTCCTTGGACTCGGAATAAGCGCTCCGGTGAAACGAACAAATCGGCGAGAGAAGGAGTAGTAAGAACCGTCCTTGATCATCAAGCAGGACGACCACTGAACGTCAGTATCTTACTCCCCTTTCATTTTTCTTTTCGGAGAACCGCTTTTCAATGGAGTGTAGGGGGTAGTCGGCTTCGAAACTCACTCATAGCAACAGGCGTAACGATAGAGGACGTGAATCCACATGTGAGAAGTGGAGAAACCGGCGGTAATACCTAGTTGATTGAGGCACAGTACGCCGTGCGTGGTCAAATTTGTGTGCGAGCTCAGGAGATCGAGAAGGATCTCAAAGAAGGGAAGAAGTATCCCTTCTCTTCTCTTGTCTACTGCAACATTGGCAATCCCCAAGTCGCATCCGTGGCGGTGTGTGATGGCTAGCAGTTGCATCAGAAACCCCTTACCTTTGTGAGACAAGTCCTTGCCCTGACGTCGTATCCCGATCTGGTGAACCTGGTTCCGGAAGGAACGTTTCCCACCGACGCAGTGGAACGTGCACAGCAGCTGCTGAATGCGAACCCTGGAGGCAGCGGCGCGTACAGCGTGAGCAAGGGCATTCCTTTAGTGTGTAAAGACGTGGCCGATTTCATTTCTCGCCGCGATGGCTACCCCTGTCCCGCGAGCGAGATCTTTTTATCGAACGGCGCGTCGCAGTCTGTTCAGAACGTGATGATGGTTTTCTCCGGCCATCCCGACGATGGTTTCTTGGTTCCCATCCCGCAGTACCCTCTCTACTCTGCCACCACGTCTCTTTACGGCGCGAAGCTCGTCGGCTACTACCTCGACGAGGAGAATCGTTGGGGCCTGGATCTGCAGGAGCTGGAGAAGTCGATCGCGTACGCGAAGGAGAACCACATCCACTTGAAGGGCCTCGTGATCATCAACCCGGGCAACCCGACCGGCATGGTGGCGATGGATGGCGATGCTGACGCGTAGTGCCTGAAGGAGGCGGACATGCAGGACTGCATCCGCTTCTGCATCAAGCACAAGCTGGTGCTGATCGCGGACGAGGTGTACCAGGAGAACATCTACGTGGACACGGCGCACTTCGTGTCCTTCCGCAAGGCGGCGCTGGACATGGGCGAGGAGGGCAAGTGTGCCCAGATCGTGTCCTTCCACAGCATCAGCAAGGGCTTCTTCGGCGAGTGCGGCCGACGCGGTGGGTACATGCAGGCGATGGGCTTCGACGCGGCGGTGCAGGCGCAGCTGGTGAAGCTGTGGTCGATCAACATCTGCTCCAACGTGGACGGCCAGGTGGCGCTGGACGTCATGGTCAACCCGCCCAAGGAGGGCGAGCCGTCCTACGCGCTGTACCGCGCCGAGCGCGACGCCATCCTGTCCAGTCTCAAGCGCCGCGCCACGCAGCTGTGCTCCGCGCTGGACGCGCTGCCGGGTTTGAGCTGCCACCCCATCGACGGGTCGATGTACGCGTTCTTCAAGGTGCTGCTGCCCAAGAAGGCGGTGGAGGAGGCGAAGGCCCGAAAGGTGAAGCCGGACTACTTCTACTGCGAGAAGCTGCTGGAGAACACGGGCATCGTGACGGTGGCGGGCAGCGGCTTCCACCAGAAGGACGGCACGTACCACGTGCGCACCACCATTCTGCCGCCCGAGGAGCAGATCGAGTCGGTGATTATGCGCATCAGCGCCTTCCAGAAGTGGTTTATGGATCAGTACAGTGAGTTGCATGTTTATTAAACACGAGCATAGGGTACAAGTTATAACTCGGGGCCTTGCCACCTCTCGCGCGTGAGAGGGTGCTTAGCGAGCTTCGCCACGATCTCCGCATCTGTCTCGCTCTCCAGCGCCTTGAGGACCGCCTTCATCCCGTAGAGCTGGCGCGTCTTCTTGTCTACGCCTCATCCGCACGCCCTCCACGCACCAGACTCGTCCAGAATCAGGTCTACCACACACTCGCGCACGCACGCCACGCGGTCGTGGGCCAGCATCACGATGATGGGCCGAATCATCTTCTTGAAGGAGTGAGAGGACAGCAGCCTCTTCAGCTGTGGGCAGCACAGCAGGAACATCTCGCGCGTGTTGTACTTGGGGGACTTCGCGAACAGGATGATCTGGAACACGTACACCACGCCTCGCTTCGTGTTCGCCTCCATCGCCGCGTTCAGCACCACGAAGGTGCACGCCGCCCTACGCCTCACCGCACCGTCGCACTCTCACGTCTCGCGCCGCACGATCTCCACGGGGTCGTTCAGCAGCGTCAGGAACACGGGCGCCACGGCCTCCAGCACCACCGCCTTCGGCAGAATCCCCACCAGCTTCGGCAGCTGCCGCACCACCTCCACGCGCATGCGCCACTGCCGCGTCTCGCGCAGGCTCTCCACGATGTGCGCCACGCTCTACGCCTCACGACCACCGCCCGCCGGCACCTCCGCCTGGCGCACGCGCTCCTCCTCCGGCAGCGCCTCGCAGAAGTCGGCGAAGTGGCTGAGCACGCCCGTGCGGACGTCCTCGCGGTCCTCCAGGAAGTGCGCCTGGACCGGCACCAGGAACTTCTGCGCCAGCTTCGGTCCCACGATGCGCGCCACCTCGTGGAGGGAGTGCGCGAGGCTGCGCCGCACGATCGGGTCCGTGTGATGCGAGAGCCGCCCGTACAGGTCGCTCATGTCGTTCCAGAAGCTGTCGCAGGAGGAGAGCGCGCGCAGAACCGCGGGGAAGTAGAAGGCGCAGCACCGGCTGTAGAGGTTGCTGGGCAGGTCGTCCTTGGCGTTGCCCAGCTGCATGTACCGCGTCTTCACATCGTCGTTGATCTGACGATCAAGTCGGAGTCATGCACCCACATTGAAGTGGCTGGGAATGACGGCGATCAGGTGGCCCAGCGTCTGCAGCATGGCCTGCTTCACCCAGGTGTTGCTACGGGTCGGTTTACCCTCACTTGCCCACTCGTCGCGAAACAGCTCGCCAATGGTTTTGGTGATGGTCAGAAAGGTCTTGTGCGAGCGGACGTTGCAGAACACCTCCGGGATGACGATGGCACACGCGCGCTTCACCACCCACGACGGGCTCTACGGACAAGGAGAGATGCTGGCGGTACGCGAGCGTTCAGCAGCAGCGCGTTGAAGATGTCCTCCTCCACCTGCTGCACGTCCAGGATCGAGGAGACGGCGCCGAAGGCGAGAATGGCGTGCTTGCGCACCTGGCAGAGCGGGTCCTTGGAGAGCAGCAGCAGCTCCGACACGCCGAATTCGGACATGATTTCGGAGCCCAGCACGCGCGCGGCGCTGCGGAACAGCTTGCAGCCGATGATCTTGTACTCCTTCTCGGGGTGCTGCACATACTATGCTTTAATGTCGGAGACGACACTCACCTGCAGGATGAACAGGTAGGTGTACTTCCCCTGGTCATCGCGGTGGATGTGGGAGCAGCAGGCCACAAAGGCGTCGATCGTGGCCTTCTGGACGGATTCGGTGATGTCCATCAGCGTTTGCTTGAAGAGAGGGAAGAAGACGTTCTGCGTCAGATCAATCCCCTCCTCGTAGGAATAGTCGAAAAACAGCTGCAATTGAACCCCCCAAACAACGACAACCTTTGCAATGTACTCGAACTGGTTCAACGCCACGCAGCGGATGCAGTTATCTCTGTCGGCGACCAAATCACCGAGGATGGGAACAATCGTGTCTTTTACGCTCTGGAACTGTCCCTTTTCGCAGCAGTCCTTGATGTCCTTAATGAAACAATACCTAGCACTTAAAATGCACCATCATTCAAACCGCTGCACTAATATGTCGCTGAAGGCGTATTTCCGGATGCGGTCTTCATTGCTCAACGTCATGTCGGTAGCAAACTCGTTGAGAGGATTGGAAGACTCTGTACTATCTTCGAGTTAGTCCATCAAAGAAAAGGAACCATCGATAACAACATCATCAGTGACAGCTTCAAATTCCTCCGAATACTACGAGATGAGAGTTCGCAAAAACAGCGTGCATCTCCGATCTGCTCCATGGACGAATCGATCAAGAGATATTTGACATTCACGACAACCGCGGTTATTCGATGAAACGGGAGGATGCTCAATCAAGGATTGCTGGAAGTGATACTCCATCCATTCGCAAAGAGTGGGGATGAGGAACCAACTGTGGAGATGGCACTAACGGTTGTGTAGATGCTGCCGAATTCGATTCTCTTCGAGATCAGCGGGACATTGAGCAATCCAAAGGCAAGCTGGGATCAGAAGCTGGAATGTCTGAAGAAATTACGCGTATTCGTGAGGGGCTTGGTGATTATGGCGTAGTTGCTGTGCAGCCAGAGTGGAAATGGACTGCTTGCTTCACAAATCGACACGAATATTAAAATGGGGCTGATTGCCTGCGTACTCTTTTCTTCCTCTCCTATTACGGCGTAGGTTTCCGATAATCGTAGTATGCTGGTGACGGAGGCGTGTGCGACGATTGCTGACTTGTGTCGTCTATTTGGTAACGGCTTTTCGAGCGCCGCCATGGAGATGTACATGAGCATCATCGAGAAGGCCGCATCGGGCGTGAGCGTATAGACGGAATGTGGGTATACCCTGTAGACCATTTCGAACGCCGTTACGGAGTGCTGTATTCGCATCGTGTCGTACGTGCGAATGGATCGCTTGATTCCCAACTTGATGCGTTACTTGAAGCATCTGAGGTAGGATCGCTGTTGCTTTCTGACGCTCCAGCGAGAAGGTGCAATTCGTCACTGCGCGCAGCACGGAGGTGATCATCCAGAGTTGGCCCCCCGAATGCATCACCCACTTCAGCGCCCAGTTGACCGAGCTGGTGAATGTGCGCATTCTCTCCCTCCCTCCCCCCTAGACGGGCCTCAAGGCCAAGTCCGCGGAGATCCGCTCCATCTTCAAGTCCATCAACCAGCTGCTGGTCACCAAGTACCCCACGCTCGCTGCCGAGTGCCCGTGTCTCCCGCGCCTCACCTCTAGCGACGCCTCCAGCGTTCGCCGCAGCAGCTACTACACGCACCCCGCCGCGCGGCCGCAGCAGAGCGCCTCCACCTCCATCAAGCACATGTCGTACACGCCCAGCCGCACGGCGACGCCGCTGTCCAGCTCCGCCGCCTCCCTCAGCAAGCTGGGCAGCTCGACCAAGTCCTACTCGCGCCTCCCCAGCGCCACGGCCTCGCCCAGCCGCCCCTACACGCAGTCCGCCAGCCGCGTCACCTCCCGCGTCCTCACGCCCAGCACGGCCAGTAGTGTGAGTGGTGTGAGTGCTGCCAGTGGTGGTGAGGTGTGTGGGATGGGCGTGATGGCGTAGCGGGGACCACGACGCCGTCCACCTCGTACACCGTGAGTCGAAACGCCACCTTCAGCCAGGCGAGCCAGTCGCCCTCCGCGCCGCGGCGCTTCACCTCCATCCAGCCCTCCTACCCCAAGACGCCGCTGAAGGGCGGACTGGTGCGCACGGAGCCGGACCCGCGCAGCGAGCGCACGCTGGACGAGGGCTTCCTGAACTGCGGCAACCGGTTCAAGATGAACGAGACGGTGATGGTGCTGGGCCGCGACGGCAACTACCACCGCGCGGAGATCACGTTCATCGGGCGCACGCCGCTGAAGCGCATCGTGTACGGCGTGCACTACAACGACATGTACAAGAGCGAGGGCACGGAGCTGTACTTCGTGGGTGTGGTGCGCGGGCGTGAGGCGTAGGGCAGGCACTACGGCAAGCCGGGCACGAACGACTACGTGCTGGAGGAATACATCTCGAGTGGGCGAGGTGTGGGTGCGTGAGACGTAGAGGGACTGACCACGCCGATGAAGGGGAAGGGTGGTGTGAGTGCTGCAAGTGCTGCAAGTGTCGCGGGTTACGCGCCATATACACAAGCCACCAGCAGGAAGACGGTGACGAAGGAGGAGGCGACGGAGTTTTGCGTGGAGCGGACGGTCTCCGTCTCCGAGAGCCTGCGGATGTACGCGACGCTGCTAAAGGATGCGTCTGCGCCGCAAGACGCCGCATTCCTGGAGCGGAAGGGAGAGTTGCTGCAGCTGCTCGAGGGCATGAAGGAGAATATAGTACACATGAGTGAGAAACTAAAAGTGTGTTTATAGCGCGTGTTTGTTGGAACTGCGTGTGTTAAGGAGGCAAGTGAGGAAGGAAGAACAGACCGAACTTAGCTCAGTTGGTAGAGCGTTAGACTGTAGATCTAAGGGTCGCTGGTTCAATTCCGGCAGTTCGGATTTTTTGCTTTTTCTATTATCTTCTGTAATTACTGCAATTCTCTTGTTTTAATGTTTTGAGGTAGTGTGGTTGAATGGGAGAGCATAGATATGGTGTGATGATTAGAAACAAGATCATTAAAGGTAGGATTCATACACTGTCGCCAGAAGTTGCCCCGCCATATGGTAATCCTTCGCTTCATCAAGCTTCCGCGCCAAACGAATGAAGTCGTCTCTTGACCATTCCCCGATCGTGTCATAGACGATCTGCAGACTACAGAACACATTGAGAGTTAAACTCGTTAATGCACCATCAAAATCAAACGCGTGCTTGAAGATCTTGGCTCTCACAAAGCAAACCAACAGATTAAAGAGAAAACACTTATTACTCTTAATGTCGGATACATTAGTGAAAGACAATAGAATATCATCAGTTAGTGGAACGGGATCATGACCAACCCGAAACAGATTGAACTGCTGAAAGTCGGTCATCAATGTGGCACCAAGGTACCACTTGTAGCAATCATCACATACACTGCAGGCGGGATGAGGACAATCACTGAGAGTCAGTAGAAGGTTATTGCGGTTGTAGGCCACATACTTTAACAGGGTGAACTTTTTGCCACATCGGAAGCACATCCACTTATCGAATCCAAGCCAACCACTGGCCTTCATGGAGTCATAGAGGGTAGTGATGTAGCTGACGCAGGACAGGGTACAGTGAATCATTCTTAAGTAAATAATGAGGTTGTGGAGTAGGGTTGTCTTGATTACCAATGGATGGCAGTTACACGCTTTTAGGTAATCAAGATCCGCCATTTCATTATTTACTTAAAAGTATGATTCATTGCACCTTGTCCTGCGTCAGCTACATCACTACCCTCTATGACTCCATGGAAGCCCATAACTGGCGTGGATTCGATAAGTGGATGTGCTTCCTATGTGGTAGAAAGTTCACTCTCAATAAGTTGGTGAGCTATGACAGCAATACTCTGCAACTGCTGTTCAGTGATTGCCCTCATCCCGCTTGCAGTATCTGTAATAGCTGCTTTAAGTGGTATATGGGTCCAACGCTGACAACCGACTTTCAACAGTTCAATGCTCTCCGTCTCGATTACCAAGTGATCTCCTTCACTCAGGATGTACTGAACACTATTGTTGGCGTGTCTGATAAGGAGTGCAACAAGTGTTTCATCTTTAATCTGCTGGTTTGCTTCGAGAGAGCCAAGATCTTCAGACATATCTTTGATCTCGGTGGTTCTCTTATGAATCTCGGAATCGGTACCATTTGTACTCTGCAAGGGTTGTTTGACAATGTCGGACACTGGTCAAAGAGCGATTTCCTTGATCTGGCAAGGAGACTTGATGCAGCAGACGACGCATCCTCCGCAGCTCGCATTCTTATGAACATACTCAAATCGTTTTAACTGATTCACGTCTTTGTTAATAACAATCCATTCACTTCCCTCATTTCACATTCATCTCATATAACAGAATAACCACTCCATACAAAATGAAAGACAATAACGGAAAAAGCAAAAAATCCGAACTGCCGGAATTGAACCAGCGACCCTTAGATCTACAGTCTAACGCTCTACCAACTGAGCTAAGTTCGGTCTGTTCTTCCTTCCCCACTTGTCTCCTTAACACACGCAGTTCCGCTCCACTCCATTCTCGCTCCACACGCAACCTTTCGTTATCCCTAGCAATGGACGATTCTGTCATCACCGACCTCCTCATGCTCCTCAGGCATTTGCCTCCCTATTCCGCTGATTGGCTAGAGATCCCAAGCCGGACGTGAGACAGCAAGCCGCCGAGTACGTCTGCAGTCTGACGTCCACTCCCGAGGGATGCAAACTGATTTCCAACAAGCAGGGTCATTTAGTGCTGTCCAAGCTGCTCGGTGATAGCATCGCTTGCTTTTAGTTATGTGATAACGCACAGACGACCAGCAAGTATGCCATTACTGCCTTGATCAACATGTGCGAGGACACGGGCGTGCTCACGGACATTGCGAACGACGAACTCGTCGACAAACTAATGGAGAACCTGATGGTTTGCTCGCTTCCGCGGTTGTAACGATTAGAGCGATCATTACCCTCTGGTGAATCTGAACCTGATGCTCATGGCCAATGTCAGCACCGTACATCCAACGAAAATGAATAACGGCATAGAACGACATCGGAGCTGGCGCCATCTTGCAGTTGCGTCAGAAGCAGGGAACCATGAAGGTACCGTTTCCCATCGACATTCACTGTAGGGCCTTCACCTGTGTCGTTTGGTGCTGTGGTTCCTTCGCACGCCCGTGGAGCATGACGAAGCCGATCCCTACCAGTACGTCGCGACGATCCTGAACAACGTCACGAGAGTGCCTCCTTATCCTTTCAGTCAGGAATAGCTGTACGAAGGCAGAGATCTGGTGATGAACGAGAATCGCAAGCTCATCGTGAAACTGATTCCCTACATCAACGCATCGAACCCGATCCGTCGCAAGGGCATCATCAACATGATCCGCAACATCATGCTGGACGACTATTATTGGGACAAGCTCGTCGATAACATTGACAAGGACGGGTACCTGAAGGAAATCATCAACCGCGTGTGTGCCAATCTGAACGGCAGCCACCTCATCCAGAACAAGGTGGTGGACCCGATGGTGTACTCTCTGAAGAAGGAGCGCGAGAAGGATCTGGAGGTGATCGCCATCTCGATGGACCTGATTCTGATCATCACCAAGTACCAGACCGGCCGCGTGATTCTGCGCAAGATGAACGTGTACTGCGTTGTCCGCGACATGCACATGGGTTTGGATGATGGATGCGGATGAGGGATAGAGATGGAGAAGATCTTGCCGCAGGAGACGGTGGATGTGATTGGAGACGTGGTCACGCACCTCATGGCGGAGGAGGCCGAGCCGATCCAGACCGATGGACCCGTGGTGGAGGAGATTAAGGAGGAGGAGCCGAAGAGCGACGACGATGATTTTAGTGACTTGCCCGATTTAGAATGGCCTGTTTCTTGAACAAAGAGGGGAAGAAAGGGCAATCGCCAGCTTGATCGCATGATACCAGTCATACGCGTCCGCTCTGCTGCTCGCTTTGAATCGCAGTACAGTGCCATCCTTCCAGGAGACCTACTCCTCACCGCCGCCGCCATTGCCCACTGTGAACAATCTCGGGTTCTCCTCGGTGAACACGATGGTCGCAATGTCCAGCACGGAGTACGTTTGCGAGTCCTACCCCTCACCTCACCTCCTCGCCCTCACCGGCCGCCGCAGTCCGCCCACCACCAGATTGCCACGCTCCACGTACAGCTCGGTGCGCCGCCAGCACAGCGGGCAGCTCTCCCCACTACGGAACCATACCCGCCCCTTCTTCGGCAGCTACGCCTCATCCTCCTTCCGCTCGCTCACCGAGCCTGTCACGTTCTCGCTGCGGTCCGCCTTGTTCTCCAAGTGCCTGCCCGACAGCAGGCGGATCGCCTCGTCCGACTCCACCGTCTTCAGCAGCGCCTCGTCCGACGGGTGGCTCTGGTACTCCACGTCCTTGCCCATCAGATCCACGCCGCCGTACATCACGTCCAGAATGTTCTGGAAGCAGCTGTCGATCACGCTCTACGCCTCACCGCCCCCCACTCCCCCAACATTTAGAGTCACCATGCCCGGACTCGTCCACTTCGCCGGAATGGATTTCTCGCTCATCGACAGCGCGGGCTTTACGTGGTAACTCGGACTCGGTCTACGCGTCAGAAATCGGCCCGATTTTCACGTCAGCACGCGAATGTCGTAACCGTTCTTCTCGAACCATGGAGATTTCTACCCGTCAGAAATCGGCCCGATTCTCACCAGAATGGTCTCGATGGTGGGACGCATCGCCATCCGCGGGTTCAGACACTGCTGCAACAGACTCTGCAACTCGGCCGAAAAACCCTCCATTTCCGGAAAGGCGGAATAGTGGCTCATTCGCTCCATGTGCCGGTCCAGCCGGTCGATGGGGAACGGGTCCACGCCCTTCACCAGCACGTACAGCGACACCGCCGCCGCCCAAATATCTGCCGCGTAGCAGGAGACGCGCCCGCCTTGCCAGTACTCGGGAAGCAGGAATTCCTTCCGCCCGGGCAGGTTGGAGCGCAGGCCGCCGAACATGTCGTTGCGGAAGTTGGAGAGGTAGCAGAGGCCGCCCAGCTTCACCTCGCTAGGATGAAGAGGGAGAGAGGAAGGTACCCTGCCGATGTGAAGTAGATGTTGTCGGGACGGATGTCCAGGTGGCAGATCTGGCTGTTGTGCACTAGACGTCACTGGAAAGAGCAAGACGAACGCTCCTGGATGGTGCGGAACACGTACCACATGATGAATCGCGCCTCGGCTTCGCTGTAGACAGATCCATTCTTGTTGTCCAAATCGGCCGGCGAGCTCTGCGAACCGCGAATACGAGAGACGATTGTGGGAAGCTCCAGCGTGCGCTTCTCCCGGACATACACGCCGTCGGTGTTCAGCATGGCGACGCCCAGGTTGCACAGTTCCTCGACTAAACAGTCACATTTGCGGAGTGGACAAACAGAGGAATGTGAAGTTTTCGGAATCGCGAACGGCCATCAGTTTGCACAGACCGGGGATGTCGATTTGGGTTCGGACGCTGATTTCATTGACAAGAAACGCGATTCCGCTGTCCGTGACGATTCCCTGCGTCGCGTTGAAGTTGTTCGTTTCGCGACTGCGGTATCCTTTGTTGACGATCTTCGTGACAAAGCAGTACGTGTAGCCGTCGATTTGGACGTACACCAGCTTAACGGCGTGGTCGCGCCGAGTTGACGGCTTCGTTTCCACCCGGATGCTGACCTTCTGGTTGTTCACCGAAACCTTCCAAACGCTAGGTGGATAAACGACGGCTCCGCAACACTCACATCTCCTCCATGATTCGCTGTCGTGTCTCTCAAAATCGGAAGCAATAGTGGAATACGCAAGATTCGAGGGGAGAACCTCTTCTCGAAGTTGAGAATGCCGTATTCCAAGACTACCACTCCAGAAATGGAGACTGTCCCTCCAAAAACCAACTGACACTTAATGAACTCCAAACAAACACACAGGACGCCTTAATCCATGGACTTGTAGCCATTCTCCGCATCAGCCACCAGAGGCTTCTTCTCCTTTCTGTTGCGGCGAGGCGTGTGGTGGGCGAGGCGGGAGATCATGACGATGGCCAGCACGATCAGTAGGATGACGGTCGAGGCGATCAGCAGCGTGATCCACATGTTCTTCTTCTCGTACTTGCAGTCGCTGCCGTTGTAGTCGCCCCAGCACTGGCACTTACCCTGGGTCTCGTCGCAGGCGCCGTGGCCCTCGATGCAGTGCGGTTTGCACTTGTCGTCCTCCAGCTTGGTGTCGCAGTTGATGCCCACCATGCCCGCATTGCACACGCAGTGGCCGTCGCCCGTGCGCTTGTCGTTGCAGTCGCCGTTATTGTCGCAGACGCCGTTGGTGGTGGCGGGGCACTGACCCTCGCAGGAGAGGCCGAAGAAGCCGTCCTTGCAGTCGTCGCAGTTCACGCGCGAGTCCCAATTGCCCTCGCACGTGCAGGTGCCGTCGCCCTTCAGACCGTCGTTGCACTTGCCGTGGCTGTGGCAGCTCGGGCACTTCTGGCACTGGTCGCCCCAGAAGCCCTCCAGGCAGGAGGTGCAGACCTCCTCGGGGCCCCAGCCCTCGTTGCAGATGCACTTGCCCGTGCCGGAGATGCCCGAGTCGCAGGTGCCGTGGTTGCAGTTCTTGCAGGCCTTGCAGTCCTTGCCGTAGAAGCCGGGCAGGCACTCCTTGCAGTCGGTGGACGGGTCGAAGCCGTTCTTGCACACCTTGCACACGCTGTCGGGGCAGTTGTACTCGATCTCGATCGCCGTGTTGTCCTGCTCCGCCTCCGAGTCCATGAAGAACACCGACACGTAGTAGAAGCAGTCCGTGCAGTACCACGGGTAGCCCTCCTCGATCGTGATGTCCGCGCGGCCGTCCGCGTCCGTCGTGTCCACCCACTGGTGGTTCTCCTTGTCGGGGTGCGGGTACGTGGCGATGTACATCACCACGTTCGGCGACTTCTCGTTCACCTTGCGCACCGCCACCTCCACGGGGCGGTACTCCGACTGGTGGTGGTAGAAGTACATCTCCGTGCCGGCCGTGTACGGGTGCAGCGTGCCCGAGCGGTGCTCGTTGGGCTGCAGCAGGAAGGGCACTACGCGTCAGGCGCCGCGGCCAGCCCCACCGTAGCCGAGCTCGGCCGTGATGGCCCAGGTGGTCTCCTTCATGGAGCGCACGGCGAAGACGAAGGTGCAGTCGGTGCACCAGCCCTCCTGGTCCTCCGTCAGCATGAACGAGCGCGTGTTCTGGTAGTTGACCGTGGCGGTGTAGGAGTAGGTGCCCGGGTCCTGCGGGTTGATCGGCAGGATGGAGTCCGCCTCCTTGCCGTAGAACACGTCGAAGCCGTACCAGAAGGAGCCCGTCGACGTGTAGAAGATGTTGGACATCGACACGGTCAGCGACCTACGCCTCAGCCCGCCGCGCCGCCGCTACTGGTAGTCCACGAACTCCTCCTTCGGGATGTTGATCATGTAGTACGCGATGCTCGGCAGCTCCTCGCGCGTCTGGTAGTGCGTCGTCTTGCCCTTGTACAGGTACGTGCCCTGCACGCGCGCCAGGCGGAACACGATCGAGAACTTCTGCGGCTTCGTCACCTGGTTCGCCGTCCACGCGCGGATGTAGTACACCGCGCCCAGGCGCCAGCAGGGGTCCAGGCGGCCGATGCCCCACTCCTTCAGGCCCACGCCGCCGTTCTCCACCGTCTTGCAGGTGTCCCACTCGCCGTCGTCGAAGGACTACGCGTCACGCCCGCGCCTTAGACACACCGTCAGCGACACGTCGAAGGTCAGCGTGTCGTCAGGGTTGTCCAGCTTCCTGGTGCCGATGTAGATGTTAGTGTCGTACTCCATCTTGCTCAGGTCGATCACGAAGTGCTGGCCGTGGTTGTCCGAGATCACCGTGCCCTCGAACATCTCGTTGTTCTGCAGACGGACGATGTCTACGCCTCACGCCACGCCGCCTCGCCCACCGCGGTCCACGTTCCACTGCATTCTGTAGAAGACGGGCTCGTTGCCAGCCTTGTCCACCTTCACGTGCAGCTACGCGTCATTCCCGCGGCCAGCGACCACGTAGAGGTAGCAGTCCTGGCAGAAGAGCTGGTCGTTCTTGCTGAGCGTCGTCCACAGCAGGCCCTCGCCCGCGTTGTTCAGCATCTTGCTTCTGCGAGGCACCGGGCGCGGACCGTCCGAGAAGAAGCTGGGCGTGAGTGGAGAGCAGCGGCACTACGCCTGCACCGTGGACTTGGAGAAGGCATCGTAGATGCAAGTGACGTTCACGAAGTCGACGGCGCCGGAGCCGCTTTCGTCCTTGCCGATCTACGCGTGAGGAAGTGGTGCTGAGCGGACATAGACACGGTAGGAGTTGAACTCGGTCGAGGCGTGGCCGGGCAGCACGTTGGAGTAGAAGGAGTTGTCGGGAACGTCGTACATGATGTCTAGCGATTAAAACGCTCGGTTAAGAGAACCATCGATGCCAGCAACAATCGCCCAGAACTTGATGTCCTTGGTGAGGCCGTTGGTGATGGTGATCACCGTGTCCTTGCCCTTGCAGTCCACATCCTCGTTACGGGTGGAGGGGACGTAGGACTCCAGAGGGCTGCGACTCAGAGCGCAAGGGAGAGACTACAATTCGATGGTGTGCGAGTCGCAGGTAATCTTGGCGGTGGCGATCTGCTGGAACTGCTTGTCGCTGGGTCTGCGAGTGAAAAGAGTGAAACCAGCCGTACCCCGTGACCTGAATACCAAAGGTCACGTACTCCCAGTTACCAGCCTTGCTAGTGTACGAGACAGACTCGCCCTTGGGAATGGTTCCGTTCACGGGGACGTTCTTGATCATTTCCCCATTGCTGAGGAACTCAAAGACTAGGCTAAAGGGCAAAACCGGCCGCTACAGTCGCTGTCGTCGGCGAGAACAACGGAAAGAAGAAGGATAAACAGCAGCTTGCGCATTGCTCTATCGGATTGTGAAATGGAGAAAGGAGACGCGCGTGCAGTCATTCCTTGGTTGCGAAGGGAGAGAAATGAACTCGGGGAAACTCCCCGGAATCGGTCCATAACCACGGTTGTCGCCATTCCCTTGCCTTTCATCCGAATTCAGTAATAAAAGAGTTAGTTTCCAAAGTAAGTGCTCGATTGAAACGGAGTGGGGCCCCTCTCACCCGTGTTCGTAGGAAACATGCCCAGCCTTGATTACACTCATCCTCGTGAATTTGGTCCCGGTTCTCGTTGCTGGTAAGTTGATTGCGATGGGCGTGGAGCGTGACTCACTTCTGTGTAGCCGTGCCTGTGGTAACCGCCGTGGTCTGATTAGAAAGTACGACCTGTTCCTGTGCAGACGTTGCTTCCGCGAGCAGGCTCCTAAGATCGGTTTTGTGCATGTCGCATCCCTTTTGCGTGGCCTAATGCGTAGTACCACTAAATCTCAAAGTGCATGTATTTGAGTAGTAACTCTTGATGGAATGGGCTGTTTGTTGCGTCCTACACGTGCTCACAGCCTCTTTGCCCTCTACATGGCAAGGGGAAAATGTCGAGTGGCACTGCGTTTGTCCACGCTGGACCTTTTCGACCATGCCCCTTTCGTTTTCATCAGCACGCTGCAGAGGCGAGCACGACGCGAATCACTGCGCAGTTGGTTATCAAGGAAACCACTGTGCGTGCATTTATGTGCATATTGGAACTCAAGATATTCGTATTTTGGAGACTCCATTTTGATATCCCTTTCATCATGGCCACACGTAATCTCACCCCTGAGTTCAACAAGTATCGCCAAGCGTCGGGGCGCAAACGACCTCTGAATCAGTCGTCGTCGACCACTTCCTCTCTCATCGGCGGAGAAATGTAGGGAGCCGCTCGCGGAACCACTCACTTGTAGGAGTTCGATGGGAGGCGACTCGATCGCTCCTTACTGGGTTGAGGACATCGAGCGCATTCGCGCTGACCTCGATGACGTCGAGAAGAAACGTGGGTGCGTGCTCGCGGGCGTTACGCGTAGTGAACACACTTGACACCATCTACAAGGACCGTGTCGCCGCCGTGTTCGACGATAAAATCCGGGAGTGCGATGCCAAAATCGCCACCTACACCCAGAACCTCACGCGCATCTTCCACAAGTGTGAAACCCGTCTCAAGAATCTGCAGAAGCGAGGTGGTTTTCTTATGACGATGTGACGGGTAGAGTATTCAAATGACACTGAAGCGCGCATCTTCAAGAACGTGCAGAAGGGTCTGGCCAGCCGGCTCCAGGAGCTCTCCATGTCCTACCGTAAGAAGCAGAAGCAGTTCTTCCAGAAGCTGCGCAGCGTGAACGTTCGGCTCCCCTCTCTTCGTCATCTGTAGGCCACGGACGGAGACGACGACCTCATTGAAACGGTCGCTGTAGCTATTAAGATTGATGCGTAGGGATTCCACCAGGGACAGAAGGGCGCCATGGACATGATGAAGAAGGAGGCGCAGAGCCGAGAGCAGGAAATTCAGCAGATTGGTCCAATATAAATGCGGCGGTGATGTGTAGCGAAGAGCGCGCAGGAATTGGCACAAATCTTCAAGGACCTGAACCAGCTCGTGATCGAGCAGGGAACGATCGTGGATCGTATCGACTACAACATGGACCAGGCCGTGACGAAGGTGAAGGAGGGCTTGCAGCAGGTGGTGAAGGCGGAGGAATACAAGAAGTCGAACCGCCCCTGGACGATTATCATCGTCCTCGTCCTCATTATCGCCGCCTGTGTGGCGATCAATGTCTGGAAGCATCAGCCGAAGAAGTGAGTTGCTTGCGTTGCTGCTCTGTTTGTTGACGCATTTTCGCCCTCTCCACACTTTCGAAGACGCAGCACTTCCGAAACAAGCGGGGCACCAATCAGCTGCGCCCAATAGTTTCAACGAAGAACAGCAGTTCATTTTGTTTTTGCAATTGCGATGGCGCGTACGCACTCCTCCTCGCGTGTGATGCGTAGAGCCTATTTTGAACGTTATTGATCTCCATGTTGAAATCGCCGGCAAGGAAGTGCTCAAGGGAGTCAACCTGTGCATTTACCCTGGGGAAACACACATTCTCTTCGGCCCCAACGGCTCCGGAAAGAGCACGTTGATCAAGACGATAATCGGCCTTAGGTTTGCTTCTTTCCTCCTTTCCGTGATGTCCGTAGCGAGTGCAAGGTGACACAGGGATCCATTTTCTTCCTCGGCGAGGACGTCACGAATAAGACCGTAGGGCGGAATGTTTCCCGTGTGACTATAGATTTCGGAGCGCTCCATCATGGGCATGGGAATGCTCTTCCAGAGTCCTCCCGAGATTGAGGGACTGCCGCTGAAGAGACTCGTCACGACGGCGTTCGAGCAGTGCGACGAGAAATGTGCCACTCCGTATTTGCGGTGATGCGTAGACATGAAGGAAATGAGTGCAACCACCACAATGACCGATTACCTGGATCGCGACCTGAACGTCGGCTTTTCCGGTGGTGAGCGCAAGCGCTGCGAGGCCTTCCAGCTGCTGCTCCAGAAGCCCGTGCTCTCCATGCTGGACGAGCCGGAGAGCGGCGTTGATCTGGAATCGGTGCGCGTGCTGGGCAAGGCGCTGTCTGCCCTGCAGGACCGCGACGTCAACGGCATCCGCTCCGCCACCATCAGTCCGCCTCCACCTGCCCATTGATTCGTAGTCATCACGCACACGGGTAGCATCCTGCAGTACATGCACGGAACGCAGGCGCACGTGCTGATCGACGGGCGCATGGCCTGCACGGGCGACGAGGAGGTGTTCTTCGACATCATTCAGAAGAACGGCTTCAAGTGCGCCTCCTCCCTTTCCGTAATTCCTAGCTATTTCCGCAACGTCTCCTGCAACGGCCGGTGCGACACCTGCCCCGAGAAGGAGCGTCACACCAGTGGGCGTCTGTCCGCGCGCTGACGCGTAGTCATCCACCAGGAGCTGGAGAGCAAGCGCTCCGCCAAGCTCGACGCCTTCCTGAACAGTTCCTCTCAGCCTGTCAGCCAACCCAATGGGTGTGTGAACAATCAGGCAAACACCCACATGGAGGAGGAGCCGAAGACGGGGTCGCTGCTGGCAGCGGTGGAGGGCATCGCGGATGACTCCTTCCTGACGGAGACGACGACGACGGCCGTGCAGGCACCGCAGCAGGGCGGCGTGGTGAAGGTCGACGTGACGGACACGGGTGCGAGCGCGGCGGCGGCGTGAGGCGTAGACGTGTACGGCGGCGAGTACCGGCAGCGCGACCAGGTGGTGGAGGAGTACGAGTCGTTCGAGGACGGCATCGAGGTGCTGTGCCTTGCCAAGGCGCTGGAGAAGTACCCGTGGATCCGTGAGCCCGCGCCGATGCCTTAACGCGTAGGCGAGAAGTACATGTGGCGCGCCATGTCCCCCGACAAGGACGAGATCACGCGCGCCGTGGCGAAGAACGACAAGACGGTGGGCGTGTGCGCGTGGCGTGAGGTGTAGAGTCCGACGGGCTACGTGATCATCGCCCACCCCGGCGCGAAGTCGGTGAACCCGATCAACAGCCAGCTGATCATGGAGAACAACAAGATCCAGTACGTGCACAACATCCTCATCTCCATGCCCGGCTCCTGTCTGACCGTCGCCTCGCTCTGCACCTACCACTGCGGCCAGAAGGACCACCACGACTACATCGTCGGCGGGCAGCACTACGGCGTGTCCGAGTTCTTCGTGGAGAAGGACTCGGAGCTCTGCTTCTCGATGGTTTGGGTTCTGCTCCTTGTTTACCGCAGATTCACACGTGGTGCAACTCCTACATCGTGTGGCCGCGCTCCGCCGCCGTCGTGGAGGAGAACGGCGTGTTCTACTCCAACTACGTCTGTCTGGAGCCCGTGGTCAAGGTCCAGATGTGCCCCGTGGCCGACCTGCGCGGGCGCAACGCCGTGGCGAAGTTCAGCGCGGTGCTGCTGGCGAAGGAGGGCACGACGCTGGACGTGGGGTCGCGCGCGCTGCTGAACGCCGAGGGTGCGCGCAGCGAGAGCATCACGCGCACCATCTCGAAGGGTGGCGTGATCTTCGCGCGCGCGGACATCCAGGGCAACGCGCTGAACACGAAGGGACACATCGAGTGCCAGGGCCTGGTGGTGGACGAGGGCAAGGGCGTGATCCACTCGATCCCGCAGATCTCAGGCAGCTTCGGCACGGAGCTGAGCCACGAGGCGGCGATCGGCCGGATCGCGAAGGACAAGATCGAGTACCTGATGACGCGCCGCATGACGGAGGAGGAGGCAGTGTCGGTGATCATCCGCGGCTTCCTGAACGTGAAGGTGCAGGGCATTCCGAAGTCGATCCAGCAGCAGATGGACGAGATCATCGACCAGGCGAGCAAGGAGGGGTTCTGAGTTGCATTCGGTAGCGTGCTTCCGCTCCTGTTTCCAACAAACACACCACTAAATCACATCCTCGTTAAGAGTCAAGGGCTTGTCCTTCAGCAGGACTCTGCCCGTCTGCGTGTTCCGCACAGTCAGGTAGCAGATGCCCTCATCCGTCACGTTGTACTGGAACTCCACGGGAACCACCTCGCCCTCCATGTCGTCATCCTCCACCGTCATCTTGTCCATCAAGCGGTACTCCGTGTCGTACTCGTACGCAGAGCAGTTGATCGAGCCAATGTTGAACTGCCCCGTGTTGAACACCTTCTCGCCGTGCGTGGGGTACTCCGTGCCTCTGGGAATCACCGTGTTGTACGTGCCGCCTGAGGCTGTGATGCACAGGTCGCGCGTGGTTCTGTTGTGCACCGTCTTCGACGCGAGCATCGACGCGCCAAGAGCCACGCACTCGCTCGGGTTGGTGTACTTTACACGACCACCCCCGAACTCCTTTTCCACGCGCTTCTGCACATAGGGAATCATGCTGGAACCGCCCACCATCACCACGCCGCAGATGTCGTCCTTCGTCAGACCCGCGTCGTTGATGCACCGCAGGGTGATCCCGATCGTCTTCTCAATGTCTTCCTTGATGAGCCTGTTCAGCGTCTCCGTCGTGAGTCCGTACTCCACATCCTCGTCGATCAGACCATCGTCATCATCGTACTCGTTCCCCGTCTTCGGCTTAGGGAACTCCGTGGCGATCTTTTCATAGAAGTCAAAGAGATCAATCGGCGCCACGCCGTCTTTGAAGGCAGAAAGACTCTCCTTCGCTTCTCGGCATTTCTCACGGAGGAGATCCAACGAACGATTCAACTTTTCTTTGCACTTCTCTTCTGACAAACCCTCTATATTTTGCTCCAAATACTTCAGAGGATCTTCATCCTCACCCGCATTGGTCTGGATGAAGGAGCGAAGCTCCTGCATAATGTAATCGTCAAATGCCTCACCTCCAATACCAATATCTCCATCGGTTTTGAGCACGTCGAACTCCGTCTCACTCCGCAGCTTGACGACCGACACATCAAACGTGCCACCGCCCAGATCATATACAACGAGATAACCGTTCTTGTACTTCTCTCCCATACTATAGCAGACGGCTGCAGCGCTGGGCTCGTCCGCTAGTCGCACCTTCAAACTGCTCAGTTTTGACATTTTGATGGCTCTCTTCGTAGCACATCTCTGCTCGTTGTTATACGCCGCAGGCACGGTGACAATAACTCCAACCACCTTCCCCTTGTCGATCTTCTTCATCGCAGCATCATACATCTCATCCAGCAGTCTGGCTGCTACCGCCTCTGGCATCACAACCTCCTTAGCGTTCGGAACCCTGAACGCAGCCATTTGTTTACCGTTATCCACAACAGCGGCCTTGCAAGATCCCTTCACCTTTTCCACAAACAGATCGTCTATTCTGCGACCGATGATACGCTTGAAACAGGTAATCACATTCCCCTTCAATATCGGCTTTGAACTCGTGAAACACGCCTTTCCAGTAACGGTAGATCCGTCATTGTTATACATCACCGCAGAACGCAGTAACCTGCCGCCATTCACTTCGGCTACTTCCGGAGCAAAGCCTTCTCGCAGGTAGGCAACGACACTGTTCGTCGTTCCCAGATCAATACCAATGTAACAGGAAGGTTCCATACTGCACAGAAATAAACTGTGCGAGATTGAACAGGATTCAGTGAAACGCCCTGAACGCCAAACTCGCCCCGATTTCCGTTCTTCCATTGACTGAAAGGTCGTCTGAATGGAACAAACAATGGCTAGTACACAAAGTCAGCGGGAGTGTCATGCGCCCACGCGAAGAGACCCATAATGGGCCACGGATACACCTTATAGAGAGGAAGACCCACCTACACAACACGCCACCACCACTCTCAAACTCGCTTGCACCACGCAATGGTAATGCGAGGATCGATATTCCTCTTTACGATGAATTTCATCGATTCCACGGATTTCGTCTTCGCCGCCTCGATCTTCGCCTGCACACCCTCCAGTTTCGACTCAAAGCCCCGAATCCGGTCCTTCACCTCGCTTAGCGTCGGCTGCTTTTCAAACAGATGTCGAATCTTCTCCCGCTCTTCGTCCTCCGCCCTCACCCGCGCCGCCAGCATGCCCTTCCACTCCCGCTCCCACTCCTCTTTCGTCTTCCTCACATACACCCTCTGCCCCACCGGAATTCCGCTCTTCTCCTCCTCCTCCACCTTCTTCAGCATCTCCTTGTACTCCTTCTTCATCCGCTTCTCCTCCTTCTTCCGGTCGACCGGCTTCGGCTTCATCAGCTTCTTCTCCTTCTTCGACAGCACCCTCACCGCCTCGCCCTTCTTCACCTTCTTCTTCATCTCGTTCAGCTCCTCCACCTGCGCCTTCAGCAGCGCCTCCTTCGCCTCCAGCGCCTCCAGCTCCATCATGTTCTCGCTCTCTTCCATCCCCACGCTCTTCCGCGCGAACTGCACCACCAGGTTCAGGTACTTCGCCAGCTCGCGGTCCTCCAGACCCTTCAGCGCCTCCACCGGCTCCTGCAGCACGCGGTTCACCACCATGTTCACACGGAACATCATGAAGGTCAACGGCGTCAACGCCTCGTAGAAGAATCGCATCTGGTCCTCCACGTCCTCCTTCTTCACCAGGTCGAACACCGCCGCCTCCTTCTCCTTCCCTCTGCAGCACGCCACCAGGTTCGCGTGCGCCTGTCGCCCGTCGGGGTACAGGTCAAACTACGCCTCAGCACCACACACCAGCCCCACGTTCGCCGTCACCGTCACCTTCTCCGGGTGGCTGATCTTCAGCGCGAAGCCGCTTTCCTCCGCCACGTCGCCCGCCTTCAGCATCAGCGCCGACGCCTCGTCCTTCGGCGCGGAGTACGCGTACAGCGCCAGCCGGTCCTGCAGCCACAGAATCGTCGCCAGCTGGCTACCCCTCATACACCCTCACCACCCTCACCGCACACGAAGGTCCACCGCCTGCAGGTTGCTCGTCACGAACGCGCGGTAGCTCTCGAAGCAACACGGTACGCAGCGGATCTTCTCGTCACTCTCCCCAACACCCCCAACTTTTCGGAACATGTCCTCCACGTGGTACGACAGCCGCAGGATCCGCGTGCCGTCGTCCATCTGCATAGGCACGCTTCGGCTCGGGTTGAACGTCGACTGCATCGCCCACGGCATGCCCAGTTGACAGGTCGCCCCGCCCCAGTTGTGGCCCACCAACGGACACGGCGGAATGACGGTGTCGCCCGCGGCGTTCATCAGCATGTCCTCCGGGAACAGCTGGTCCTATGCTTCAGTCATGACCGCGTCGCCCACGCAGATGCTGCCATTGCTGCGGACATGGAAGGTGTACTTGGGCTGGTGCGTGCAGAGCCGTAGCTTGCCGTCCACGATCGTGTAGCGAGTGCCTCGAGCCATCCGCGGCTTCTTCTTCCGGTATTGGGCTTGGATCACCGAGATGTCCACCTTGCTCGCGTCCGTCATTTCCTTCAGCATCTTCAGTCTCTTCTTCGTCTTCTTATCCATTTCCTCCTCGTCCCTGCCTGCATTGCTTGCATTGCCAGCATCATCGGCATTCTCACTACCATTGGGATTGCTGGCATCCGCACCACTCTTCAAGCCACTTAACTGGCGGAAACTCTCCAGCCAATTCTGTTTCTCTTTGTTGTCCATTTTGTCCCACCGTCTGTACACCGGATACACCATCTGCTCCTGCACCGGCGTTAGCTTCATCGGTTTGCCGTTGTACACGAGCGGCACGTGATTGGGGTGGTACGGCACCGGGAAGTTGGGAGCGGGGTACTGGAGGGTCTTCCACGTGTTGAAGATGGCAGCGGGAGACTCCCACCAGCGATCACTCAGCAGCACGTCATGCAGAGCGTCCTTGGAACGGTTACTTGTTTCCTTCCTACGGACGGGACACGACGATGCAATTCTACAGGGTAAAACGCGCTCCATATCCAAACTCGATGAGATCGTCCACTTGATCCTCTTTCAGAAGACCAATGAGTTCCCGCACGGGGGACATGTAGTGGATACCGATATCAATGTCTCCGTATACAGTTGTGGGACTGTCCTTCGTCGTGGCTATGTAGTTCATTTCCAGTCCAGCCTCCTCCGGAATCATCACTCCGAACTCGTTCGACACGCTCACCTTGTCTAACGCCTGCAAAGGAACAGCGCTACGAATCACGCCCCGCGTTCAAAAAGAAAACCAGTCCTCTCCATCGGATGTGTCACTCAGTTCCCCCAGACTCTCCTTTTTCAGCAAGCGGATCTCCAAGTCGCGTTCAATAGGGTAGGTTCCTTTGCTACTGTTCAACCGCGATTTGCACTCCCTACAACTGGTTGTACTCGATATGCTTCGAAGGGGGCAAACGCCTCTTCACCACACCACGCGCCTTGTGAAAGCGCCTTTCGTACCTCTTCTTCTCCGTCTTCTCCTTTTCCATCTACCAAACCAAGAGTGCTGTGAGAATTGACGGAAATGTGGCAACCATGTGTGCAACAAACCAGGCCAATCGCAACATAGCAGCTAATCGCTTGAAGAATCAGAATCCGAAGAGGACTCCTTCTTGGCCTTCTTGGAAGCCTTCTTGGGCTTCTCCTCCTCACTCTCCGAAGAGCTCTCCTCCTCGCTCGATGAGCTCGATGAGCTCAGCGCCACCTTCTTCGGCTTCTCCTCCTCACTCGAAGAATCCGAATCGGAGTCAGAATCCGAATCAGACGATGAAGACTCCTTACCCTTCTTCGAGGCCTTCTTCGGCTTCTCTTCCTCGCTCGAAGAATCAGAGTCCGAGCTGGAATCCTTCTTCAGACTCTTCTTCTTCTTCTTGTCCTTGGGGCTCAGCGTCACGTCGTCAAGGTTGTCCAGGTTGTGGTCGTCGTGGATGTGCGTGTCCGACTCCGTCTCCACATCGTCACTCAGCTCCTCGATGTCCAGATCCTCCTCCTCCTTCTTCAGCTTCAGCTTCCAGGCGTCCTCGAACTCCTTGTACTTGTCGCGGACGATCTTCTCCTTGGGCTACGCGTCACATCGCCTTCACGCAATTGCCTTGTAGTCCACGAACTCCAGGATCTTGGGCTCCACGTTCTTCTTCTTCTCCTGGATCTTCTCGGTCCACTCGCTGCCGTACTTGAGCTCCAGCTGCTTCTTCAGCTTGTTCCAATTGCCGATGTTCAGGAGGCCCACGAGGTAGATGATGGTGCTGAGCTCCACCTTCACATCGCTGGGCACGCTGTCCTCCTTCAGGATCGTCTTCTATGCGTCACACCCCAAACGCATCCGCACGTAAGCCTTGCGCACCTTCTCCACCATGGGAGTGAGCATCTCGATCATAGCGAGCGTGTTGTCTCCTCTCATGCGGTAGTTGATGCAATCCAGCGCCTTCTGCTTCTTCTGCGACATGACGTAAGCCTCGATGTCCCTCAGCTTCTGGTCCATGGAGGCCTTCAGCCAGTTGGTATACTAGCGGCTGAGTCTCTCTCCAGAGAAATCTACCTCGGTCAAATCGTCGGAAATCGACTTGAGGCAAGCCTTGCACTCCTCCTTGTCAAAAGCGGGGGTCTTCAGCTTGAACAACGCTGCAACAGCGACCTTCTTAATGCTTCCGGGTTGGGTAACTACACGGGTCAGAAACCACCACTACAGCCCACTAATTCCAGACATAATCGTGGTTGCGCTAACAGATTCAATCTTTGGGTTCAATGATCTAACTCTGGGCATATCATTCTTCCGCGGGAGAAACACTCTTTTAGCACGGCGTTTCGGCCTGTTCTTTCGACCGTTTTTCCCATTCCGGATTCCCCCCGTTTTCGGTCCTTTCTTTTTTGAAGGAAATCGCGTCGCCGAAGAGGCCATCATGCAATTGCGCACTCGCTTTGTGTTCTTCCTTCTCTTTTTGCACCTTTGCTCTTGTATCGAGTCGAAATCGCGCGAGTCTTCCGTTCCTCCCTCTCCCTCCCCTCATTCGCATAGAGCTTCGGCAAGGCGCAGACGTATTCGTTCTCGCCCATCGATCGCGTGGTTCTGGAGATTGACGTGAACCTGCTCCTCATCGGCTTTGACAAGTACACGGAGGACTTTGGCACCATCCAGGACGGAATTATCAGCGAGCTGAACGTGTTTAAGGTGCAGCGCTTCCTGAACATCCACAAGAACAGCATCCAGGAGCACGCTGGAAGCCACGTCGAGTACCGAATCCACTATCACGTTATGGAGGTGAATCCGGCCGTTCAGCTCTACCTGCACCGCTTTATGGAATACGCGGCGCGCGACGTCGATATCAACCTGTCGAGCATCCGCGTCATCAATCCCTACGAGATCGTCGGGGAGCTGAGGGATCTCTTCCGCTACGTGCGCAAGCACTCCGACCATCCCGTTCCTAGCGAGAGCGACCCCATCCTCGTCCTCATGAACGGCCAGCTGGGAGGGAAGACGCGCTACGGCTTCTCGACGGAGTTCTCCTACACGGAGGAGCAGAAGATGATTGACGAGATTTTCCGCGAGGGGAGCGAGTTCGCCATTGGCGATTTCATCTTCCCCCTCACCGAGCCTCTGACCCTCTCGGAAGACTACGAGACCACGGAGGAGCCTGTTCTGCACTCCTTCACCAACGGTTCGGAGGAGAGCGAGGACGATGCCATCGCGCAGTACTGTCTCCAGGACTGGAACGAGGTGTCGCTGGAGTGGGCGCTGGAGAAGGAAGCGGCGCTGCAGGCCCTCACGAAGCGCGGCAAGCGCAGCTCGGCGGAGAAGACGCACCACTTCCTGAGCCTCCTGCGCGACGCCTACAGCAAGAAGGAGCAGCGGCGCATCCTGGTGCAGATGAAGCAGCTGCTGAACAACGAGCGCATGATGAACGACGAGCTGATCAACATGGTCGAGGGCACGCACGTCGTCAGCGACTTCTTCTTCCTCCAGAACGTCTACTTCTACGACTGCACCGCCGGACCCTTCGAGTGGGGCTCCATCGACGCCAGTTCCAACATCCGCACGCGCACCAGTCTCCTCGACGCCGCCGCGTTCCCGCGGGAACTCGCCTACTACGCCTCGCTCGTGGACGCGCTGCTGGACCGCTCGCGCCACGTGACGCACGAGGTGCAGCGCGCCTGCGCGCAGCCGGGCCGCTCCGACAAACGCTCCGAGTGCGAGCGCGACGCCTCGGCCATGGACGAGGTGGAGAAGGCGATCCGCAGCCAGGCAGTCAAGAGCACGGCGGAGTACGCGCGGCTGTTCGGCGCGCTGCGGGCGATGGAGGCGAAGTACCGTCCGGCGCGGGTCGCGGGCCACGCACAGGGGCTGAAGGACAAGGCGATGGAGGTGACCATCCGGCTGAGCTGCGTGCTGAGCGACGTCATCGCCCACGCCATCACGCCGCCCATGGTGCTGCGCGCTGGCGCTGCGTCTGCTGATGGTGTGAGTACGCGTGGATTCTCTGAGACTGTCGATGGTGTCAATGCTGTCACCTCTGACAGCTCTGATAGTTCTGACAGCTCTGCTGGCATGATGACGACGCCCGCCTCCTACTACTTCGCGCTGAAGGCGCAAGCGACAATGCCATCAACACGGGCAGAGCTGCGACAGCGGCTGGAGGAGGAGGTGGTGGCGGCGCCGCGGGCGAAGGAGCGCGTGCACTTCCAGGTGAACTACCTGACGCGCAGCGGGTTCGAGGAGTTCTTCTCGCCAGACGAGAACTTCTTCGACTACTCCGTGTTCCGCAGCGAGGTGGAGCGTCTCAAGCTGCCCACGCAGGAGTTCTTCTTCTCCTTCCAAGAGTACCGCCTCGACAAGGAGCCGCGTCTACAGACAGCGTTGCTCCACGCCCTGTCCTCCACCATCGTGCCTCATCTCAGCACCAAACGCGCCATCTTCCCCGTGCAGCAGTCCTTCCTCAACACCACCACGCTGTTCAGCCTCCTCCGCAGCTCCGACGGCGTGCTGTCCGGCCGCGACGTGCAGATCTACATCCTGTGCATGACGGACCCGGCACGCCGCCCCGTGCTGCTGGACCACGGCGAGCAGGTGGTGGTGCGCAGCGACGCCTTCAATCACATCGTCTTCGCGGTGCAGAACGAGAAGGCGTCGTCGTCCTCTCCGTACTACTTCAACAACATCCCCATGCACTACAACCTTCACAACATCATGTCGCCGCTTCTCAGCAGCGTCTTCGAGCTCCTCTCCAACACGCGCCTCAATCTCTACATCGGCGAGAAGGTTCAGACCAACGAATCACCCCTCGTCGAGGACTTCACCCAGCGCCAGCTCGGGTCGGTGGATGCCTTCTTCTCCGCCAACGGCGTGTTCAGCAGCTATCACCGGCATATCATCCAACGCGGGTTCTACGTCGTGCAGGTGCAGCGACTCATCGATTCGTTCAACGGATTGATCGTGGAAGTGGAGAAGGCGCGTGAGGCGTAGGAGCTGTTCGAGCGGGAGAATGCGCGATTGTCTCCGCAGCAGCGCGAAGTGGTGCTGGATTTGGACACGGAGTTCCGGTCTGCGCTGAAACGAATTGAGTTGGATGTGACCGATGCGAATGTGAGGAAGGCGGAATTGATTCTGGGCAAGTGACTTTAATTGGCGAGCTTTATGTGCAGGATGAAGTGGATGGAAATGCTGCTGCAGAGGCTGCAGATGGAGAGCTGCAAGACACACCAGGCGGAAATCAACTACCGGCACGTGCTTTTCCGCTCACTTGCTGGTGGCGTGGTTCTGGTCATCTTTGTTGTCGCGAGGATGCAGAGGAAGAATAAGAAGGTGAAGGAATTGTAGTTCTTTTAGTTGAGGCTGTTTGGAACACACACGCAACTTGTACAAGGCAGGGTACATTTCGCTCAAAAAGGCATGCATCTTCTCCGCATAGTCCTTCATGATCCGCACATCCTTCTCTCTCTTCTCCTCCAACCTCCGCTTATACTCCTTCACAATCTCCGCGTCCGGTCCTTGCAGCGTCGTGATCACCGTGTTGACTGACGCCAGATCGGCCTCATGCCTCTGGGACCGCCGATCGAGAATGCGCTTCAGCAGAATGCAATCCGCGTGGAGCTTGTTCATTTCCTCCGTGCTACACTCAATCCTGATTCAATCCCCCACCTTAGCACTCCCGTCTCCACTTTCTGTCGATAATCTTCAAACTGGGTCATATTCGTTTTCATATGTTCCGTAATGGTGGGAGAGAGGATGGATTCGGAGAACCGAAGCTGATGATTCGGGATGGTCAATTGCAATTCTACACTCAACACCAATTCAGACTCTCTACCCACATACGAGTCGTTCTCCTTCACCGTATCGCTCGCTTTCACCTTCTTCCGGCGCGTTGCCTTCTCCTTCTGTTTTGCGGTTTTCTCCTTTTGCTTTGTGGTTTTCTCCTTCTGCTTTGTGGTTTTCTCCTTCTGCTTGACAGACTTCTTCGTCCACTTGGCGAGCATTCGCTTCTCCTCCGGAGTCCACGCGAAGGAGGACAGCTGCAGGCTGTCCACCACCTTCTTCCGGATGTCGAAGCAATCGCTTCTCGTCGCATAGCAGAGTGACACGACGAGCAACTTGATACGTTCCCGGTCTTTCGGACTCACTGTTTTCTTCGCCTTGGTCAGATCCCTCATCACTGCAGAGCAAATGGTATTCATCGCCATGTCCGTGTGAAGGAGAAGGTAGTGGATTGTGTAGAGGCGGAGCGTGGACAGGGAGCAGGACGGAGTGTTCTCGATTCGGGAGAGAAACGGCTCGACTGCCGCCTCCTTCTCCGTTTCCTTTGCTGGCTTTGCTGGCTTTGCTGGCTTTGCTGGCTTTGCTGGCTTTGCCGCTCCCAATGCTGTAGGCTTCACGCCCTCTCGATTGTCTCCACTACTCATGCCTTGAAAGACGCCCTTCAACTCGCATCTCTACTCTTCAGTTCACTCAAAAGCACTCACGTAGGTCATGTTGTCGGGTATTACAGAAGCGACCTCCGTCACGAACGGATTTGTTTTCATAGAAACGTTCACTTCCTCCTCCCCTATTCGAATGTGCTATAGATGAACGCTATTTCCAGCTGCAACGCCAGTTCCGTTATCCTTGACCTCATCCATGCAAATCGAGCACTGCTTCCCTTCTGTCAGTCCCTTGATCAAGGACGCCATGCTGTTTCCCGGAAGTCTCAACGAGTAAGCGCATGCTTCCTTGTTCTCGCCGCCCTTTTCAGAGACAAAATACTTCAGCTACACATGATCCAAACTTGAATAACAAACGGAAACATAGGACATTGGAATTCAAATTGATTCTTGCTTTGCGCGTTGCTTTGTCTACGATGACCCAGGAGACAGACGAGAAGGACGCAACTGCTACCGTGTCCGAAATACAACAAAACGCTGTTGTACCTGTATCTCTATCTACGCTTTTCTTTTCAAACTCCACTCGTCACGAACGCTGTGTACTATGGCTCGGCATTTTGAGTGACTGCTCATTGCATCGATAAACTGTAGGCTCCACGCTTTCCGGACTGGTCAGTCCTCTGGCGTTTGTTTGTCTCGGACTCCTCTTCGACCAACTCAATAAGGACGTTGTTGATATGAGCGAAGTGCACGGCATCCTTGTGGCCTTCACTCTTTCCTTGATTGCCGCTGCGGTGTTTATTTTCTTCGAGCGACTCTGCCTGGGGTACTTTGCGGAGCGCGTCACGCGCAAGTATCGCGGAGAATACGTCCGCGCTCTTCTCAACCACGATGTGGAGTATATCGAGAACGTTAGTCCCGGAAAGCTAGGCCAGCGGTATTCGGAGGAATCGTCGCGCATCATCAACGGATTGGGTCCCGGTTTGGGCATCTTCATTCGTTCCGCTGCCTGTCTTGTCTGTGGCGTGTGTATTGGGCTCTACTACGTGCGCCTTCTTCACAGCAGTCATTCGTAGAGTTGGCAGCTCACTGTCTACACCATCATCGTATCTCCGCTCGTCATGTACTTTGGGTACAAATTCAACAAGTCCATGAACGACTTCAGCCAGCTGACGACGAAGGAGCACCAGGAGGCGGATTGCCTCTCCGAGGAGTCATTCCGCAACATTCGCACCGTGGCCTCGCTGGGCGCCGAGGAGTCCTTCATCGCGCGCTACACGCGCATCATCCTTGACTGCGGCCGCTTCGCCGTCCGGATCATGCGCGGCAGCGGCTGCTCGCTGGGCGAGATGACAGGCACGATGCAGTTCTCCAACGCGCTTCTCTTCCTCTCCGCCATCCTCCTGACCTACAGCCAGCGCCGCCACTTCCCCGAGGCCCTTGTCGCCGCCGGCTGTCTGCCCGCCAACAGCACGGACGTGGGCGTGTGCTTCCAGCCGCTGTTCAACGCGACGCAGGCGTGCCAGTCACTGTGCGAGGAGGTGAAACAGTGCTGGTTCTCGGCGGGCGGGCACTGTCTGGTGGGCAGTGAGGTGATCATTGTGGCGTTCGCCGTGTTGCAGTCGTTTGTGGGCATGGGCAGTGCGTTCACGTCCATCGAGGCGCTGGCGAAGTCACGCATGTCAGCGGCGTACTTCTTGGAGGTGATCGACCACAAGGACGAGATGGTGGACACGAAGGCGATTCGACCCGCCTCCAACAAGGGTGCGATCGAGTTCAAGGATGTGAGTTTCAAGTACAAGTCACGCGACACGATGATTCTGAACCATCTGAATTTGACGATTCGCGAGAATGAGATGATCGGCATTGTTGGCGAGAGTGGGTGTGGCAAGAGCACCATTCTGAAGCTGCTGATGCGTTTGTACGCGCCGTGTGGTGGTGAAATCGATTGGGATGGCGTGAATGTGAGCGATCTGTCGACCCACTGGATCCGCGAGCAGATCAGCTACGTGGCGCAGGAGCCCGTGCTGTTCAGCGGCACGATTCGTGAGAATCTGCTGTATGGTCGTGAGGGTGCGAGCGAGGCGGAGATGGTGGAGGCGGCGAAGCTGGTAGAGGCGGATTCGTTCATTCGGCAGTTCCCGAAGGGTTACGACACGTTTGTGGGCGAGTTGGGCACGTCGTTGTCAGGCGGTCAGAAGCAGCGCATTGCGATCGCGCGTGCGCTGCTGCGTCATCCGCGCATTGTGGTGTTGGACGAGGCGACGAGTGCGTTGGACAGTCAGAGTGAGGAGATTGTGCAGCGCGCGATCGAGGCGATTCGAGAGGAGAACAAGGCGAAGGGCAGTGGTCTAAGCATCGTGGTGGTGGCCCACCGTCTGAGCAGCATTCGCGTGTGTGACCGCATTGTGGTGATGGAGGAGGGCCACGTGGTGGAGGAGGGCACGCACGAGGAGCTGATGGCGAAGGGTGGTTTGTACGCGGGCATGAGTCACTCGCAAGCGCGTGCTAGTGAGGAAGAGGAGGAAGAGGAGAAGGAGGAAGAAGAAAAGAAGGAAGAGGAAGAGAAGAAGGAGGAGGAAGAAGACAAAGCAATGCCAAATGAGATTCCCGAGACGAGCCCGAAGCGAATCCGTCTGCGCGAGCTGCTGCGCTACGCGGGCAAACGACGGACCTATTTCTGGATCGGCATGATCGGTACCTTCTTCCGCATGTTGTTCCCGCCCGTGTTCGCTTTCTGCACCACCATCCTCCAGCACCTGATGTACGTCACCGACCTCGCCCAGTTCCAGCTCTACGGCGCGCTGCTCATCACGCCCGTGCTGGTCACAGCCGTTCTGTCGCTCGTCGGCACCGCGCTGAACTGGGAGTGCCACTCCATCGTGGGCGAGGACCTCATCGCCAACCTGCGCGGTCTCTGTTACCGCAAGCTGATCTACGCGCCGATCGCCTTCTTCGACGACCCGCAGCACATGTCCGCCGTGCTGTCCTCGCGGCTCAGCATCGATTGCCGTCGCATCCGCGACCTGATCGACCGCATCTATCCCATCATCGAGAACGTGTTCTTCGCCGTGGCCGGACTGGTGCTCTGCTTCTCGCCTACGGGCAACTGGAAGCTGTCTATCATCGCCATCGCGCTGTCGCCCTTCCTGGTGGCGGTGGAGTACTTGCAGTGGCGTGTGATCTCGCGCATCACGGAGAAGGTGGACAACGCGCTGGCACTGCGCTCGGGCGAGTTGACGGACTACCTGCTGAATATCCACACTCTCCACGCCTACAACCTGGAGGACACGCTGCTGCAGGGGCTGCGTCAGCGCATCGAGGAGGCCAACCGCCTCACAGACAAGCGCACGCTGCGCGCGTCGGTGGGCCAGGGCCTGTCGCTGTTCTTCCCGTCGGTATACCTGATCGTGTTGCTGTCCATCGGGTCGGGCATGATCACGCGCGGGTCGATGACCTTCACGCAGATGTTCATGGTGATGATGGCGGTGTACATGTGTGCGCAATACATCGGCATCAACATGGCCTACACGCCCGCCATGAAGCTCGCGCAGCAGTCCGCCAACAACGTGTTCGCGCTGCTGGCGGAGAAGAACGCCAACGAGGAGGCGCGCGCTGTGAAGACGGAGGGCGCTAATGGCGACATCGTCTTCGACAAGGTGGAGTTCGCCTATCCCACACGACCTGAGGCTCCCATTCTCAAGGGCGTGTCATTCACCATTCCGAAGAACGCGTCGGTGGCGTTCGTGGGCCACTCGGGCTGTGGCAAGAGCACCATCATCTCGCTGATTCAGCGATTCTACAAGCCTGCTGCGGGCACGATCTCGCTGAATGGCGTGGAGGTGAATCAACTCAATCTGGACTGGTACCGTGGTCTGTTGGGCGTGGTGAATCAGGAGCCCGTGATGTTCAGTGGAACGATCCGTGAGAATCTGTTGATGGGCGTGGATCGTGCTGTGAGCGAAGAGGAGCTGAAGAGTGTATGCGAGCAGGCGTTGTGCATGGACTTCATCAACGAGATGCCTGATGGGTTTGAGACGGATCTGGGCGCGACGGGCAAGGCCGTGTCGGGTGGTCAGAAGCAGCGATTGGCGTTGGCGCGTGCAATTCTGCGTAACCCCGCGATTCTGTTGTTGGACGAGGCGACGAGTGCGTTGGACAGCGAGAACCAGGAGAAGTTCTTGGAGGCGTTGAATGGTTGGAGGAAGAGTCATCCGTGTACTGTGGTGACTGTGGCGCATCGTTTGAGCACGATCGTGGACAGTGACATCATCTTCATGTGCGAGAATGGAGTGGTTGTGGGGAGTGGAAGACATGAGGAGTTGTTGAAGAGTTGTCCTCCATATGCTGATTTGGTGCGTGGACAGATGAGTTAGGTCTTTTATTTTGGTGTTTCTTCGACACTCACTTCTCAGAATACACACAATAGTGAGTGACTACCAACAAACAAGAAGGACTGCAAAAGGATTACCCTAAAGAGGGATCGCTAATATCGCCTGTCCAAACACCCTCTCGGTCGCCGAACAGAAAAAACTCTTCACGGAAGTCCCAACCGTCAAAGCTGGGAGTAGAAAAAGGATCTGAATTGAAGAGCGCAGATTCATAGTTAGCAAAGCAGTCATTGGCACTATCAAGAGGTGTGAAGCTCAGAGAGGCAGGCGAGGAATACAGATCCTGGGATACGACGCTTGAGGGCTCACACTCCTCGTCGCGCCGTTGCTCCTGTTGCAAAATACCATCGTCATTCTGCGAGCTGCTCGCATTCACTTCCTCCATGTCCTTCTCTTCTGAGCATATCGGTGATGAACTGCGCACGCAAGGCTTCGTAAAACGCGCGCTGCGACATGACTTGCGAATGGGCTGCTCGAATGAACTGCTCATTCTCTTCTTGGCGGAAGGAACCCTCCTTCCCTGCTTTTTCCATTTCTTCAGCGTATTCTCCGTCCTCTGGCGAAATCGGGTCTCGTTCTCATACCCACTGAATCCAAGTATCATCATAATCCTGTGCACCCGTTGGATGTTGCTTCGGGAGCAGGCATATTTGCATAGGCGCATGAAGTAATCCACGAGCGTACTCTCCATCTTTCCGTAAACTCTTCGTTTCGACGACCTTTTTCGGCTCGCCTCTTTGGCAATCTTGGCGTAATTCTTCATGAGGAATACCTCGAGGGTACTGTAGAGATCGTCCGTTTTGTTCTCATTTGTGACCTCTTGACAGAGAATGAGAACTTCACTTAACGGAGAATCATCCATGGCACAAATAATATGGCAGAAGGAAGATATCCGCCAAGAACCATACGTTCATTTGGCGAAACTCCCTTTCATTATGCACAAACGCCGCCGTTTTGCCGATTCTGCGTTTTCTACCTACTCCGTTCTGTTACAGACGTGTTGTATAGGCTACGAAATCATAGGAGGAGAGCGTTTTTACCCTGTGGCATCAGTCGAGGACAAAACAGAGTTTCTATAGATAGACTGTATTATCCACAATGCAGCCACTCGGATTATGAATACCGAAACAAAAACGGACACGACGACCTTCAACATGAAGGAACGGGCACACCACTCTCCATTCCACCATTCCTTGTGATGATTACGGCGATAGAATCTGAAACAAAGGGGATCTAGACCAATTTCTCAAGAGACAGCAAATCCCCCCAATCTCTAGCTTCATGAGCTTATCCATCCAATAGAGAAAGATACAGAAACGTCCGAGTCTAGGGACACACAACTGATTCTGTTTCAACAGAAAAGTGGCTGTTCCTGAGGACTGAGGAAACACGTGACATGAATAGGGGAGAATCCCGTACCCAGTCTATCACTGTATCCGAATAGGTGGTAACGATCCTCTGCCCTGGTTGGAATGGCTGGAATCACCCTCTGCGCTGGAATGACGGCTTCCGTGTGCGTATGAGCTTTCTGTAACAAACGAAGTGAATAAAAGAGGAATGCATAATAGAAAGGCACGCAAAACGCGAATTAGGAGTTGCTCGTTTGAAGTCGATCAAACTCCGTATTCATACTGAAACGCCGGGCACATGTACAATGGTGACATGATTGGAGTGTCATCATGCAGGAACTCGGAGAACCCATCAGTCTGCATATTCTCAGTCGCATCAAGTGCACGATCATTCACCAGGAAGGACGCAGAACGCAACTCCTTGTTGCCATTGTCACGGTTGTTGCTATTCATGAGTTTCCTGCCGCGATAAACGTACTATTCCGTGAGCATGATACTCTCTGCATTCCCGGGAGGGGGACCGATGAAGAAAGGAGACAGATCTCCATTCACTGAGAAGCGTGGAAGTGCGATACGGCCAGTGTGGGGTAAGATGTTATCTGATACCATAAACCCACGTAGATGGACAGACTGTTGGGCGCATCAACGGAAGCAGAAGAAGGAACAGAATGAACCGATTCCTTCTCATTGGATGGATGGATGGGTTCCGGGAATTCATGACTGCCCGTTGTATTCTGCAGATTCTCGTGATGGACACAGGACGGAGGATCTGCGGTAACGGACTGCAAAGAAGAGGAATCTATATGTCAATGACACCAATTAGTCTTACTAGCACTCTCATGCTTAGCAGATCGCCCTTTGTTGCGTAAATGGTGCGCGAGGAAGTGCATAACCTTCGCTTTCGCTTCACTCTTCTTTCTTGACACACGGAGAACTCGCTCCACGAACTGACGGAAGCGATGCTTATTCACCTTGTCATAGCCATCATAGCCGATCAGTATCATGCAGGCGTTGACGATGACGACATTCTCCTCCTTGCACTTCATGTTGCAGAGCAGTCCCATTTTCAGTAATAACTCTCTTTCTAGTGGAAAGTAGTTCTTACGCTTCAGGGATCTGCGGACCTTGGCCTCTTCCACCATATCCTTGAAATGGCGATGGAGGCAGTTCATGACAAGTAGAAGCAGGCCGGTCGTATTGTTTAAGTTGGCAAGTGTCTGTACCTTCTGGTACAGAGTCAGTTCGGAGTTGGACATCACAGCAAAAGAATACTGACCAGCTGGATTAACGCCGAGACGGCATAGATCGGCATTGCCTGATTCTTATTATTTTGACCATTGCACTTTCATTTAGCCGTTCTTCGCGTGGAATTGCTTGAATTGCCACATGCATAGAGTTTGCTTACAACAAACAACGCAACTCGAATTGTTCCAGGGCTTCTGCTCCTTCTCGAGTGGTTTTGGTACCTTCTTTCCATCTCAAGAGGCTTCCACATCCTCTTTTCATATCAAGAAGCTTCCACACTCTCATTCCTTCCTTCTTGATGAAGGGACGAGCCTGACTCCAGATGTTTGACTTCATAGCTAAAGACAACACCCAGTTGCAAGCACCCCGCTTCTCTTCTTACACAACCAATAGAGACTGAAGAGAGTCATCATCTACCCCAATATGCCGATTACCACTTACTCCCATACACTTGACGCCTTGAATCACAGTAACCCTTTTTGGCACCCGCATAATGTACAGCCAATTCTGTAGGCAGTTTATCAACCAAAAGGAAGCATCCACTCTCGGTTACTCCTTCCGCTTCAACTCCGATGAAACGAAATAATGAAATGGAAAACGATAACTGAAAAATGAATAACTGACAGATAATAACTGCATTCCAGTTTACCACTTTTCAGTTTACGAGTTCTGCTTTCGCCTCTCCTTTTCCATACACGCTCTAACAAGGGCCATGTAAGAAGTGACGATAGCCCTTCTCCTTGCCTTCCTTGGTAATCAGCACCAACACTCACTTATCACCCCTTGTACCCAATTCCTCCTCTCCACACTGGTACCGAGGAGCACATATCCCCCACTTCTTTGTTAGCACTGTTTTCTCATTTAATCCAAACGAGAATGCAGAAGAAGATTATCGGTATCGACTGCGATGAGGTGCTCTGCCTGCTGATGAAGGAATTCATCCCCTACATGAGCAAGAAGCTCAACCTGGGCATGAAGTACGAGGATATGAAGGAGTACGACTTGAACAAGTACTTCCATCTCGACAAGAAACCCGTATTGTGATTCGGTTGTGATTCCGCGTAGAACTGGGATCTGTTCCTCGATTACTGCAAAGAGCACCCCAAGCATGTTTGTGTGTCTCTCTCTATGTTGATGCAGTAGCTCGAAATGGTCCCCGGAGCGAGAGAGGCGCTTCTCGCGTTAAGCACCAAGTACCGTCTTGTTCTGATCACGGGTCGTGTGGAGGTGCATCCGTGGACTGCTTCTGAGGCGTAGGCGATTTGGAAGGAATCGACCGAGTACTGGATCAACCACAACTTCCAGGGCGTGCCCATCGAGAAGCTGATCTACGCGAACGATCGGTATTGCGACAACACCATTTCGTAAGAGAGAGCGTTTTGTATCATCCCGTTAGCAAGGACCGTCCCGTGAAGAGCATTCTGTGTGAGGAAGAGCACATTTCCATTTTCATCGATGATCGTGAGCGTTACGTTTACGAAGTGGCATTATCCTCATCACATCACATCTAGTGCATTCCCGTGTGCGAGGAGTGCATCCTGTTTGGCGAGTACCCGTGGACCTATCACGGCATCAAGGATGAGCACGTCCACTACTGCAAGGACTGGGAGGCGGTACTGAAACTGTTGCTTTAGTGCGCGTTTGTTCCACAAACAGTCCACTCCTTTCTAGCCTTAAACTCGCGGAGAATCTTCTCCCACTTCTCGCCAATGGCGCGCAGCTCGTCCATCTTCAGCGTCGTCAGCTCCCTCTCCCGCATCAGCTGCTTGCCGCTCACCCACACGTCGGTCACCCTACGCGTCACCCACCGCCTCCACGCCCACTGGCTGCGTCCGCACGCGTACACCAGGTGCGACAGGATGTTCGACAGGGGCCACACCTCCACGCAGTCCATGTCCACCGCGATCACGTCCGCGCGCATGCCCGCCTGCACCGCGCCCAGCTTGCCCTCCAGCCCCAGCGCCTTCGCCGCGTTCACCGTGGCCATGGCCAGCACGGTGGAGGCGGAGCACGCCTGCGGGTCGTTGCTCGCCACCTTGCCCAGCAGCGCCGCGTTGCGCATCTCCATGAACATGTCCAGGTTGTTGTTCGAGCACGCCGAGTCCGTGCCCAGACACACGTTCACGCCCGCGTCCAGCATCTTCTGCACGGGGCAGATGCCCGACGCCAGCTTCAGGTTCGACGACGGGTTGTGCACCACCGTCGCCTCCGCGCGCGCCAGCAGCTCGATGTCCTTGTCCGTCACGTGCACGCAGTGCGCCAGCACCGAGTGATCCAACACCTTCTTCTCCCACAGGTTCTACGCCTCACGTCACCGCCACAACCCCACCTCGATGGGCGAGCACCGCGCCTCCGAGAGGTGGCGGCTGGAGCTGGGCGTGCCGCTGATGGAGTCCTTCAGCTCCGCCTCGCTCTCCTGCACGTGCATGTGGAACAGCACGCCGCTCTCGCGCGCCAGCTCCTTCGCCGCCACGATGTACTGCTCCGGCACCGTGTACGGCGCGTGCGGCGCGATGCCCCACATCAGCAGGTCGTTGTCGCGGCTGTGGCTGTTGAAGAACGCGCGATTCTTCTCCAGACACTCCACCGGACCCGCCGCCCAGCTCGTCGGGAATCCGAAGACGCCGCAGCCGTGCACCGCACGGATGCCGATCGCCGAGGACGTGGCCGCCGCCTCGTCAATCGCAAAGTACATGTCGTTGTAGCAGGTGGTTCCGCTGCGGATCATCTCCGCACACGCCAGCTTCGTTCCCTAGGGTTTAATGGATGAACTCAGAGCTACATCGATCACGAACTCGGGACCAACGAACTTTGCCTCCGCCGGCCAGATGTCCTTCTCTACAACTCAGGGAAGCACTCAAAGAAGACGCAGCCAGTCGATCAGCTTCTTGTCGTCGCTGAAGGCCTTGAACAGGGACATGGCGGCGTGGGTGTGCATGTCGATCAGTCCGGGCATGACGACGTGGTGCAGCTTGTCGACCACCGTGTCCGACGTGTACTTTCCCTCCACCTCCTAGGAAATGAGTGTTGTGGGAATGCGGATCACCTTGGTGGGCAGGCAGTCGATAATCTCCTTTCCATCGATGATGACGGAGTAGAAGTCATAGACCGTGTCCTTAGGAATGACGGGAACAATCCATCTCGCGTTGATAATCAAACTCACCGTTCTCATGCTCGTAGTGACTCTTTGTTCCTCCTGAAAGATTTGGGGCATGGGGCCATAAGAAGGGATAGGGCCCGGAAGATCTTGTTGGTGTTTTGGAAGGAGTGGGGAAGCAAACACAGTGTATCGTACTACTGATAGGGCTACTGCATAACGGTGGATTTGTTCTCTGCAGCGTAGTTGTTTGGTTGAACAAGAAGGCGTCTCATTCACAATAGAAATCATAGAAACGTTCAGAAAAGACATCCCATTCATTGAAACAATACATGCCATACTCGTTCCGATCGGTAATAAGCAAATCTCCCTGATCCAGACCAAAGGAAAAGGGTTCATAATCATGCGCAGAAATAACATTTGCAAACGCAGTACTGCCCGTGTCGTCGTTCTCCTGAAAGAGCGGTGTAGCAATTGAGGATGAGCAGTGACTAGAAACATCCACAGTTGTCTGTTCCTCACACAGGGTGCTGCTCCTCTCTTCTCCGTCACTCCCATTCATGCAATGCGAAGGGTCTCCATCCGATGCCACGGTCTTCTCCCTGGTCTGTGCAGAATCCCGTAATTGGGTTTCACATACCAACGCGTCTCCCGTCACACCCTCCACAGACTCATCGAGGGAATAATCCGCCAGTTCCTCCTCCTCCTCCACTACGGTCTTGATCCTTTTCCACTTCTTCAGCGTGTTCTCGGTCCGCTGCCGAAAGCGGTTCTCCTTCTCATATCCTCCATAACCCAGCGCCGTCATCAGCTGATGCACCAACTCCACGTTATGCTTGGGGCAGGTGTAGTTACACAGCCTCATGAGCATATCCACAATATGGCTCTCCAACTTTCCGAAGGTTCGTCGCACCTTCGATCTAGCGATCTTTGTTTCCTTGGTAATCTTCCTACGATTCTTCCGAATGAATTGCTGCACTTCCTGGACCAAGTAGACTGTTTTGTTCATTTCACCAATCTTCCCACATAACTCTAATGCCTCCACCAAGCGAGAAGCAATCATAGTCGTATTTTGTCAGAAGATTTTTGGTATTCTTTCTGTGACCACCATCGATTTAGCGAAACTCTCTTTGTTTATGAAGATGACGGAAATACAAGCCATTTCTGACTCCACTCGCCATTTCAACAAACGGCAGCAGGTTAATGATTTATAATCGAAAAGGAGATGGAATGGAATAGGGGCAGTTCGGTTTGCAGGAACAGGAGTTAGAATAGGTGCTGCTTTTGATCCTCCCCCTCTAATAACGGATTGTGGAGTATTGCGCTCGTTATGCAATCACTCAATCACAGAGAAGAAGAAAAACTATCCTTCTGCAAGAAGAACGCAATCCCATTACCACCCCTTTCCTTCCTCCCACAGATTATTCTCCACTCCCCCTTTCAGAAGAACACACTCAACACAACTCTTCTCCCCAATGCCAGAAAACCTCCCTCTTTCTTCACCGAAACGCCCTTTCTCTCCCCGAAAAGCGCCAATAACCATCACTTTGACTGCCTGATCATGTCAAGCAAGAATAGATTCTGGGTGGGAAGCGATTCCGATGACGATTCCAGCGAAGACTACTCCTATTCTGAACAGTCGGAAGAGGAGGCCCCCAAGAAGACGCAGGAGAAGTCAAAGTATGTTGTCGTGTCCGAAAGCGATAGCGAGGAAGAGAAGCGTGTTGTGAAGAGTCCCAAGTGAATTCGGCCCCAGGGCGATTATGCATAGAGAGCGATATACCGAAGAACTGAACGACACAGTCAAGAGAATTAAGAACCACTACCGCATCAATGACTGGGTTCAGCTGTGTAATGGTAGTGAATGAGCATGGGAGTATGATGCGTAGACTACGATTCGATGAAGAAGCAGGTTGAAGACCACGGCAAGGTGATGTGCGAGACTGTCGTTGCTGTTTTCCCTCCTGACTTCTAGGGCTATCCAGTTGCGTTCATCCGCGAGTTTGTGCGTATCGACGACGCCATCACCAACTATCCCAAGGCGACGCTGAAATCGCTGTCGAAGCCTGTCGCCATGGCATTCAACCGTCTGAAGCAGACGGTGAAGAAGGACATGAAGGACGACGCCTTTGCTGCCATGATTGAGGAGTTCCGTAAGAATCCGATCGAAGAAGAGGAGGAAGTGGAGGAGGAGGAGTCTGAGAGTGAGTGCTCTTCCGAGTCTGAGTCCAATTCGGAGTCTGAGTCTGAATCGGAGAGTGATTCTTCTGAGGAGTCTTCCAATGACTATTCCGAGGAGGGATCCTCTTCTGATGAGTCCTCTTCTTCTGAAGAATCCTCCTCCGATGAAGAATCCTCCGATGAAGATGAAGATGATTCGGATGACAACTCCTCCTACTACTCCTACTCCAGCGACAGCTTCGCGAGCGACAGCAGCTCGAGCGACAGCGAGATGGAGGTGAACCCGAAGCTGACGGGTCGCGCGAAGTGGGTGCTGCAGCCGAAGGACATCGAGAAGGCGAAGCGCAAGGAGGAGGAGCGGCTGAAGAAGCTGGAGGAGAAGAAGAAGAAGCAGGAGGAGAAGGAGAAGGAGAAGAAGGAGAAGGAGGACGAGGTGGAAGTGGAGGACACCTACGAGACGCCCGAGAAGCTGGTGAAGGCGCTGCTGCAGGTGCTCGCCGCGCGCCATCGCGTGCCCGAGCGCCGCGCCAACGTGCTCCAACTGCAGAAGCTGCTGCCCTTCGCGCGCGCGCTGGGCGCCAAGTACGAGCTGCGCGTGCTGTCGCATTTGGTGTGTCTGCAGCTGGCAGGCGTCAACTCCGACGCCGCCATGCCCGCTGCTCAGTGGGCTGCCTGTCTGGCCAACGTGACGCGCATGGTGAGAGTGATGATATCGCATCAAGGATAGCTGACACTGGCGACGGAGACGCCGGCGCTGACGCTGGAGTTCTACAACGTGCACGAGGCGGTGCGCAACGCGGAGGGCCAGGTGGCGAAGGAGGTGGCGGAGCTGGCGGCGAACGAGGCGCCGGCGCGCATCGAGAGCGACTTGGCGCACATGGTGCTGATGCTGCACGAGGACCTGCTGAAGGCCTTCCGCGCGCTGTCGCTGCACGCCAGCGAGTACGCGGACCGCCTGCGCGACGAGGTGCGGCTGGGCGAGCTGGCGCGCGCGGTGGAGGCGTACTATGCGGAGCAGCCGCTGCTGCGTGTGATGATGGCGATGGTCCAGATCCAGCTGCTGTGGCTCTCAGTGGCAGGTGTGAAGTGTAGGCACTACCAGACGGAGCGGATGCACGCGCAGCTGTGGGCCGCCGTGCACCCGGAGCAGCCGGTAGAGTCGGTGCTGGCGCGCGTGGCGGCGTGCTGCGCGACGGTGTACCGCGAGGGCACGGCGTACCAACAGCAGACGGCGGCGTTGTACCACATCATCAGCCTGTGCCTGCACGACCAGTTCCAACGTGCGCGCGACCTGCTGCTGATGGCGCGGCTGCAGGAGCGCGTGCAGGCGGGCGACCAGGCGCTGATGATCCTGTTCAACCGTGCGATGACGCAGCTGGGGCTGGCGGCGTTCCGCGCGGGCAGCATGGTGTACGCGCACAACTGCCTGGACGACTTGGTGAACGTGGGCTCGCGCAACGGACTGCTGCGCGTGCTGCTGGGCCAGCAGGGTTCCCAGGGTGCTCAGAGTGCGCAGAGCGAGGAGGAGATGGTGGTGCCTGCGAAGCGCGTGGTGCCTGCGCACATGGTGATCATATCCTATTGGGGTGAGGCGTAGTGGATCAGCACGGAGCTGGTGGAGAGCTGCTACCTGCTGTCCTGTGTGTTCATGGACGTGGGCTACATGATCGCCGACGTGCGGGTGGCGGCGCGGGGTGAGGCGTAGCGCTCGAGCATCTACAAGGTGTCCGCCGTGTTCAAGCGCGCCTACGACCGCTTCTGCAAGCAGTACGAGATGGCCGCCGACTCGCAGGCCATGCGCGTGCTCGCTGGCTACCACGCCATCCTCGTTATTTCAACTCTTCTCCCTCACACCTAGAAGGGTGATTGGAAGCAGGCCGTGGCACGCTTCGCGTCGCTGCGTGCCTGGCAGGCGTGCTCCGCGGCGGACCGCGCGCGCATCCTGGCGGCGCTGGAGGAGAAGACGAAGCGGCTGGCGCTGCAAGCGTACGTGATCGAGCGCGGCGCGTGCTACCGGTCGATGACGTGCGGCGAGCTGGCGAGCGCGTTCGAGCTGGCGGAGCGCGTGGTGCGGAAGGAGGTGAACGCGCTGTTGCTGCAGGGGCTGGTGAGCGCGTCGTGGGACGAGGAGGAGGCGGTGCTGCTGTTCGAGGAGGCCGTGCCGAACCGCGTGGAGGTGCTGGCGGAGCAGCTGCTGGAGAAGGTGAACGAGCTGATGGAGAGCAACGAGCGCGTGAAGGAGGAGCTGAATGGCGAGAAGCGGGAGGAGAGCGGCAAGGGGAAGATGAAGCGCGCCACGGGCGTGTTCGGACAGCGCGGTGTGCGGAGCAAAGTGAAGGTGAATCGGGGTTGCCGTGTTTGTTGCCAAAAGGTGTTTTCCTAGCCATGTCAAAGTGGGATTTTGCCTCTCTGCGTGTAATGCTCGTAGTCCCTACCAAAGCGTGGATATCCGCGATGAGCTGCTGCTTCTTACCGATCTTTCCGAGCAGGACATCAAAGACCGCATCTACGAGTGCTCCAACGAGATTTACGGAGAGGTGGGGTGCTGGAGCCTCCCGGTCACGCCTAGATTGTGTTTTTGGTGGATGTCGCGCGGTACAACGAGAAGATCCTTCCACTGTCCCTGTTCGATAACGGGAAGAAGATCAGCCTGGATTTCCTGTGCATCACGGCGGAGCGTCTCTCATACGCGGACCCCGGCGTTCTCCGTGTGTATGATGTATATGTCTGTGTGTCAATTGACCATCTAGATAACCTGCCAGTGCAACGAAACCCATACCGCCCTCGAGTTCTCCTGCCGCAACTGGTGCACGCTGGGCGAAGTGAAATACATAAAGCAAAACATCAACGTTGGATCCGTGGGCTCCCTGAGCTCCATCAGCGATGAACACACGTCGCACCTGGAACTGCAGCTGGGCGACAAGAAGATGGAGTTCTGCACGAAGACGCTGCAGCTGAACGTAGGCGGAGGGAGTGGCGTGCGAGCTAGAACGCGATCATCTTCATCCTGAACAAGCTGTACGATCTATATCTCAAGAAGTCGATCCCCGTGAAGAACATCAGTCTCTCCCAGATCAGCGAGCAGGCGGTGCTCAACAACTACAATGCGTACTGCCTGCTGTTCAACCTCACCGGTCCTGTCCGCGCTCGCCTGGTGAGAAGCGGAGAAGAGGGGTGATGGATAGCTGTCCGCCTCGTCGATCGACAGCAAATCGCACTACGATGCGCGTCAGGAGGAGCTGGACGCGGCGCTACGCGAGGAGGTGAAGGCAATGAAGGAGAAGAACCCGGAGTGCACACTGGAGGACGTGGACCAGGAATTGTCGAAAGCGATCGATGTGGCGAAGGTGTGATGAAATCATAAATAGAAGAAGGAGAGCATGATTCTGGAGCACCTGCTGGAGATGGAGGTGAACCAGAGCGAGGCGGTGAACAAGCTGGTGAAGACGGTGAACGAGGTGAACGGGCAGGTGACCAGTCTGGAGGAGTGGCTGTTCAAGCACAACACGCGGCTGGGCGTGATGACGCACTCCATCCAGACCATCTCGCAGGAGAACGCCAACCTGGCGCAGCAGAAGAAGAACCACGAGGTGCTGGAGAAGACGGTGGAGGTGTGCGCGGGCGTGGCGCGTGAGGCGTAGTCACTCGTGGACATGATCACGCTGGACGAGGAGAAGCGTGCCGTGCTGAGCAGCACCGAGGTGTTCCTGCAGTCCGTAGCCCTCGGCGGTTAGGGTGAGGCGTAGTTCTTCGCGGAGTGCGTCAAGTGGGGCCACACGGCGTTCGACCTGGGCGTGAAGGGTGCCATGGCCAAGCTGCCCGCCAGCAACGCCGTGAACCTGATTCTGGGCGTGGCGGCGAAGCTGCGCGACGTGGCGGTGGCCCACACGAAGCAACTGTGCGTATGTTTGATGAAAGGGTGTGAGATGAAGGGTGTGCCGATCGCCGGCATGGCGGCCGTGGCGGACCAGATCAGCGGCAACGTGTCGGCCGCCACCTCCTTCTTCTCGACGCTGTGCGCGCGCGTGGCGGCGTTCATCGAGGAGGAGGGCAAGGGCGGCAGCACGGTAGAGGTGTGCGAGCACTTCTTGCTGCTGGCGCCGCTGCTGAAGGTGGTGAACGAATACGTGAGAGAGGGCATGGCGAGTGAGGCGCAGAATCCCGTGTCCTACACGCAGCTGAAGACCGCGCTGGTGAAGACGGTGTCCGCTGTGTTCAGTCGCGAGCTGCAGACCAAAACCGCGCAGATTCAGGGCCGCATCGTGTGTGAAGTTGGTGAGAATGAGGCGTAGTCGAAGCTGGCGCCGGCGGACTCGGGTCGCTTCAGCGCGCTGCCGCCGTGCTCGATCCCCGACGCGGAGGACGAGATGAAGGCGACGAAGGCGGTGTGGGCGAAGGACACGGACGACATGAACCTGTATTCGACGGTAGTGGCGGTGGAGAAGCTGCTGGCCTTCGTGCTGCCCACGAGCGAGTGTGTGGAGCTGCTGTGCCTGGAGTTCTTCGGCGGCGACGACTACAAAAGTGGGGGATGTGGGGGGCGATGAGAGGGCAGAGTCGCTGGAGGACAAGGCGATCGAGCCGTACATGAACCAGATCCTGGCGGGCGTGGCGGAGGCGCTGAAGAAGCTGATGGAGAACGAGAACCGCTCGTCGTTCAACACCATCACGCTGATGGCGCTGCTCTCGCAGTGTTTGGAGCAGGATACCATTCTGCTGAAGAAGCGGTGCGTGTACAACATCCTCAGCATGGCGAAAAACGAGGCGGTTTTGACGTGGAAGCGCTACACGGGTTTGTGTGGGTGTGGGTGTTGAGCGTAGCGGAGTTGCTGTCTGCCGTGCAGATGTTCTCCGTGGAGAGTCGCTACTGTCACATCATCCAGCCCGTGCGCGTGCTGCCCGGGTTCGTGGACCGCATGTGCGAGGCACGTCAGAGCTGCGCGCTGATCGCCTCGCGACTGCAGCGTGTGCTGGACCGGCCGGGGCCCGTGAACGACACACTGCGCAAGGTGCACGCGGAGCTGAACAAGACCATCACGATCGCAGCGCCGGCGATGAAGGACTCGGAGGACATGCGCGAGGGTGGCTTCGGCATCGTGCTGATGCTGTGCAAGCGAGTGAAGGCGAAGATGGAGAGCGTGGCGAAGGCGGGTCCGAAGTACACGGATTTGATCCTGATGGAGAACGACTACTTCCTGAGTCAGTGTCTGGAGAAGCGACAGGTGGCGGACCTGAAGGAGTTCGTGGCGGAGTGTGCGGCGGACTACGAGAAGGTGGGAGAAGAGAGGGAGAGTGAGGCGTAGGCGAAACACCGCTACTGCGAGGGAGCGATCCGCTATCAGTTCTCCAAGTTCGTGGACTTTGTGCTGGCCACGCGGCAGATCGTGGCGACGACGGCGGCGTCGGAGGTGCAGTTCGCGATCAACAAGTCGGCGTTCGCGAAGAGCGCGTCGCTGGGCCGGATAGGCAAGCCGATTCGCGTCATCCACAATCGCGTGCAGAAGCACATTTGCGAGGAGAGCTGTTTGGAGAGGGTTGTGTGGGAGAGCATTATGGTGGGCGTTGGAAAGGGGAGTGAGGGGTAGACGATGTTTGTGGAGATGATGAAGGAGGTGGAGGGCTGGGGAAGAGACTGCTATGAGGGTCTGACGGTGAGTCCCGGCGCGGAGAAGGTGCAGTATGAGATGATGCAGCTTGTGAGGGTGTAATGTGTTTGTTGGAAAGGAGTGTTGTGCCTGGGTAATTCTGCTTGTTGCTTTCTGCCACAGCATTTGTTTTTCCTGATCAACTCAAGTATCCTCGTCTTTATTGCTATGCATCCATGCTACCCCTCCTTGTATCCCTTTGCCTCTCGCCATATCTTTATCTGAGAACACTGAAAGCCATTTCCTCCCCTCCACAAAGAAATGCTTGATTTCAACCGCATCACTCATATCCCCTCATTAAAGCATAGAAGAATCGCAGGACGAACGGATCAAGGCTCTCTTGCTGGAAGGATACATATCGGACAAGCAACTGACAAATGAGCGTGACAACAAATCGTACAGCATAACGACATTCCAGGGAGAACACAAAGAGGAGTTTGTAGTGAAGGAAACCAATTCAGGCATTTGTCAGTTGTTCTACAAGGGAGTTCTCCACTTGAGTTGGAAGGAAATCGACAACAAGAGAGAAGGGGTGTTTACTGTGTACGATAAGGGGAAGGCGGTGCTGATGGAGAGTTGGGACTCCTTGTTGAATCAGCAAGAATGGAGACGCGTGCGCAATACGGCCAAGGGCATGGAATTGGTGATCGGAAGGAAAGACACGAATCGAGTGATCTACAGAGGCGGATATGATCACATCACATCGATGAAGAGAGAAGGGAAAGGAATGGAGTATGATGAAGAGAGTGGACGACTGTTGCGTTGCGGAGTGTGGAAGAATGATGAATTGTTCCAGATCTCTCAGGAGTTCGAGAGTGAAAACGTGATGATCGAGTACAAGGTGGAAGAGGGAAAGGAGAACGTGAGTCCCTTGAACCGCAATCCCGTGTACGAAGGGGGCTATCTGTATGACGAAGCAACAGGCTCCTATCTTCGATACGGCGAGGGAGTGGAGATTGACATGAACACTGGAATTGCGAAGAAGGAGGGAGAGTGGGTGAAGGGGTCCATCAAGAAGAACGTGGAGTTGTTTGAGGGTTGGTACGTGAAGGGAGAGCACGACGCCTCTCTCAAGTTCTCGGTGAAGGGCGCGGAGAAGCGCGTGGAGATTCTGAATGACGTGAGTTGGTTCGAGATGAACCGGAACATGCAGACGATGGAGATATCGACGAAGCAGTTCAACGAGGATCAGTTAACAGTCCTCGATCTCTCTCCCTTCTCGCTGCTGAAGAGTATCAGCATCGGCAATGGTTGCTGTGAGAAGGTGAGGACGATGAAACTCGTGGGTTTGAAGCAGTTGGAGTGTCTCCTCATCGGTACGAAGTGCTTCACAGCTGCGAGTACCAAAGACAATCCACTCTCCTTCACCGTCGCGGACTGCCCGCTGCTGAAGAGACTGGCCGTCGGCAGGGACTCCTTCGCGGAGTTTGGCTCTCTGACGGTGGAGTCGCTGCCTTCACTGCAAACGCTTTCTCTCGATGGTGGCAACTTCCACCAAGTGACGAGTTTCCGTTTGGAGAAGCTGCCAAGGCTCGTGACTGTGAAGATCGGAGAGGACTGCTTTACCAAGAGTGGCGATTTGTGGTTCAACAACTCAACCCACACACTGTCCATCTCGGACTGCGCTGTGCTGAAGCAGCTGACGATCGGAAACGGCTCCTTCTCCAACTACGGCGTTATCACTCTCAGCAACGTCAACTACCTGGAGCAACTCCACATCGGGGACAAGTGCTTCAAGTGCGTGAAGGTCCTGAAGATCGACTCCTTCCTGCGTCTGGACACGCTGGAGATTGGTGAGAGCAGCTTCACCGCCCAGCCCTCCAGCTACGGAATCGACGTGTCCCGTCACTTCGCGCTGACCAACTGCCCTCGGATGAGGAAGCTCGTCATAGGGAACTACTCCTTCTCGGACTACCCGGACTGCACGCTGAGCAACCTTCCATCGCTGGAGTCCATCGCCATCGGCGGGCTGGACTACAACTACAAGTGCTACTCCTTCTGCTACGCGTCGCTGGAGCTGAAGAGTTTGCTTCCCGCGCCTGCTTCAGTGTAGACATGCGCAGTCTCAAGTCGGTCGTGATTGGGCGAGAAGCATTCTACTACTGCAAGAAGGTGGTGTTTGAGAGTAGCCGTCGTTGGAGCGGGTGACCTGCAGATCTTCCCCAACTGAGCGTCATTCGACTGGGCTTCAACGCCATGTACTTCCACACTTCCGGAAGTACCTCGCTTGTTCTGAAGTGTTGGTATGACGAGGATACGTAATGCGTAGCCCTTCCCATTCTCACGCTCATCACAACAGTGGATGGTCCAAACACCCGTAGCAGCTCGTTTTGGGGGCCCATCAACGTTGTCGCCGAGGGTATTACAAGTTCGTAAACGGTCATGACTAGATGTGCCGAATCTGGTCAATGTGAATCTTATGGATGCCTTCAAATGCGTCAGATCATGGCAAATGAGAAGTATCCTCTTTTGCTTCTTTTCATTGTAGATGCCGGTTTGCTCGCCTACTACAAGAGCTAGTTTCTTCATCTGACATCCAGTTGTATTTCATATGCAGTATGCAGCTTTGTTCCACAAACAGCTCAAAACAGTCACTCCATTCTAATCTCCCAATTGCCCGTCATGCGCACCTCCGGCTTGCGGATGGTCACCAGCTTCTTCTCCGCGTCATACGAGAACTCCAGCGGTCTCGTAACGCCGTCCATCGTCACGCTCACCTCTACCGCTCACACGCCCCGTCCTCGCCCACTCGTCGGCGCCTTCTCCGCGAGGACCACCACGCGCTCCACCAGATTGGCACTGACGAACTGACCCTCCTTCTCGCAGCGCAGCACGCCGCCCTTCAGCCAGAGATGCATGTACGCGTACACGCCCTTCGTGTAGCCAAACCTACCCTTCACAACCCCACCTACGCCTACCCATCTCTCTCATCGTCGAACACCCAGCCCTCCGCCTTGCCGTCCTTGTCCGCCATCACCATCAGCGTGAACGGGTCGTGCTTCATCTGCAGCGCGCTGCGACGCAGACGCATCAGCCGCGCCACGATGGACCCGCGTCTGTAGTACACGGCGATGTGCTCCAGCGGCGCGGGCAGCTCCATCACCTCTACACCTCACACTTCTCATTCACTCGCACTTCCGCCCTCCACCACGGAGTAGTCGTAGATGCTCACCCACTCGCCCTGCGGCACGTACGTGCTACGCCTCACGCCACCTCCCCTCACTCACGTCACTGTGCGCGCGCCCTCCGCCATCACGGGAGCCACCAGCACGGCGTCTCCCAGCATGAACGCGCGGTCCTCCGCGAAGCCGTCCGCGTCGAACGGGTCGGCGAACATCAGCGGGCGCATCACGGGCGCGCCGGTCGTGTACGCCTGCCAGAAGGCGGTGTACAGCACGGGCAGGAAAGTGTAGCGCTCGACCACGGCGTCGCGGATGTGTTGGTAGGTGGGTTCGGTGAAGGTCCACGGCTCGCGGCGCTTGGTGTCGATGTGCGCGTGGGCGCGGAAGAAGGGCATCCAGGCGCCGAACTGGTACCAGCGCACGGCCAGCTCCTACGCTTCAGCCCGACCAGTGGGAGGCACCTCGGTGGGGTCCTTGAAGTAGCCGGGCACGTCGGAACCCGAGAAGACGATGCCGGCGACGCTGAGCGCGAGCATCTGGGGCAGGGTGGCGGCGAGGTGGTCCCAGTTGGAGAAGACGTCGCCCGTCCACATGGGGCCGTTGCGCTGCGAGCCGACGAACACGGAGCGCGTGAGCACGAGCGGGCGCTGGTTGGGCGAGCGCTGCATCTGTCCCTCGGCGCAGGCCTTGTGGTAGTAGTAGCCGTAGCTAGGCGTAAGGCGAGATTATGAGGAGTGCATGTTGTGCCAGGCGCGGTGCTCGTAGCCGTCCATCGACACCACATCGCGCGGCATGGTCACTTCAGGGCCGTCGAACACGGAGGGCTACGCGTCACAGCACGCTGCATTGCACACCTCGTTCATATCGTTCCAAGTGTAGAGGTAGTCACTGTTGCCAGGATACAGGCCGTTGCTGAACTGATCGGACCACCACTGTCGCACGGCGGGGTTGGTGAAGTCGGGGTAGTTCGACGCGCCGGGCCAGCACCAGCCCTCGAACACCTCGCCCGACGGCGTCTTCAGGAGATAGCCCAGCTTCTTCAGCTCCTCGTTGATGCGGTAGCCCGCCTCCTTCTTCACGTGCGGGTCGATGATGGTGACAAGCCGGTGGCCGTGCGCCGCCAGGTAGTCCACCAACTGCTCCGGGTGGGGGAAGTTGTTGGGGTCCCACGTGAAGTACTTCTTGCCGATGGTGTGCTCGATGTCCAGCCACAACACGTCGTAGGGGAAGTTGAGCGCCTCGAACTTGTCGTTCACGTCGCGGCAGTCCTTCTCGTCCAGGTAGTTCCAGCGCGACTGGTGATAGCCCAGCGCGAAGAAGGGCGGCAGCATCGGCCGGGAGGTGAGCCGCGTGTACTGGTCCAGCAGCTCGGCGGGCGTGGCGGCGGGGAAGAGGAAGAGGTCGATGACGCCGGCCTCGGACATCCTACGGCTGAACGCGGGTGGTGAGGCGTACCATTGCGTGGTCTGCTTGCCGTCGGCGGGCGCGTACACGTCGACGAAGGTGCCGGTGGGGTTGAGCCAGAGCAGGCCGAGCGAGGCGTCCTCGCTGTGCGCGATGAGGAAGGGCACGCTGCCGTAGAGCGCGGTGTTGCGGTCGGTGGCGTACTCGAACACGTCCAGGTTGAACAGGCGGTACGGGTCCTTGAAGTGCCCGTCCACCGTCGTCTGCAACTTGAACGCGCTGCTGTGCTGCGGGATGCCGTACAGCGCCCGTGCGCCGTGGAAGGTGATGTCCGCGCCTACCGACTACGCGTCACGCCTGAAGGGAAGCCGCACCTGCGGGCCGTTGGGCTTCGAGTCCGTCTTGCCGCTGAAGTACTCGCTCCAGTAGCCCGTCTCGTCCTCCTTCTCCGTCGCTTCTGTCGCTTCTGTCGCTTCTGTCGCTTCTGTCGCTTCTGTCGCTTCCGTCACTTCCGTAGTGCTGGCAGAGCCGTCGACAGGCACTTCCGCCTCCATCTTCTCGTCAGGGTTCTCGATGGAGCCATCTTCGTAGATAGCGTGACCCGCCTCGGTGTAGTCCACGATCTTGCGCTCCTTCTTGGGCTCCGCGTTGTCGACAACGACCTCGGGTGTCTGATGCGAGCTAATGGCCTCATCCTTCGTGCGAGTGACTTCAAAGTAGAAGAGATTCTTGTCGTTGATGGTGACCTTCAGCTTGTCGTACACGTAGTAGGAAATGTGGAAAGGAGAGTACTCGATGGTGAGACGTACATGCTTGTTCTCGGACTCGATGGTCGCCTTCTCCTCGTCCTGCTCCACAAGACGGATCTTCTGCTCCTTTGTGTACTCTACGGAGTGAGAACAACGGGCTGCAGCACACCAGGCATCAGCACATCGTCCGCTTCGAAGCGCTTCTTGCCGTTGAGCGGGGACACCTCCGCCACGTGGACGCGGAAGAGGTCATTCGGAAGAACGGTGGCCACCAGCTCCAATCCGGTAGTCTGCGGTCTCGACGGCACGAGCACTGCGTGCAGGCTGTGATCGTTCACTTTGACGGACGAAGGATCAACCGTGTACTACGAATCAGCGCCCGGACGATGAAATGACTTGTAGCTTTGTCGGCTTCGATCGATGGCGTGCACAGAATCCATCCTGGCTGCAGGTCTTGAACTTGCTCTCATCCACAGCCAAAACGGACGTTATGAGAAAAAGAAGTACCAGATTTCTCCCAATACGCATGCTATGCATTATTACGGAGAGTCGAATGAATCGTACGTTTGTATTCGTTATCTGTAGCGATTTGACGGAAGAAGAACGATGATCCGAAATTGTGGGATCCCTCTTCCGCGTTTATCAACAAACAAGTCATCATACGCTGATTCTCCACACCTTCACGAGGCCCAGGTCGTCGCACGTCACAAACTCGTTGGGGAACGCGGGGTTCCAGCGAATGCAGTTCACATCGCAGTCGTGAACGCGCTGCTCCAGTGCGTCGATGAAGTCATCCTCTCCCACCTCCGTCAGCAGGTGCAGCGCGTTGTTCCCTCCAGCTACCCATCAATTCCCTCCTCCTCTCCTACCCACGAGAACTCCGTTCTGGTTCCAGTCGATGGAATAGAAGGGCTCGTCGTTGTTCCCTCCGTTCAGGATCACCTTGTGCGTCTCCTCGCTGTTTCCGATGTTATCTACTTATAACTCCTTCACTAGAGCACGACCCTCCACCTCCTTCCACAGCACCACGTGGCCATCCATTCCGCACGAGACGAACTTGGCCTCGATGCGCGTATCATCCGGCACTTCAATGCCGTCCATGATCCCGTCATCGTCTTCGCCCCAGGCTCGCTCCTCCTCCATCGCGGGACTCTCCGTCGAAAGGTTTGTTATTTGGCCAGCGGACTCTCCCGCGCTCGGAATGGACGAATTGAATGCCAATCCCCACACCGTTCCTTCGTGGGCGCGGAGCGTGTTGATGTTGGAGAAGTCCTCTCCGTCGTACAACCACACCTTGATGGTGTCGTCGTAGCTGCAGCTGTACAGGTTGTTGTTGGCAGGGTTGAAGCGCACGAACTTGACGTCCTGCGTGTGTCCCGACAGAACGCTCACGCAGTCCATCTCGTCGTCCTCCTCGTTGTATCCCCAGACGATAATGTTCCGATCTCTATGTGTAAAATTGGAACTTTAAAGGTACCGAGAGCAACTCGCGAGCAATTTGCCGTCTCGGCTCCAACACACATTCTTCACTTCGTTCACGTGGCCCTCGAGCATTGTGAACAGCTTCCACTCCTCGTTTTCTTTGCGATACACACTGATATTACTGTCAAAACTGGCTGCCGCAATATATCTGCACATGAGCCGCATTCCATCCCGCCTACTTTCCGTCTGGAGACATCTCGCAGGAGCGGATCGATTTCGAGTGCAGACCGTCAAGCGTCTCCTTCAACACCCACGAATCGCCCATCCTTCCCCAGATTTTCACCGATTTATCTGCGCCACACGTGAGGATTTCGTTCCCATCAGGGCTCCACGAAGAATACCATGCGCGCGAATCATGGGCCTGGAATGAAGACAGCAGGGTAATTCTTGACATCGGAATAAAAGACGATACGAGGCGTACAAGAAGATGACGAGAGGGGGATCCCACAGAATGGGGCGTATCGGTCAGCTTTGTTGTTCATTTTCTCGATGAATTCAAGGGAAAAGGGGAGAGTGAATTCTTCGTGCTATTGGATCGATGGGAGTGCGGACATTGAACAAGAAGAAACGTACCCAGACAAGTTTGCGGTGAATTCAACGGCGACGTACGATGCATCTAATCTGGAGTACATACTGGCATCCCCCAAGAAGGAGAAGGAGACCGATAACTACAAACTGCGCTGCTGCCTATTCAAATCAACGGTGGACCGCATCGAATCTGTCGTAAACAGCGAAATTGAGCACACCACGAACAAGTGCGTTTCGTTGGTCAAGGCGTTCATCCAGAATGTGTTGATGTGGCTCATTTCCCTTCTTTTCACGCATAGTCACTACGAGGGAAGCAAGTTGCTGCCCATTTGTCTGAGTCTCATCGATATTTCCACCTACAATCACGCACAGAAGGATCTCTTCGGCATTGGCAGTTTTTGCAGCCAAACGCTGCTTCTGCCCTTTCTGGAGGTGGATGAGCTTACCGGCTATGACGTCATCCGGGAGGAGGTGGAACGGCAGATGGAGAAAGGCGAAGGCCGGAAGTTGGTGGTGTACCTCTACCAGTCCGAGGCGCAGCGACAGGAGAGCATCAAGGAGATCGTGGAATACTGCCTGTACTGCCGCGTGCCCCATTACTTCCGCCCTGACACCTAGACCACGCTGAACGTCGATCTCGTGCTGCTAACCGAGTGGTACTGCTTCCCCGAGGAGTTCGGCAACCTACTCCAGCGGCCCATCACCGCCAACTCCATCATCCAGCCCGTTCTCTTCCCCAGCGCCATTCAAGTCGCCACAGCCGCCCGCGATCACGCGTAGCTTCTCAACAACGTCTTCTCGCGGCTGGTCGTCCGCCACGAGCTGCCCTTCGTCCCGCCGGCGGCCTTCCTGGCGCGCATCAACAGCACGCTGGTGAACTACGACTACTCCATCTGGATGTGGGTGAAGGCCGTGCGGCTGCTCGCCTGGACGTACTTCTCCTCCCAGCCCGCCAGCGTCGTCGCCGCCTTCTTCCTTCGCCAGTCCTTGTCGGGGGTGTGCAAGCCTTCTGAGATATCCAAGACAAGCCATGTGCTTGAGGCGTCCAGTTCTTCTGAGACATCCAAGACAAGCGATGTGCTTGAGACGGCGGAAACTACTGAGGCGTTGGAAACAGCCAAGACTGCCGAGATAACAACGACTTCTGAAACGGCCAAGACATCTGAGTTATCTGACCCCACATCCCAAGTGCAAGTATCACAGAGCCAGGAGAAAACACAACGCAAGTCACAGAAACGCGCGGCGGAGTTGCTGAATCTGGAGGAGCCAACGCCAAGCAAAGCAACAAAAGGCAAAGCCGCGAAGACAGCGCAGAAGAGCCAGCGCCTGGAAGCCACGTCGCGCTACGCGCTGCGCCGCGTGGTGGGCCATGTGCCGAAGAGGTGAGCGTCCTTGTCCTATTCAACCCTAGCGCGGGTAACAGATACACCATCATTAGCAACTACGCGGAAGACGCAGAGACCATGAGCGTAGTCGACGCGCTGAAGGAGCTGGAGCTGCTGCCGGAGTACACGGCGGACGACGGAGAGAAGCTCGAGGCCGACCTGCGGGGCGTGCGACGGGAGCTGGAGCGAGAGGCCGCGGCGACGACCTTCTACTGGAGACTGCTCACGTCTTGCGGCTGCTCCGCGACGGAGCGTGAAGTGTCGTGCAGCGAAGAGGTGATGAGGCGTAGCTACCTGATGCTGGCCGGCGAGAGGCCGCTGCGCGAGTGCGAGCTGCACCGCAAGTGCCAGATGCACTTCAAGGCGGTGCAGGACGCAGCGCTGTTCGAGCGGCTGCTGAAGGGGATGGAGGTGGTGGCGTCCGGCTTGCCCGTCAGCGCCAAGGTGAGACAGCTGCACGAGCAGTTCGCCTCGTCGGGGAAGGAGGAGGCCATGTCCAAGGCGGATCGCGTGGAGATGCTGAAGCAGGCGACGACGCGCGAGGAGTTGAAGAAGGTGCTGGCGGTGTGAACAGGAGGGCAAGGTGATGGGTAGAAGCAACAGGACGACAGCGCAGGTGTGAAGAGTAGGATCAAGGAGTCCTTCTGGACGCTGCTGGGCGAGCTGCTTCAAGCCGTGTTCCACTCGAAGCAGTACGCGGCACTGCGAGCGGCGCTGACCACGACGACACTCCCACCCCGCCACGCGCTGTGCCTGTCCAACCGAAAGGAGGCGATCGACGCGTTGACATACCCCTCCGCGTACTACGAGTGCAAGTGCTGCAAGGACGGGTGAGGGACCGGCTGGACGGTGAGGCGTAGCGTGGTGTCCAGCGCGAACGAGGACGCGTGCATTCTGTACGGTCTGTTCAAGGAGATGGGGAAGCTGATGAAGGTGGACGAGCTGAAGAAGCAGTTCTACTCCGTGTTCCTGAAGGACGACGCGGATGCGGACAAGACGCTCATCGAAGCGCGGTTCTGGGACAGCATCACGACGCTCCAGTATCTGGGGTTCCTCTCACTGGACGACACCAACGTGAAGGTGACGAAGATGGACTTTGCACTATAACCTGTTTCCAACAAACACTCGAAACGGGGTTGAACTTCCGGTTCTCCTTCATCTTCTGGATCTTCTCGCGGTCTCTCTGGAACTGCTCTCTCAGCTCCTTCAGCTGGTCTCGCTTGTTCTCGCGGCCCTGGAATCTACTCCTCATCGGCGCACAACACCCCTGCTTGTAGAAGTCCTTCTTCTGCATCATCTCGTGTCTCCGCTTCTCGCGCAGCTGGATCGCAGACAGCATGGTCTCCTCCTCCATTCGCGATCTCCGGCGAACCACCGTCCATCCGTCCTCGTCGGTCTCGTTCTTTATGCTCTATTCGTCAGTGCCAGGAATTGCGGCCACATCCTGCTCCTCCTTGTATTGCGTGAGCGCCTTCTCCGCTTCCCTCCGGAGGTCCAGTCGCGATGTGCTGTACTGGCTCTTTATTTCTTCGTGGTACTGCGACAAGCATGACGCGGGCTTAGGGAATGAGGGAGAGGGAATCGATTCCGGATTATTCTTCAAGTCACGGAGGGCTGCCTGCAGAGACTTCCGCTCGGAGTACTTCAAATACGCCACACGAGCTCCTCCCTTCGCTAAACGACCAAACCTATAGATCATGATGATATAAGAGTGGAACTCGATGGACTCAATGTCGCCAAAACGAGAAAACACTTTCTACGCGTGAACAAAGGGGACAATCCATACACGCAGATACTCTTCCGTGACGTCACCAACGTTGATCATCAGCAGACGGTCCTTCGTTTCTCCAGAAGCAATGCTGTGCGTCAGCGCGGATGGGAAAAGCACTCACGTATCCTCCTTGCAGTAAATGAAACGCGTTCCCATGTGATCGGAAAGCTGCATGGGGTATATATAGAATCCATCTACCGATTTCACAACAGAATCCACCGATGCGGCGCCCTTCTTCACCATTCTCTATGTGTGAGTGTCTATGTGAAGGTGCAACCAAATTCACTAGAGTTCAATGGGTAGTTTAGGAAAACCAATAGAGTCCAAAATCTCGCCCATTTCTGTCATCGGGAAACAAACAAGAAGCAACTATGAAAAAGAACTATCGCGAGGGAGAGGAGGAAGAGGAGCTGTAGTGCTTCTGACTTCGCTCCACGGAGTGATGGTGGTGGTGCCGATGCTTGTGATGACCATGGTGCTTCCTTTCCTTCTCCTCTCGCTTTGCTTCCTCCAGCAACTGCTTCATCCTCTCCACTCTACACGGAATCATAGGTTAGAATCATCACTTTGACGAGGCACTGCTGGAGTGGGAATCCATCGATTTGAAACAGTGAAGCGGATCCTCTCGGATCTATTCCTCACCATTCCATCCTTCGCAAACGCGGCGCTGCAGCTCCAGTTGGATGTCTCCCGTCTCCGTGTATGGACACTCCGGGTCTCCAGCGCGATGACCGTAACACTGCAATTCATGAAGGAAGCCGCAAGTACTTTGCATCGATAGCACTGCACCACTTTGACCGCTTTGCCAAACGCGGTTCCATGCCCTGTCAAGGGCTGGCTGCGCAGATAGTCGCGAACACGCTTGTTCTCGGGAATGTCCGGTATCTTTCGTTCTGGCTACCATGAATAACCCACTTCAATTGCGTACATGATCTTCTTCATCTAACTGCTGCACCGTCACTGGAATGGAGCCTACTGGCTTCTTTTCCGATTTGTGAGCCGGACTATTCATGAATCCTAACGAGTGTGCTGTACCCCTCGACTAGACTCTCGATCAACCGCCTTTTGGCCTCTTCATTTCCCGTCTAGGAATGACGCTCATCTCGAGATCCAACACTGGCCGAATCGTCCAGCTTCCTCTTCAATATCAATTTGTTGATGCTGGACAATCCCCTCTCACCAACACTCGTCATTCTGAACAAACACACGAGAGATCTCTCGGATTGGTACAGTCCATCACGTAGGGATGATAGCAGGCCCTGAATTCCTCGGTATTCACCCACAGCTTCAAATCCACCTCACCGCCTCCCAGATAGAATCCGCCCTCCGGCATATCGGCAATCGCCTTGCTCAGAATGATCTACACCTCATTCTGGACGGCAAACGCCAACGGGAACCGGCTGACGCATGCCGACGGGGGTCACTGCGTTGTGCTTGAACCCGGAGAGCTCGAAGGACGTCTGCTCGTCGGCGAGCTGGAAGTTGAACTTCTTCTTCGACAGCTGGCTCTCCGCCGGCTTCAAGTCGCGCACCAGTCCACGCAGACGCTCCGTGTCCAGCTTCGATATGTACTGCACGATGACCAGGTAGAAGCGCGCATTCTCCGGATCGTTCTCAGCTCCGTTCCACGCCTTATTCTCCAGGATCACCGACTTGCAAAGACACTGCACAGGGCAACGCAAATATGCTCTACGTCTCAGAAGCACCGAAATCGACGCACTTGCGCTCCTCCAGCTTCCACTCATAGTAATCCAGCGGCGTTCTCCTGAAGAAGAAGCTGCACATAAAGAGAAGCGAGAGTACTCACTGTTTCATTCCACTCTCCACACACGCCTTCCGCACATGCGCCTGGATTTCAGTATCCTGCTCGGGATCATCCCTCTACGATCACAGTCGAATCGGCTCCATCCACATAGCGCACCTCCACTTTCTTCAATCGCTCCTCCAAGGCCTTCAGACGCCCCTCCAGACGACGAACCGCTTCCTCGCTCATACTGCTTGTTGTGCCGAAAACAACGCAAAAATGGCAGTCTCGGACAATTCCAAATCCCCGGCCGATTTTGGACTCGCTTTGTCCCATCAAACCAAAGACGTTGACAGAACACTTCCTCCACTCATGAACGGTGCACCGAAGGCAACGCGCGGGGAGATTGTGAAATGGCTTAACAGCTCGCTGCTGGTCAACATCCCTTCGATTGAAAAGGCGTACAATGGTAGGTACATATCGTGCGTGTATGAATGTCTAGGAGCCCTTGCATGCCAAGTGATGGACATGTTGTATCCAAGTGGGATCATCGGCTCGCCATTATCCTGTAGACACAATCGCGATGTCGAAGGTGAACTTCGCCGCGAAGGATAGTTTTGAGATTCAAAAGAACTATCGGCTGCTTCAGAACGCCTTCGTCTCGAAGCGAATTCAGTTCGTATCTTGCTATAATAGCAATCGCTCACGGAATAGGCCCTCAACATCGAAAGCCTCAGCAGAGGGCGCCCGCAAGACAACCTGGAGCTGCTCCAGTTTTTGAAGTCTCTGTACGATACGATGCCACACAATCCCGACTACAACCCAATTCAGCGCCGAGAGGTATCAAGAGGCGGAAGGCGTTTGCTTTCATGTTCCGAATGAGTCTCAGAGATGAACATCACGCTAACGGATCTGGAAATCATGGAGAACGAGATGGCTGTCAATTCGGGGCGAATGTCTGTCGATTCGAGCCGATCGCAGAAGGCCTCCATCACGAGTGCGCGTGCGGCGCTGACCACGTCCTCGCATCGCTCCGTGCCCTCTTCCAATCCCGTGCAACTGAAGGAAATCCAGCAACTGAAGGACCGAACGGCGCAGCTGGAAGCGGCTCTGGCGGAACGTGACCATCTGGTTGAGCCCTCGTTTCCGCGTGATGCCTAGATCGAGTCTCTGCGAAAGGAGGGCACGAGCATGTTCTACGCGCTCCGGAAGGTGGAGGACTATTTGCAGGTGGCTGACGAGCGGGAGGGTGACGGGTAGCAAGTCCTCGAGGAGGGCAGCGACACGGTCGAGGTGAACAAGGTGCTGGACGTGATGTACAAGACGTACGAGGTTGTCCACCCCGAGGAGGAGGAGAAGTGGATGACGGACGGACTGTCGATCGGGTTTGTTGATGATAGCTTTCAACAGGGATAGTTGTGTATGTTCTAATGTCTACTATGAATGGGCTATTTGTTGCAAGGACAGGCGAATTGGATGGTTGTGCGTTAGATGACCACCGAAGGAAGCAGTGTACGCAGTGCTCTGCACTGCAGAAACACATAACGGGTGCTTCAATAGCTCGAAGTGGCAGAGAACGCACCATTACGTGCACTAAACGGAAGAACTTCTTCCCATTTCATCTGTACCACTAGGAAACCGTTCATTGGTAGCCTGTTCACGAATCCAGTGCTGATTGTAACTGCTCGTGGGAAGGGGATAAAAAATAGAAGAATCTCATGAACTACTCAACAAGCACGCTTTTCGATAAGGAGTCAAGCGATTATGATGTGGAGTGACGATTTGGGGCGGCTTCGTGACGAATAGGGAGGAGCGCTCCTGGGTTTCATCCTTCTGCAGTAGGAGAGAGAACCAGTACTTTTGCGAGGTGGAGGATTCGTTCATTAACGATTCCTTCAATCTCTACGGAATCAACTCCGAATTCCACCTATACAAGCAGGCGGTGAGCATCATATTGGGTGAATACACAAGCGAAGCGAGCAATGGTGGGTGCTTGAAAGCCGCGTCACAAATAGCTGAAATTGACGAAGCGGAGCTGGAGAACACAGCGAACTATGTGTACGGAATGATCCACGCGCGCTACATTCTCACCACTCCCGGAATTGAGGCTATGGTGCTGACTTCAAGCGTGCGTGAGATGTAGTACCAGAAGTACAAGCGTTGCACCTACGGAACATGTCCCCGAGTCTATTGCAATCATCAGAACCTGCTGCCCATAGGCCTCTCCGATTTGCCTGGGGTCAGTGAGGTGAAGCTGTTCTGCCCGTGCTGCAAAGAGATATACTTCCCCCCTTCCGAGTTCCAGCGTCATTCTTCCCTGGAGTGGTGAGGCGTAGAGATTGACGGCGCCTTTTTCGGCACCACCTTCCCCCACATCTTTTTGCTGAACTATCCCGAGTTCATCACAAATGAGCACAAATCCTTCGAGCCCACGATATACGGCTACAAGATTCACGAGTCAAGGTTTCCATCCATTCTTTTCCTTATCTCTAGTCCATACTATCAGGAAGGGAAAAAGTGATCGTTGTTCATTCCACTCTGTTTGTTGTTCAGTTCTAGCCATGAGGTCGTTTCTATTGCAAGAATTGCGCTCCCTTCCATCCTTAACTGAAGGAAGGAGAAACGCCTTCCTTTCTTTACATTATCTCTTTTCATTCATGTCGTATCATCTTCCGGAAGGTAGCGTCGTGGTCGGTATCGATCTGGGAACGACGAACTCTGCCTGCTATGTCTACGACGGCAGGGATTATCGCGTGGTCAAGTTTGGCGATCTGACCATCCTCCCGTCGTATGCGCAATTCAAAAGGGATGGCAGTGTGGTGTGTGGCACTGCTGCGAAGAACAAGTATGGAGGCAATGGACAGTGGGTTGTGAGCAATTCGAAGCGCCTCATCGGTCGTCCCTACGATAGGACTCAAATTCACGACCTTTCCCAGAACTGTGGCGTTCCCATTGTGAATGATCACGGAATCCCCAAGTTCAGCATCGAGAACCTGAAGAAGTTCGTGTCGGCGACGGAAGTTGCCACCTACATAATCAAATCCGTGATCCAGGAGGTGAAGAAGCAGTATCCCGGAAAGAACATCGATAAAGTGGTTATCACCACCCCCGCGTACTTTGACAACAACCAGAAAATGGCCACCATCCAGGCGGCCATGGCGGCGGGCTTCGCGAGAAACCAGATTGACACGCTGAACGAGCCCACGGCTGCTGCAATTTGCTACGGTCTGGACAATGCGGTGTCCAGCAAGAAGATCCTCGTGTACGATCTCGGTGGTGGCACTTTCGATGTGTCGATTCTGGATGTGTCGAATTATTGCATCACTGTCCTAACTACTGGCGGAGATAACGCTCTGGGAGGCGTGGACGTGGATAAGAAGATGATGGACCTCATCATGGAGGGATTCCAGGCCAAGTTCCACCGTCCGTTCCTGGACCCCGCTATGGACGAGGGAAAGAAGGCGCGTTACGTCCGCCAGCTGCAGCGTCTCGCGGAAGAGAGCAAGATCAATCTGTCCAACAGTCTCTATGCGGACGTGGACGCCACGTCCTTCGACCGTGTGATGGCCGATGATCCTCCGGATGACGTGTACATTCGCATCACGCGCGAACAGCTGAATCAGCGCATCAAGCCGCTGATCGACCGGTCGATCAACCTGGTGAAGGAGCTGCTGCAGAGCAAGAGCATGAGCTGCAGGGACATCGACCACGTGATCCTGGTGGGCGGATCGAGCAATCTCTGCATCGTGTACGATACGCTGAAGCAGATGTTCGGGGAGGAGAAGCTGAAGCAGTCCGTGAACCCCAGCGAGTGCGTGGCGAAGGGCGGGTGCATGTCCATCGTGAATCCCATCAAGCGGGAAGAGATCACCTCCTACAGTCTGGGGTCCACCATCAAGGGCAACCAAGTGACGTGGGTGCTGCCCAAGCACTCCAAGATACCGGCCGAGTACTCTGAGAGGTTCGCCAACTCCTACGACAACCAGACGACATTCAGCGGATTCCTGGTGCAGGGCGAGAGTCTGGAGGCCGGAGTGACGGAGTCGCTCACTGATAGCATGACGATGCTAAAGAGGTATGTGTACTCGGGTGTAACGCCCATGCCTATGGGTCAATCGCCGGTGCGAGAGACGTATTACATGAAGGAGCCGGACATCGTGCTCATCGACGCAGTGGACGAGCTCTCTGGAAAGAAGCTGCTGGATCATGCAGAGTTTGTGTGTAACTAAATGGCTTAGTGTTCTGTTTCTTTTCAAATGAAAGTCCGCACTTCCGTGAAGAAACTCTGCGAGTGTTGTCAGGTAGGAATGCCGAGCGCCTTCTCCTGTTCCTCACCCATCTCCGTAGATCGTCAGAAGAAAGGGTCGCGTGTATGTGATCTGCAAAAAGAACCCGAGACACAAGCAGAGACAGGGCTATCACACCGTCGCACAGTCCCACGAGCATATTCTGCCCCCCGTTTTCTCCCAGCCTCGTACCCTTCGGCGCTCCAATCGTCTCACGTGTAGCTGTCGCGGACGTGCATCCGACAACCACGAGATGCCTTGAATTCCTCCGTCAGTTTAAGTTGCCTTTCTATCCCTGTTTGTGCAAGAAACAGCCTATAGAGACTCACGCAGGCATGGAACTACAAAAAGTGGAGGGCATCTTGTGGACGATGAGGAAATCCTTCAGGAACAGCACGGAAATGCCGCTGTCGAACCACCGGCGTCCGTCCAGCTCGACCATCCGGTTGCACTCCGTGATGTTGCTGCCCTCGATCAGCAGCGTGTTCCGCTCCGACTGGCGAAGCGAGTTGCACACGAACGGCACCGCCACGTATCCCCGAATGCACCTGTTGCCGTTCCCCACGCTGTGCGTGCAGATGCCACATGTCTCCGTATTGCCGAAGATGATGCTCACCGGCACTCCAATCATGCGCATGCTACCTCTCACGCCCCCACCTCACCCCCACAGCAGCGTGTGGCCCGCCTTGCTCAGCGGCCGGAAGGAGTAGAAGGACAGGCACAGTCGCAGGTTGTCGCCCAGCAGCTCCGACACGCGGCACTGGCGCACGTAGCGGAAGGACGGCGTGTTGCGCAGCAGGTGGCGGATGGGTCGCAGCAGGAAGGTCGTGACGGGGTACGCCCGGTACAGGCCCAGCAGCTCCTTGTAGATGGCGTAGTAGCTGGCGTTGCTGGCGGAGATGATGGTGGGCTGCACCTCGCCGCAGATTTCTGCGTATAACCGCGGCAACCCGGCTCCTACCGACGATGCGATTGGTGAAGGAGAAGCGCGCGCCGCACAGCATCGCGCACATGAACAGGGAGAGCGTGGAGGCGACGGAGATGGGCTCCGCAAGAATCACGTCGGAATCCCTGCGGTTGAGTCGGGGGGAGACACGCACTTGACGGCGTATTCCAGGGCCAGCGCGGAGGCCGCGGCGACGATGTTGCGATGGGTGATGGTGATGGGCTCGTTGTTGCTGTTGTAGATGATCACCGCGGGAGCGTCGCGCAGCGGGAGCGTCGGCAGCACAGCGTGCGGCTCTATGCGTCACAGCAGCGCTGCGAACCCACCGAAGTCGGCGTACTCGCTCATGATCACATGAGATAGAGAGAGCACCTCCAGATTGTGCGTCTGGGTCAGACTCTCCTCCGCGAGGTAGCCCGAACAGCCCTCGCCCTTGTCGATGTAATCATCATCGGTGAACAGCACCACGCGCAGCGAAGAGCAGTAGCTGCACTGCAGCGCCTCCTCCAGCTGCGACAGACGAGAGTGCTTCAGCAAGATCACCTCGCAATGCTGCTCCTCCAGGATGTGGAGGATGTCCGCCGGCTGCTGCTCCTGCGTGACGAACACCACCGAGCGGCCAATGCTCACCAGTCCCAAGATCGCTAGTCGTCAGCCAGGAACGCCGCCATTACCGCTGCACTTGATGCTGCTGAAATCACCGAGCACACACACGGGGGCCTTCGTGTGCGCATTCCGCTCCACAATATCGGCGAAGATCTCCGAACCGCGAATCAAGGTGGAGTAGGAAAGCCACTGCTTCGCATGGTATAGCGCGGGCTTCTCTCCATATGTGTAGCACAGACTAACTGTCACTCCTCACGAACATGGGCACTTGCGGATATCGGTCACCGTATGTACGCTCGGATCCATGGTCTCGAACTCCCCGTTATTCGGATTGCACGTAACGGATTGTGAAATGAGCTTGCCCTTCACGTACAAGGGATGCGGCTGCTTGTCGCTCTCCTTTCTCTTCTGGATGAACCAGTGTGCCGCGTAGATGCAGAAGCCAGAAAAGGTAATGAAGTAGATGGAATAGGGAACGCTGGAAGCCGGAAGGTCCTGCGCAGATGAAAACAGCTTGCGAATCGATTCCCAATTCCACAGTACTCCCTCCCGTAGCAGCGTGAGCCATCCCTTCTAAAGATCATTCGCCCCGCTGTACTGCCACCGGACTCCTCCAGTCAACACGCGGCTGCAAGAAAAGCCATGTATACGCTACCCAGACCACGGACAGGATCAGGCTGAAAGCAATGAAATCCGCGAACGCTGTGGGCATTCCAAACAGATTCGCGCCAACCTCAATCGAAAGAGAACGGATCTGACAACAAGGCGGACCTGCCAAAAGCAGCCCCCATTTCACATACACAAAACGACCTGCTTTTTGCCCTCCAACAAACACCCCGATAAAAGACTATTTCTTTCCCTTTCCTCTCCGCTTCATCGCCCTCTTCTCCCCTCTCTTGTCCTTCTACCCATTACCGCCACGGCCCACACTCACCTTCATGCGACGATCCACCAGCTTCACGTTCCTGCCGCGCTTCGCGAACACGCCCTTCTTCCCCACCACGTACGTCTTGCCGGGGTGCTTCAGCGAGTTGCCCTTCATCAGCTTCTGGATGGCCTTCAGCTTCGCGCTGTCCGGCATGTCCTCGTCGTTGTTGATGCTGTCGATCTTCGCCTTTTGCTGCTGCCGCATCCGCTCCATGCGCCGGCGCTTGCGGCCCAGCGCCTCGCGCTCCTTCTTGATCGTCCGGTCCTCGGGGTTGAACTGCTTGCGCAGCCGCTCGATCACCTCCTTCGTCATCGGCAGCTGCGGCCGGTTGTACTTCTTCTCGTCGTCCAGGAACCACTGCGGTAGGTCCGACGGGTCGTTGAACATGTACCGGTTGAACGACGACTCGATCAGGTCGTTCGCCGTGCTGTGCTTCGACATCAGGAACCCCAACGACAGCGCCTCCAAGTGCTCCTCCGACCCGATCTTCGGCTCCTTCGCTTCTTTCACGACCTCCAGCTTGTCGTTCGCGTCCTCCGCCTCCATGCGACCCATGCCCGCCTTGATCAGCGCCTGATGCGCCAGCTCCTCCTCCGTCAGGTGGTTCACGGCCTGCGGGAAGCCGCCGCCCACCACCTCCAGGTCCTGCTTCTTCTCCTTCTCCTCCTTCCGCCGCTTCTTCTCCATCTGCTTCAGCCGCTTCTCGTGCCGCTTCTCCTTGTCCGTCTTCGGCACCTCCAGGATCGGCGGCACGTACGCGCCGTCCGGGATCTGGCTCCCATCCATCTTCTTCTCCTCCTCCAGCAGCGCCGCGTCCTCCTCCTCGTCTACGCCTCACCACCCCCATCAAGCACCACTGTACGCGCGCAGACGCTCCTCCAGCGGCAGCTCGCGCTTCGTCGACTTGCGCTGCTTCTCCTTCATCGCCTGGATCGCCGCCGCGTCGTCCTCCTCCTCGCTCTCCTTCGCCTCCAGCTCCGCGAACATCGGGTCGCTGAACCAGCGCTGGCGACGCACCTCGTCCGGCACTTCTTGTCTGTCCTCGTCGCTCTGCTCCTCATTGGAGTCGTCGCTCTCCTCCTGGCTGGAGTCATCGTTGGAGTCATCGAAGTCCTCCTTCTCCATCTCCGCCTCCTCCTCCTGCGCCTTGCGCAGCATGTCCTCCTTGCTCATCTCCACCTCCTTCTGGTACAACTCGTCCAGCTTGTTCTACGCCTCACGCCCGCCTTGCAGCCCCACCAGCTCGCGCAGCTTCTGCGCCGGCAAGCCCTTCTTCTTCTCCAGCGCCTCCAGGTACCGCTTCTCGTTGGCCGCGTGGCGCGTCTGGTAGTTCTCGTACATGGAGTCCAGCTGTGACGCCAGCAGCTCCTCCTGGTCCACGTCCTCCTCCTCCTTCTCCTCCTCCGGCTCCTCCTCCTGCAGCAGTGCCAGCGGGTCCTCCGCCTCGTTCAGGTTCACGTCGCCCACGCCGTCCTTCTACGCGTCACCACGCCCTCCAGCCGCCACCTCCGTCAGGCCCAGGCCGTCCAGGCTGAACACCTGCTCGCCGATGCCCTCGATGGGTGTGTTGTCCAGCCCCAGCAGGCGGCGCTTGCGCTCCTTCGCCAGCTTCTTCCTCTCCTTCCTCTCCGCGCGGCGCTTGTCCATCTACGCCTCACGCCCGCCGCACACCCCCACCGCCACCTTCTCGCGCACCTCCTGCAGCTGCTGCTCCGTCGACACTTCCTTCTCCTCCTTTTCCTCCTTCTTCTCCTTCTCTTCCTTCTCCGTCTTCTCCACTTCGTGACCTTCATGACCTTCATGTCCTTCGGCGCGCATCTGCTTGATCTCCTCCTTGTGCGTCTTCAGCATCTCCAGCCGCCACTTCAGCAGCATCTTGAAGTCGCTCTTGTTCAACAACCGCAGGTCCGCGCAGCACGCCTTCACCTCCTCCGTCGTCAGCGGGCTCGTCTCGAACACGCGGCTCGCCTCGCTGAACGCCAGCTACGCCTCACACGCCCTGCCCGCCGCCACCTCCGTCGCCTCGGTCAGCACGCGAATAGGGTCCGGGCGCACCATGAAGTCCTTCACGTCGATCACGCGCCGCAGGGACATGCCCATGTCCTCGTCGTAGCCCTAGGCGTGAGTCGTGCTGAGGAGCCGCACGTTGCGGTGGCGCTTCTGCGTGTGCTTCTGGTTGAACAGGTTCACCTCCGACGGCTTCTCCTCCACCTGCTTGAACGCGTAGGCGGGGTTCAGCAGCTTCGGGTCCACGTAGTCGGGGGCCTTGTAGTCCTGCGCGTGAGGGTTTGATTACAAACTCACCAGACACACCACGAAGATCTCGGCCGACTCATTACGGGAGGCGGCGGGCTTGGTGGCCTGCACCTTCTCGAACAGCTGGTTGAAGATGTAGATGAGCGCGTGGTAGTCGGCGGAGCGGAAGATCTTCGTCACGAACGTGCTTCCCTTGTGCATGAACTCCACCGCCAGGCGCAGCGAGTGCAGCACCAGTGAGTTCTACACATCACACTGAGTCGAAGATTGCAACCTGATCAAAGGCATCCTTGTCCCAACCACCACCCACATTTGGCGCACCATCGTGCAACACCACATCGGCCTAGTGATTATTGCTCTGTACAATGCGCACGTGCTTCCCTCTCAACTCCGCCTTGATCTCGTTTCGGCACTTCTGCGTGGTAATATCTCCCTGGAACGCCTTCACGCCGTGAATCGGCTTGATGGGGAGCAGATCCACTGCGATAATCGTGCTTTCCACGGGCATTTGCTTCACAGCCACTTGGGACCTTTGAAATCAAACATAAAGCAAATTAACGTACCATCCTCCAGGAGCTGCGCACAAATCGATCAGCACGTGGGCTTTTGAGAGGAAGTTGAACTGACGATTCAGTTGGACAAGCTTGAAAGCCGAGCGGGCGCGGTAGCCCTGCTGCTTCGCAAGCTTGTACCACTTATCTCCGGTTCTCTGCGCCTTTTTCGTCATTTCAAGAATAGAGTGACCCGCGTCCCAGAACTGCGCGATAACCGTTTTTGCGCCTGTGAGTGAAGTCGGTGGTTCTGCATGTGATTGTGTCTTTTACACTTTTCATCGCTTAGAAAGGGGGAAAGAGGGTGATGTGGGGGATAGGAGAGAGATGGAGACAATGACCTCAAAACACCGTCAACAATTTCCTTTTCCCTCAGTGTGCAATGTCAAAGGCAATCCAAGCATATTCCAAACATCCTTCCCAGAAATGATGCATCCGTACAGTGGTGCGGCGCACACCATGAGGCAGTTTCTCCAATTGCTGTTTGCGTGATTTCGACACAATCATTCGATTATTTCATCTGGAACCATGCTTTCTAGATTTGCTCAGACGCTGGCGAAGCCCGTAGGTGACGTGGTGTCCATGCGGAGCGAGTGGAGCTCATTCCCCTCTAGACTGCTCGCGCTTTCTCTTCGGGTGCTGCGATTGCCCACACTCCCCTGTTCGACCTTCACAACGAGCTGAAGGGCAAGATGGTGGAGTTCGCTGGCTATGCTCTTCCCGTGCAGTACTCCGGTGTGCTTCCTGTATGCCAATCGAGCGAGCGTGTGATGGGTAGGAGCATCTGGCTGTGAGAGGCGCCAACACCTGCGGTCTCTTCGATGTGTCCCACATGGGTCAGATCAAGTAGGATACTGCGTGCATTTGCTCACGGACAGGTGGACGGGCAAGGACAGAGTGGAATTCCTCGAGAGAATGCTGGTGAGCGACGTTCACTCCCTGCAGCCCACTCAGGGCAGACTGACCCTGATCTGCCAGGAGGACGGTGGTATCATCGATGATACCGTCATCACCAACGCTGGCGACTACCAGTAGAGACGGGGAAGAGGCTTGAGGCGTAGCTACGAGGTGGTCAACGGCGCCTGCAAGTACGGCGATATGGAGCACTTCAAGAAGGAGATGGCCAAGTTCCAGGCGGAGGGCAAGGAGGTGAAGATGGAGTATCTCGGCGACATTGGTCTGATCGCCCTGCAGGGTGCGTGACTGTTCAATTTCTCAAGCGTAGGTGCGATGGCTCCCACGGTGCTGAAGCGCTTCACGGACTTCGACGTGACGAAGATGCCGTTCATGACGGGCAACGACATCAAGGTGGGCGGCGTGAACTGCCGCGTGACCCGCTGCGGCTACACCGGCGAGGACGGCTACGAGGTGCAGATCCCCGCCGAGGACTCCATTCCCCTGGTGAAGGAGATCCTGAAGAACAAGGAGGTCGTGCCTTGCGGTGGGCTTCGCGGCGCGGCGTGACGCCTAGGTCTGGGCGCTCGCGACTCCCTGCGTCTGGAGGCGGGTCTCTGCCTGTACGGCACGGACCTGAACACGTCGATCTCCCCCGTGGAGGGCACGCTGATGTGGACGATCAGTGGGCGTAGCGGCGGCGTGTGAGGCGTAGGCAAGCAGCGTCGCGCGGACGGCGGCTTCATCGGCCACAAGGCCATCATGGAGCGCGTGGGCGACGGCGGGGCGAGTGAGGCGTAGATGAAGACCTGCCAGAAGAAGCGCGTGGGCTTCATGATCCAGGGCGCGCCCGCTCGTCACGGCGCGAAGATCTACTCGAACGGCGAGGAGGTGGGTGAGATCACCTCCGGCACGCTGTCTCCCTCGCTGAAGAAGCCCGTGGCCATGGGCTACATCAAGAAGGGTCTGCACACCGCCGGAACGGCTGTGGAGGTGGAGGTGCGCCACAAGCGCTACCCTGCTGTGGTCACCAAGATGCCCTTCGTCGCTAACCATTATTACAGAGGATAAAGTGGTGTGTTTGTTGGCACAGATTTCATGGATTCCCTTTGCATAGAGGACTTGGATGGGATGGAGAAGCTGGGAGAAGGGTATACACATGGGATGGAGAATGAGGGTTAGAAAATATGGGGAGGTGTTCAAGGCACGGAATAGGAAGACGGGAGAGTATGTGGCGATACGGAAGATGCGGGGCTTGGAGAATGCTGGGATTGTTCGGTATAACGGTGAACTACTGAAGGATTTGGACTGTCCGTGTATTGCAAAGTGTTATGGTGTGATTCCAAATGGAAAGGAGTTGTGGGTAGTGATTAAGGTGTGTGCTTGATGGAATAGGTTGTTATGGAGTATTTCGAATGTGGATCCATCGCTACGTTCCTGAAACGAAAGAATTACTTCACTTGGAAGGAATTGAAGGAGATTGCGAGTTGCTGCTTAATCGCAATGAGCGCTCTTCGTAGCAAAGGGCTGATCCATGGGGTGAGTGGAGGGATAATAGATGATGAAATAGAACATCAAACCGAGCAATCTGTTCTTTTCGGAGGAGGGAGTGATCAAACTGAGTGACTGTGAATTGGAAGTGCGTCCCACTCATTCGGAGTCTGCGAGGAGTCGGCTGTGCTACACGGCTCCTGAATTGATTGAGGAGAAGAGTGACGTGTGGTCTCTTGGCGTATCCTTGATTGAGATGGCAGAGGGAAGGAATCCGTATGATAGTTGCAGTGGCGAGGAGGAATTGAAGAAAGAGATTTGTCAAGGAATATCTCCTTCTCTTTTGAGAAGGTGGTATACTGCGTTTGATATTTTTGTGAAGAAGTGTTTAACGAAAGATGCGAGAAAGAGAGGGAGTGTGAGTGAGTTGATGGGGGTGAGTAATTGTAATGGTGAGTGATGAATAGCTTCCCTTTGTGAAGGAGCGTGTTGAGAGAATAAAGAAAGAGGGTTCTTCGGAACTGTTGATGCACCTTACTTGCATAGCTAGGTATCAACAGATGTGTGAAAGCATTATGAAGAAGGCTACAGAGAAGTATCTTTCCTTGTTCAATCGTGATGATGTGTACTGGTATCATGAAGGGATTGTTGTGGCTTCTTCTGTGTTGATGGAGATGGATAAGGAAAGAGTGGTTGAAGTGGATGTTCGGTTGAAGCAGCTGTTGCGAGTGAATGGAGAGGAGGTGAAGGGAATCGAACATACTCGAGTGTTGGATTTGAGTGATGATGGAGAGCGATGGGAAGGCGATGTGCTGAACAATCAACCCTATGGTTGGGGCGTGGTGTATGACAGTGAGAACAGAATGGCGTATGAGGGATTCCGAATTGGAGATGTGAATGTGTGCTATGGCAGAAGCTACTACTCTGATGTTGGAGTGATTGAGTATGAAGGAATGATCTTTGATGGAAAGCGTTGGGGAAGAGGCGTTCAGTTTGACAAGCAGGGTGTTGTGATGCGTGATGGAGAATGGATGAATAACGAGCCAGCAGAAATGGCAATGACAATAACTGAGGAGAATCAGCGTCTATTCACCTGTGTAGAGGAACTGGTTGTGAGTGATAGGTGCTGTAATGGGATGGAATGGAGGGTATTTGATGTATCCTGTATTGTGCATCTAAGGGAATTAAGAGTTGGTTATGGATGCTTTAGAAACACAGAAGAATTGAAATTGATCGGGCTTAATGAATTGGAGAGAGTGGTGATTGGAAAGAGTAGTTTTAGAACAGAAACATACAATCATGATATGGATGGAATGGGTTCAAATGGTCACTTCTACTTGAAGAATTGTCCAAAAGTGAGGGAATTGAAGATTGGTTGTGGTTCCTTCTCTGATTATTCTGTGTGTGAGATTGAGAATGTAAATCAACTGGAAGTGATTGAGATTGGAGAGTTAAATGAAGAGAGTGGCAACTTTTGTTATGCATCGTTGGAATTGAAGAGTGAGTGTGATGAAGTGGAATGATGAATAGACTTGCCCTGTTTGAAGTCACTTCTGTTTGGTAATGAAGCATTCCGTGAGTGTTCTCGTGTGGTATTTGAGAGTGAATGGATTGAAGATAAAATGATGAATAGATTTGCCTGAATTGAAGTGCATTCGAATCGGTAGTGACGCATTTCAATTCTATGTATTTGATAAGTCAACTGAATTGATCATGCGAAGTGGATATGATGAATTGAAGTGATGAATAGACTTGCCTAAACTCACTTCACTCACTACTGAAGGATACAGTTACACATTCTGCAATCCTCGTTACATCACTCTGGAGGGTATGTCCCATCTCTCTATCCTCACAAACAGACATGCCCTCTCTCACCACTGTTGCTCTTCCTCATGCATTCGAGTATAGATATCAATTGACTTACAAGAGTATTCCCAAGCAGAGAGAATGATGAATAGACATTGGTGAATTGATGAATCATCCAAGCATATCTAAACGCAATCCCGATGCGAACATTCATTCTGTTGATGAGCTCATGTCTATGGAAAAGATTGTTGAGATGTTGATTGTGGACAACAATGCATGCAATGATAAGAGCTATACAACATTGGATTTGTCGTCCTTCGCGAACCTGAAGGTGCTTGAAGTGGGTGATTATTCCTGTTCATTTGTGAAAACAGTGGAATTGATTGGATTGAATCAATTGGAGAGAGTGATGATTGGAAAGAACACTTTTTCAAAGTGGGATAGAGATGATGAGAACCCAAATTGTCATTTCTATTTGAAGAATTGTCCGAAAGTGAAAGAATTGAGGATTGGTTGTTGTTCCTTCTCTGTTTATTCCTTGTGTGGAATAGAGAGTGATGATAGTTTGGAAGTGATCAAGATTGGAGAACTGGGGAAATGGAGTAACACTTTCAAGTATGCTTCTTTGGAGCTGAGGAGTGAGATTGATGAGATGAAATGATGAATAGACTTGCCTCATTTGAAATCACTTCTCTTTGGTGATCGTTCATTCCAATGGTGTTCTCATGTGGTGTTTGAGAGTGAATGGATTGGAAGGGGATTATGATTAGATTTGCCTTCATTGACATCATTCCAAGTGGATAAGAGCGCTCTCCAATTTGATGATAGGGATTCGAAGGGTTTGATTATTCGAAGTGAGTGCTGTGAAGAAGAATGAAGACTAGATGTACCACAGCTCCCAGCACTTATGAAATACAGCAAGGCTGTCTTATCATCCAAGAAGTACTCTCCTACATAGAATGCTCAGTACTAGGCGATACATCTTCCTTGAATGACTGTCCTACACATGATCAGGATTCTGTGTTTCTCTTCCATAATTCCTTCACTCCTAGTTATCATTGGTGTTTCGTTTTGAGTGTTAACAAACATTGCTTGTTTTCAGACACTAGAAACCACATCATGAGCAATTCTTCACTATCGGCTTTTCAATTGCATTGATATCATGTCTAATCCACTGCTATGCTTGACTCTTCCATCACATTGATAGTATAGACGCAGAAAGCACAGCATTGAAGAATGATCATTCCTTTCCCTCTGCAATTCCATCCTCCATCCTAAATCATCCATTACATTCAATTCGGAACAAGAAATGAACCGTAATCTTCACTCCCTCCTTCCACTTCAAATCCATGCGTTTCTACATCCCATCCTCATATATATCCCAATTTCTCTGGATTCTGCAGCAATAGAAGTGATTCCATCCCCTTGTTGAATTGCCCTAGTCAATCACGATTTTCCTTCCACCAGTACACTCCGAAAACGACAACTGCACTATCACCACTTATAACACCCCATTCCAGCGAATCCCACTTCTCTCCTTTCCTTCTCTTCTCTAACTCCAATTACACACCCCAATCACACACCCCTCTCCATTCTCTCGACACAGCACGAAATGCCTTCCTCCCAAGTGCCCCGTCAGAATGGATGAATTCCCGTTATTCTCGATGATCGCAACCACACGACAGTATTCTCTTGAGTAGTCACATTCAGATGATCTATTTGGTCAACTCGTATCACTATCAGTCCTTCCTCCACGGTGGTAGAAAGTAGGACCTTCATGCGGTGATTTAGTCGTGTAGGTCTTCTGCTGTGTACCAGAAGTATGCTGAGCCCGTGATTGCTCCCGGCGCTTTCGGCGAATGTGAATAAGGGATGACAATGGGAGTGTTTGTTGCAACAAGCGAGTTATTCGTTATTTGGGGTCGCTAAATTCCTTCACTTGCGGAATGGCATCGATAATGCGAGGAGTGATCGCGTTTGAGAGTGTTAGGATGGCAAGCAGGGAAGACTGCGATTCTAAAGGGAGGCGGTTGAATACAGACGGGTTTTCATTTGAGGGGACAAGTAGGGACTCGAAACGAGAAGGAAGTGAATCATCTCGCGGAGGAGCGGATTTGAAGAGGTTCAGCAGCAGTTTCAGTCCCCACTTCCACAGGGCATGACTCCTGGAGTTCTCGCTCTCGTCATAAGAACAGGCGATTAGACACTTCAACAGGGAGTGCACACACTGAACATAGGAAAGCGACGGCTGATGCTCAATGAGGTAGGAGTAGAACTGAATGAGAGGGAGAGAATAGGAAGCGGAGCCGTTCTCAAGAAGTGCATTCCAAATCGCGTTGGCGAAATCCATGACCTTTTCACTATCCACTCCCCGCTGAAGCAGCTGGTAGCACCCCTCCACCTTGATCACAATCGTCTTGTACACCGCGTCGTTGGAGGAGGCAAAGACCACCCTCTGATTCAGCTCATGCATCATGTACTCGGTATTTCCTCCGATCAGGAGCAGGAGCAGTGCCGTGAGCGCGTTGACGTGGTGGAGAAGGACTTGGGACGCGGCTTCATTGCGATGGGAATCGGGAAGGCGCAGGGGATAGAAGTCCAGCAAGAGGGCACACCAGTCCTTGTTCTTCTTCTCCGTCAGGGTGGAAACCTGCTGGTGACGAAGGACGGTGAATGCATTCGCGGTCAATTCGGCAAGAAGCAGGAACCGTCGCAAATCACGCTCTCGCATGCTCTTGCTGCGAAGCTTGGATTCTTTGTTGGATAGACTGAATTGGGAGGAACGCGAGGACGATTCGTCGCTCTCCTGGGGAATCAACTCAGATATTGCCATGAAAAGCATCTTCATGAGGGTCTGCATGGTGGAGACCAGCGTCGATTCCGAAGCGGGAGTGGAGGAAGAGAAGAACTGCGAAAGAGGGTAGATTGTAGTCCGCAGTGGAATGGAGGCGTGGTTTTCTTTCAGCACGACCACAGACTCCGCCCTGTGCTTCTGAAATCCACTCCAGTTGTCGATCTCTTCATACACGCTGGATCCCACAAAGCAGGTCGCAAAGAACTGGTGAAGCGTCTCCAATGCCAGCTCACTCACTGGCCGCTGTTCGTTGCTATTTGCCTTCATCTGTGTGCGATTACTCGATAGAACGCCCCGATTCGAAACGGTGCTTGCCTTTGCGTCCACCGTCAGTTTCACAATGCTCGACAGCAGCTTGACTGTGGAATCGCGAAACACGGAAGGATCGATCTTCAGCAGCGTCTGCACCATCAGCAGTGATGAACGACGAATGGCCGGGTTGATGGACGTGAGTCCGTTGTTAACGAACACGCAGATCAGCCCAGAAAAGGGGAGGAGTTGCCCCTGACTCACGTTCACCAGCAGCGAGCCGTAGACAGTGACGAGCGCTTGGCGCACACCAACGTCCGTATCCAGGAGCAGGGGAATGGTTTTGGTCACCAAAACGCTCAGAGACGTTGTATACAGGATTTTATTCTGCGCAAACAAGTCTCGCAGACCGAGAACAGCCTCCTTCCGAACGCCAGCGTTGTAGTGGGTGAACTGGCTCACCAAATCGTTCAGCGATTTGTTGCGATAGTTGACCATGTCCTCTTCTTCGCGCATAATGGACTGCTCTTGGATTCGGATGCGCTTCGTTCGGATGTTCACATTGGTCTCTCTTGGATTGACCTTCTTGGTTCCCACCTTCTGTCTGACCTTCTTGAAGTCGGGCTCGTTGTTTCGCTTCGGCATCAGCACAAATCTGAAACAAACACAGCAAGAAAGGCTAAACCGTGCTGTGCGTCGTGCTATAGTACTCCTGGGCCCACTGGGGCATGGGCTGCGACTGGTCCTCGTCCAAGGGGCTGGAGGAGGATCCATCAAAGAACTCCACCTTGAAGTGCTTCTTGAACATTTCGAGGTAGCATTGTCTAGGTGTGACAGAAGAGGGACGAGCGCACGTGTAGTCCTCGAGAGTCACGTTGGGCTTAAAGGACTGAACGCTGCACATCTTCATTCCCTTCAACCCACAGGGGATAATACAGTCGAAGAGAGAGAGGTCGTTCGCCACGTTCACCGCAATTCCATGCATGGTGATCCAGCTGCGATGAAACCACGCAACAAGCCCTACCGAGCCACATGAATGCCGATCGAAGCGATTTTGTCCCCATTCACATAGACGCCCGTTTTCCCCTCGATTCTCTCGCCCTTAATGTCGAATTCGGCAAGACTGTCGATGATGGACTGCTCGAGCTATTCATAATGTCAAATAAGGAGAGAACTACCAAACGCAGATAGGCGTGAAGATCCTTCACGTAGTAGTTGAGGTTGAGAATCGGATAGGCGACAAGCTGCCCGGGAGCGTGATGTGTGACCTGTGTGTAATCAGAAAATGGGATGCAAACCTCTCCTCCCCTCTCGATGCGATAGAGTGTGTGTTTGTGGTCATTTTGATCGAACAGGATGTTGCTCTCATCTCCTCCTCTGCCGAGAGTGTATCTAGGATGTGAGAGGGAGTGGAGAGGACTACACGGGAGGATGCTGAACAACAATCAGTTCGTCGCACAGATTCGTCCTGAACCGCTTCTTCTGCACCTGCTTCTGCCAGTTCCAAACCTTTTCGTAGTCCACCACTCCCATACGATGGAGTCGAACAGGACGCGGGGCTCCCACGCGTTTCTATGTGTGACGGGAGTAATCTACCGGCTACAACTGTCTTAAGAACGCCGTTCATTAAGAGAATAGCGGGGATGAAATGCGTGCTTGATAAGCAAGGGAAGCGATGGACCACTGGACGGGCGCCCTTTTGCATTTCTTTGTACTGCTTTCTCGTTTCTTGTGGTCGCATTGATAACACGGTGTCGTTGCCATGGGAAATTGTGCTACGAGTCCAGGTGCAACCAATGGGAGGATGTGATGTGCAGAAACAGCAGAAGAGTACCAAAAGTATATAGCTGCAGAGAAGGAAATTGGTCTTTGCTGTTTGCGTGTTCTGACGGGTAGCTCTGGAATCGGACAAGTCTCCGTATGCCGTTCAGGACCATTCGTCGTCGCTGACGGCCGAGGATCTCAACCGGATCGGTAACGAGAACAAGGAGCTGCGTCTCTGGGTCCGAATCGACCGAGTGAAAGTCCGAAATGTGGCGAATTATTCCAATCTGTTTTGTAAGTTTAAATTTGCGGAGAACGTTCCCGTGAAGGTAGTGTGCCTCGCAATCCCGTCCCCTGTAGACACACACCATATTATCCGCGGGAACCTACTGGAGGTCCCAGTTTAGTTTCGAATACATTGCTCCGGAGGGACTGCGGTCCTTGCGACGTGATCAACGGGCGGCGGGATCACTCCTAGAGAAGATGCTGGAGGTGGAGCTGTGGACGAATAACCAGCAAAAGGAGAACGAAACGTGCATCGGCAAGGCCTTTATCCCCATTCAGGCCATTTGTGAGGGCCCCTTTCATATCGATTACCAGCTGCTGAACAACAAGTGCGGCTCGTGTGCGTCGATGACGGGTAGGAAGCAGCCCTGCGGTCGAATCAGTTTCAATTGCACCATCGAGCAGCAGTGTGTCTGGGGCCTGAAGTTTTCTCGGGCAACCGTGCGGCTGCGAGACGGGGACGATCTGAACCTGAATGACGGCAATCTCTGGAGCCTGGTGGTTTCGATGACCAAGAACGAGGGCGAGGAGCTCTACCACAGCTCGGACACCAGCATTCCCGTCGTCACCAACGAGGTGGCCGAATTGGACGCGGACAAGAAAGTGGCGGAAATCGGGCGGTTTTATGCGCAGCACCAACTCATCTCCATCTCGTGGCAGGAGAACGAGCTGTTCGTCGTGAGCTGCAACTGCACGTTCCGCGAGTTCGTGAAGGAGCCGCTCAAGTTGCAATTGCGCAATTCGGCCGTTGCTTTCCTATCCCTGCATGACGGCGTAGAACGCGAACGACTCGCACTACGTGGTGTTCGGCGAGTGCTGGATCTCGATGGAGAAGGCGTACAGTCTCTTCCAGGTAAGCCTGTGTATGTCGTCCCACCATAGCGCCATCCCGACCGCGCGGCGGAACTGCGCCACCACCTGTGGAACAACGGGAACAGCATCGGCGAGGTGTCGCTGTTCTACCAGTTCACGGACCTGTGCATCGTGCAGCAGATGCTGTCCGGTGTGAACAGCGAGAACGGCGTGAGTGCGGGCTCCACGGTGATTGTGAGCGTGGGTGCGTGGTGAGGGTGTGATGCGAAGGACGTGTCGAGGAGCCTGTTCCGCCGTGACAACCAGGAGGTGCCGCCCCAGGTGAACGAGATCATTCGACTGTAGGGGTGATGAGGCGTTGTGACGGGCAGGTACAAGACGTTCATCGAGCTGAAGACCTCCTCGGTGTACAACGACAAGGAGCAGATCGACGTGCTGGAGCGGATGATCGGGTACCTGCGCACCACGGACAAGGACAGCATGGTGTCCTTCGTGTGGGCGGTGGGCGTGCGCGTGAGGCGTAGCTACCAGTCGGAGGGCTCGCTGTACCGCGCGAAGTGCGTGCTGCTGGACATTCTGGAGACGCTGTCGCTGAGTATGTGGGACATGACGTACACGGTCAAGAACGTGGTGTTCGAGGTCATCTTCCGGCTGCTGAAGCGCAGCGAGCTGTCGGACCTGTCGCTGCTGGGTGGGCGCGGGGAAAGAGAGTGAGGCGCAGGGTTCGATCCGGGGAAGATGAAGAAGGAGAGTCCGAAGGAGGCGGACATCGAGTTCGCCAGCAACTTGCGTCGCGTCTTCCTCCACATTCTCCAGGACGTGCTGCTCCGCGTTGCCTCGCTCGCCTCTCTTCACTCTAGATCAACGAGAAGGGCATCTCGCAGCGTCTCTCCGTCTACTGCTCGCGCATCATCTCCATCGCCATGTTCCGGATCCCCTCCTTCGGCGACGAGGTCATCTCCGCGCTCTGGGACGACCGCCTCTTCTTCCCCGCCGCCTCCAGCAACCCCTCCACGCCGCGCATCCTCCTGGTCCACGACTACGGCGGATCCACCTGCTCGCTCTTCGGCGGCTCCTCGATGCGGCTGGTACCCGAGCCGCCCACCGACGCGCACTCCACTGCGAGTGACATCACCTCGCCGGCGACGCTGGAGGACCTGAAGGCGGTGGAGGGCGACTACACGGACTCCTCGTTCCGCATCACGCCCGAGTGGCTGGCGTCCGTGATGCACACCTGCAAGCTGCACCCGCTGGTGGACAGTGGGCGTGTGGCGAGGCAGTCACCAGTAGACGCGTCGGACGACCTGCTTCAGGAGATGCTGGACTGGCGCCCGCTGGACGCGGCGGTGCTGAAGTTCAACGAGGAGCACGAGCGCCCGGTGAACGGCACGGACTTCTTCCTGCGTGGGCGTGCGACGCGGGCGTGAGGCGTAGTGAGCAGCGAGTGGAAGACGCGCATCGCGATGAAGGGCAACCTGTACTACCTGATCGTGGAGGCGTGGCTGCAAAAGGTGTTGAGCGTGATGACGAACATGCACAGGGAGATCCAGTGGTCGGCCATCCGCGGGTACAACGAGCTGCTGCTGAGCTACGCGGAGCAGCTGGAGAAGGTGCCGCTGAACCGGTACAACGAGTCGATGACGAAGGTGATGCGGACCTTCCTGAGCAACGAGAACACGCTCAGCCTCTTCGTGTCCATCCTCATCAGGAAGACGCGGCCCTACAACATCCAGGAGGTCAGCGACGTGCTCGAACTCATCGACAGTTTGTTCTGTTGCTTTCTTCGCCCGCCCTCACCGCTAGGCTCCTACCGCCGTTGGATGGACCGCCTGGAGCGTTCGCGCCACCCCAACTCCACCGTCACCGTGATGAAACTCCCCAGCACGTTCAGTGACTACCCCTTCGTGAACGGGATCATCACCCTGCTGCACAGCGACATGAACCAGGTGGTGATCAAAACGCTCGAGCTACTGTACCACCATTGGGACCTCTTCCGCCGGCCGCAGCGCCACGCCTTCTTCGTGGAGCTGATGGGCGAGGAGCTGTCCGTGTCGCTCTTCCTGCACTGGAACGTGCACGTGCGGCAGTTCTTCGACTACCTGCTGGTGTACTGGCTGCTGCAGGCCAGCGCCAAGGACAAAAAGGGACGCGTGGACGTCTATTCCTTCCTGAAGGAGTTTAGCAAGGGTGGGCGCGGCGCGCGGGCGTGAGGCGTAGTGCACATGCAGAAGGCGTACAACATCCGACTAGCGAACGTGGAGAAGCTTCGGTTCTTCGCCAAGACGGCGACGGTGACGAAGGACTACGCGACGGTGAATGAGGTGGAGATCACCTCACGCATCGTCGCGCGCAGCGACTATCAAGCCTTCTGCGAGTCGCTGGACGTGTTCAGCCTGGCGGACTTCGTTCGCGCGGCGGGCGGCACTTAGGTGTAGAAGGACTTCTGCAAGAGCGTGCTGCCCGACTTCGGCGACGAGGCGTGCGACGCGCTGCTGGCGTACTTCCAGATGCTGGCGCTGGTGTTCCGCGTGACGGACGGCAAGAAGTCGATGTGAGTGCAGTCCTGTGACCTAACAAACAGGTACTGTTGTTCGCCGCCGCTGCTGAACGCGAACTACGACTGCTTGCTGTTCGACCCGAAGGACATGGACCTGAAGCAGGCCTTCTACCAGCACCAGATCCTGGTGTGTCGGTTCTACTCCTTCCTGCGCTGCGTGGTGGCTGCGGCGGCGCATCACGTGTAGATCCGTCGGCGCGTGCTGGTGGAGCTGGACCAGCAGCGCGAGGCTTACGTCCAGTTCCAGGCATCGCTGCAGAAGGCGTCGACTTCGGTGGGCAAGGACGTGTGGCGTGAGGCGTAGTGTCACAACGAGGCGATCAACAAGTTCAGCATGGAGCAGCTGATGATCGACAAGGTGGTGAGTCTGGATATGCGTGGGCGTGGGGCGCGAGGGTGAGGTCTAGGCAGCGTGTACGAGGCGGCGCTGAAGAGTGCGGAAGTGCTGGACGCGGTGATTCGAGACGGGAAGGAGGTGCCGAAGCCGCTGCTGGCGTACGTGAGCATCGCGCTGTTCTCGTTCGACGACCTGTTCAAGAAGCACGAGCGCGACCAGGCGCGGAACAACAACGATATTCCCTATCTCCACTGGCAGACCATATTCCCCACCAACCTGCTGTCCTCGTGGGATTGACGTGTCTTTAGTCCTCTGTTTCCTAACAAACACGCCACAGCTTCTTCGCCAACAGCGCCGTGTGCTGCGCACCGCCGTCCGCCATTACCACGCGCTTGTCCTACGCTTGACCGTGTCATGCTTGTCCCACCGTCAGCACCTTCGCCTTCACGCGGTACATCGTCGCCTCGTCCTCGTACTTGCCGTTGCCCAGCTGCTCCATGTCGCCGAAGCCCCACGTGTACGCGAAGCCCAGCTCGTCGATGGCGATGCAGTGGTGGTTGCCGCAGGCGATCTGCTGGACCTTCACGCCCTCGGGCAGCGCCACCGGCGCGAACTTGAGTCCGAACTCCCCCTCCGTCTTGCGGCCCAGCTGCCCGTAGCTGTTGCGTCCCGCCGAGTACAGCTGCCCATCCTCGCACAGCACGAGCGTCGCGTGCTGCAGCAGCGCCGCCTGCTTCACCGCCTTGTCGTCGAAGAACGCCACGTGCGTCGGCGCGTTCACCTCCTCGTTGCGCTCGCCGTTGCCCAGCTGTCCCCAGTTGTTCAGCCCGAAGGTCATACTACGCCTCACGCGCGTCACCACCGCCCACACGTGCCCGTTCTCCAACAGCACCAGGCTGTGCATGCCGCCCGCCCACATCTTCTTCACCGGCACGCGCTTGCGGCCCTCGCGGAAGCAGATGGCGTGCGGCACCAGCGCGCGCTTCTTCATCGCCTCGGGCATGTGGAACACCAGCTGGCCCTGCTCGTCCGAGCCCCAGCCGTACAGCGCGCCGTCCTTCGCCAGCGCCAGCGTGTGGTTCTCGCCGCAGCACACGTCCGCGATCGCCACGCCGCGCGGAAAGTGGATCGCTGTCGGCGTCGCCTGCTTCTTCACGTCGTTCGACCAGCCGAGGATGCCCTTGCTGTCGCGGTAGGTACCCCAGCAGAACACGCGGCCCTGCGACGTGCGCACCGCCGCATGACAGCTGCCCGTGATGAGCTGCTCGATCGTCTCGTCCGCCTCCAGCGCCAGCGACACGGGCAGCGGCGTTTCCTCCTCGCCCTCGCGGCCCAGCTGACATTCATCATTGCAGCCCCAGGAGAAGAGGTGCTTGCGGTCGCTCGCCACCACCACGTTGAAGAGACCGCCGCAGGCGATGCGCGAGGTCTTGAGAGCGGTGGCTTCCTCCTGCAGCAGCGGCTTGCCGGCCTAGGGGCGGTGAGTGGGGAAGATGGGATGAGGGACATCAGAGATGTGTATAGGTGTAGTCACGGGCTCGCGCCTCACCAGCCGAGAGATGCTCATCATCTGTCCCTTGGAGAGATACCTACCTGAAGGCACTTGTCCCGCATGCCGAGCTGGCCGCAGTCGCCGGAGCCGAAGACGTACACGTCGTACTTCTCGTGCGACTCGCTCAGGGGCGTGCGCGATGTGACGCAGTCATTGCAGCTGATGGCAACGCGGTTCTTCATTACGTCCACGGCCTTCTCGTCTTCGGAGTAGTCCTGTTCCTGGATTTCGACGTGCGCGTCTCCTTCATCACTGTCGTACTTCATGTAATCCGAATCGGCGTCCTCCTCCTTTTCCTCCTTCGGTTCTTCCTTTTCCTTCTTCGGTTCTTCCTTTGTCTCTTCTGGCTCCTTTACCTTTTGTTCCTCCGATTTCTCTTCCACCTTCGGTTTCTCTTCCGCCTTCGGGGCAACAGAAACGGAGGCAGCGTTCGGACCGACACCGAACTTGAAGGCCGAAACAGCGGGTTTGTTGAAGGCCGCGTTGAAAATGGATGTAGAAGCAGCAGGCGTGCTCGAGGGAGTGAACACAAATCCTCCCACCTTCGGCTTCTTGTCCTCCACCTCCATGGGAGCGGGCGCAGGGCGCTTCGAGGCTTTCACCTGCTCGTCTGTCACTCCCGGCTTCTTCTCATCGCACGCTCTGCACTCGAGCAGCGAGTTGTCGTTGTAGGAGTAGCACCTCGGACACTGCCATTGCGTGGTCTGCTTTGCCTTTAGCGACTTTAGGAATTCTTCGTTGAATGGCATTTCCGATTGTAGTTGTTAAGAGGGGTTGAAATGACCAAACACGCGAAAACCAGAAATCGGAGGTATTTTAGAAAACACGGCAAACCCTAATAAAAGTAGCTACGGTGATTTAGTTATGCTTCTTCTCTTCCTTTCCTTCGTGTTTCTTTTCCTCCTTCTTTTCCTCATGTTTCTTCTCCTCCTTTCCTTCGTGCTTCTTCTCCTCCTTCTTTTCCTCATGTTTCTTCTCCTCCTTTCCTTCGTGCTTCTTCTCCTCATGCTTCTCATGTTTCTTCTCTTCCTTCTTCTCCTCATGCTTCTTCTCGTGCTTCTCGTGCTTCTCGTGCTTCTTCTCCTCCTTTTCTTCGTGTTTCTTTTCCTCCTTCTTCTCTTCATGCTTCTTTTCCTCAGGCTTCTTCTCCTCACCCTTCTTCTCTTCAACCTTCTCCTCAGCCTTCTTCTCCTTCTTCGCCTTCAAATAGGGACGCTCGGGCTCGCCCACAATCTCGTACGGCTTGTCCACGTTCCAGTTCTTCTTCAGCAGCAGATACAGCCCTTCCGCCTTCCGCTTAGCTCACACACCCACGCCTACCCTCCTGCGGTCCTTCGCGTTCACCGCCTCGTTCAGCATCGCCTCCAGCACCGGCGCGCTGGCGGGAGCGAACTTTGGCGGGAAGGACATGGCTAGCGTGTACGCGCTGCCCAGACGCTTGGCATGAACGAGCACTCTATGCGTGAAGCACGGAAGCCGCAGCGAACTCAAGAGCGTGATCCAAGAAGGAAGCATCGGAAGACCATTTGGGATAGGACAGGCGCACGACCTCTACACCGTGAGCAAGGAAGGAAGAGACAACTCGGAATATCGAGCTCGTGGCCAGACTCGACGCACTTGTTGATGATGAGATTGAAGGTGTTCTTATCGCACTTCTCCATGATCACGGGGTGCGCCACGATGACTACAGGTGAATCCCATTCACAAGAGCAACTGTTATACACGTCAGTGGGCGTCTTGAACGTCAGCAGCGCATTGACCAGATTGTCTACCGATCACTCTCCCGGGATACACGCACAGATGGCAATTGGATTCAGAACATACTTCTTCATGTCCAGGAAGCAAAGCAGCTTCTGGAGATTCTGGAAGTCGTCTTCCTCCTTGCACCTACGCCTCACTGCACGGAAGAGCGACGCACAGTTTGAAGTACTTGTTGAGCACAGAGCTGCTCATCTGGTAGGGCTTTCTGTTGAGAACGGTAATTCGTCTATATCTTTCCTCCGGACTGGACAGCTGCTCGATCGGGATGGAAAAGTCGCGCGCTTTCCGCATCCTACTCGCTCAAGCGAACGAAACGCCACTACACTTCCGGATCAACAGGCGTTCTCGCCGGAGCGGCCTCCTTTTTCTTGTCGCCAGCTGCATTGCTGAAGGAGCGGCCCAATACCCCGCTCACCCCGTTGCCAACAACACTGATAGAGCGATTCGCCAAAAAAGGGGCTTTGAAGGCGGAAGACAAACCCTTTATAACGATTCGATTCATCGTTACTGTATATGTGTGATGGAGAACAAAGAGTTCAGGCGTTCTTGCTTATCAAGATCGTCGAATCACTAAAGGGTATTTCTCCTTGCTTCAATCTCAACAATTATTGACTGGAATGTTCCGCGTTCTCTCCTCTGTTCCTTGCCGTGCTGTGAGCGCTTCAAAATTCGCTCCTGTGGTAGGAAATTGGTGTTTTGGTGTAAGGCGTGTAGACCGCTGCGCGTTTCTTGCACTTCGGTAAGACTGTGCAGGTAGGGGGGAGGGGACGCGAATGGCTCATCCTCTAGCACTACGACAGCGCCGAGAACAATGTCGATACCCCCTTCGATTTCACGGCCGATAATTATAGAAGAGTGCACGAGATTATGAAGAGATACCCCAAGAACTATAAGCAGTCTGCGGTGATGCCTCTCCTTGATCTTGCCCAGAGACAGGTCGTAAGTGCCTCGGACGGGTGTTGACCGTAGCCCGGCAACTACCTGCCCCTTGCTGCCATGAACAAGGTGGCTGAAATCCTTGAGATGCCCCCCACCAAGGTGTACGAAGTGGCCACATTCTATACCATGTACAGAACGTAGGGCGTGGTGAGGACAGTGTAAGGGTGTAGGGAGAAGGTGGGAAAGTTCTTCATCCAGGCCTGCATCACCACTCCTTGCATGCTGTGCGGCGCTGAGGAGATCTGGCAGACCATGGTGAAGGAGCTCGGCATCAAGGACGGCGAGACCACCCCCGACGGCATGTTCACGCTGCTGCGCGTGGAATGCCTCGGCGCCTGCACAAACGCCCCCATGATTCAGATCAACGACGACTACTACGTACACGCAGCGGGAGGGCGGTGACGCGTAGGAGGACTTGACGCCGAAGACGGTGGTGGAGCTGATCAACTCCATTCGCAAGGAGGGCAAGCTTCCTCCCCTGAACAAATACGGATCCAAGCCCATGAACGGAACAGAGAGCTGCGAGGGTATCAACGGACAGAAAACCCTCAAGGGCGAGATTCGCGGTCCCTACTGCCGAGAGCTGCCTGCGAAGAAGGTGAACCCTAAGCAGGTATTCATCGATATGTACGGAGAAGAGAATCTGTAATGTGATCTGTTTATAGCAACTGCGAGTGTTTGTTGATTCCCGCGATTCTGCACGGACTTGTAAGAAAAGATGAGTCAATTGAAGGATGTCTTCTCCTTTCCCGTTGAGAAGATGGTAGCGTTCTCTAACTACATGCGGAAGCAAATGGAAGCTGGATTAGTGGGAGCGGAATCCGACTTGAAAATGGTCCCTTCGTTTGTGAGTTCATTAGCTACAGGTATGCAGTGATGGAAACTGATAATCGATTTAGGAGACGAGGTCGGATTGGCTCTTGCCATAGAAATGAGAGGATCCAAGGTCTGCGTTTCCAAAATCCACCTTCAGGGGGGAGGTCGCGCCACCGTCGAACGCAGTATCTCTCATTCCCTCAGCCCTGCGCTAAAGTCAGGTGCTAGCGAGGATCTGTTTTCGTTTGTTGCGGAGTGCGTGAGCGAGGTTGATCCTGAAAATGGAATCAAAGCCGGTTTTTCTTTTTCCTACCCGTGTAACACTGTTTCATTGAAGAGTGGGGTTCTCTTGGAGTGGACGAAGGGAATGAACGTACCTGACGCTATCGGAAAGGATCCTGTGAAGCTGCTGGAGGAACAACTGCAGAAGCGGGGAATCAACGTGCAAATTGTTGCCATGTGCAACGACAGCGTGGCCACGCTCATGGCACATTCCTACAACACCAACACCGCTTGTGTCGGTGTCGTTCTCGGTTCGGGAACGAATGCCGCCTACGTCGAGCTCGTGTCGAACATTCCCAAACTGCACACGGAAATCGCGTCGCCTACGATGGTCATCAGCATGGAGTGGGGGGCTCTCGGCAATCACGACCATTCCTTCCTCCCCGTGTCCTTCCTGGACGAGGAGATCGACTCCCACACGCTGAATCCTGGAAGACAGTACCTGGAGAAGATGATGAGCGGCTGCTATCTGGGAGAGATCACGCGCCTGTGGATGCGCCACCTCCGCCAAGAGAACAAGCTCCTTTCGCGCACGCCTCTGCAGAACTGCCTCTTTTGCGAGCGGTACTGCTTCGACTCCCCGCTCTGCACTACCATCCTCCTCGACGACAGTGAAGAGCGCGAGGAGATCCGGAGCATTCTCGAATCGTTCGGCATTTCCGACAGCACGACGGAGGACCGCAACACCATCCGCGAGATCGTCGACTCCGTTATTACGCGCTCTGCTCGACTGATGGGCGCATCACTGTTCTGCGTGCTGAGTCACATGCGGGAAAACGGACTGGGGGGAAGTGTTGGGGTTGACGGGAGTGTCTACCGCTGCGTCCCGGGTTATAAAGCTAGGGTCCTTAAGGCGCTCGCGGAATTGGGCATGGATAATGTGAGCATTGGAATGGCAACAGACGGCACGAGTAAAGGCGTCGCTCTGATTGCCTATGCATCCTGTAATCCTTTTGTGTAGCCTTTTGTTTGTTGCAATGCCTTTTGCGACCCTTCTAGAATAGATACATGAAGTCAGCGAGGTCCTCTGGGAAGGGACCCTTCCATGGCATCCTCCCTTTTCCAGTGGTTGAAGCGCACTCCTTTCTCCACTTTAGAATTCAAAATTCCTTCCAACGAAGGCTTTCTAGCATTATCGAACAAGTGATTATTCGTGCGTCCAATCAGAATGGACAATTGGAATGGCTTGACTGGGAGGAGGGAGCCCATCGTCATTAATTGTTTTCGATTGTTAGATATGGCTAAGAAGTGGGAATGTCACCGATTCCTTATGCCTAGGTACGCTTTTACTGTGATTCGCGATGTTGATTCGTTCCCCACCCTTCTCCAGGAGAATCTGGCGAAGCCCTCTCTTTCTGTGATCTTTACCGGTGATATTGATCCTGCCACTGGCAAGTCTTGGTAGTTGTCGCTTGCTGTCCCTCATTTCTAGGTGCCCCGACTGCGTGTAAGCTGTATATCACGTTGCTGAGATTTAGGGCCGCCGATCCCATCCTCGATTTGTTCCTTGAGGATCAGCAGGACAACACGGTTCTGGTGTGCCTGGTGAAGAGAGACGGATACAAGGTAGGAATTGTGACAGGGTTTGACGTGCAGGGTAATCCCAACCATCCCTACCGCCTTCACCCCCTGATAAAGCTGCAGTCCATTCCTACCATCATTCAGTTTAAGGATGGAAAGGAAGTGGGTAGATGCGTTGAGAAGGAGTGCCGTGACGAGGACAAGTTGTATGCCATGATGGATTAGATGTGCTGTGTTTGTTAGTCACTTCTAGTTGTGCTTTCCACACCATAAGCGCATTGACGATTGAGAATAACAAAGAAGACAATCTCTACAATCGCACTCACAGACTTATTCCTCCTCAGCAGCCTCCGTGTGGTTCTTGCTGTTTCTTCTAGCCACACGACCCTACGCCTCATCCCTCACCATCACATCTCACAGGGCGACCACCGCCGTAGGGGGAGTTCTCGGCGAACTGGATGTGCTTCTCGGAGTCCACGTGCACCATGAACGAGGGAGAGTTCACCACCTGCTGGCCCACGCGGATGTGTCTCTGCTGAATCAGCTTGCGGGCGTGGTGGATCGACTTCGCCAGACCGAACTTGAACACCTTCGTCTGCAGTCTGCGGTCCATCAGCTTGGAAGTCGACAGCTCCAGAATGGAGTCCAGCTTCTTGTCCTCCTCGGAGATGAGGCCCAGACGGGTCATGCGGCGGATGATGGCAGCACCCTGGAAGATTCTGCGGGGATCCGTCTCCTCCAGCGTCAGCAGTTCACGAGCAGCCTAGATGTCACACCTCTCGCCCTTCCACCACCTTGCGGATCTTGGCGAGCACGAGCTGCACACGCCAAATCTCACGCTTGTTGCGCAGACCGTATTCACCGCAAATACGCAGCTCCTGGTCCAGACGCTCGCGCTCGTAGGGACGGCGGGGAGTGCTGAAGGTAAGACGATCTATTCGATGGTGAGAATGCAGTTCGACACTCGCAGGAGAGCAAGGCTTGTAGGCAGAGAGTCGAAGCGATCTCTCCACTCCAAAACACCACACTACGTACAGTTTCTATGATGAGCACAGGTAACCATTGCAGAGATTCGTAGTGAGGCCGCCAGTAACGTCCAAACATGAAACCCAAAATAGCCTCGAAAAGCGGAATCAACCATCCACTGCGTACTTCTGTGAATGATTCAAACCGAAAGCTGTGTAAAAAGGAGAGGTCATCATTCCTTTAATTATGGAATGGAGTTGTATGGGATTGGATTCTGCGCGTTCACTCGCTACAACATGGTGTGTGAGTCGAGTGAATCCGATTTTCATTTGCTTTCTTTGAAAAGAACGAAGGAGGGTTCTTTGCACCGTAGAACTCATTTCACAGGCGCAAAAGAAAGGACACACAAAACAGAGCGTTTCGCATGGATAGTCATGAAGAGCGAGTGCGTACTCTCCTTCACTTTTCTCTTGTTATTTGTTTCGGAAACCGTGAATATGGGAAAAACTCGTATTGTAGGGTTGGATTTAGTGAAGGGCATCGCTATCTTTATGATGATTATCGTTCATTCTGTAACTCAAGTAATCGCGGATTATGATGGCGGGGTGTTCCTCGACATTAAGGAGAAGCTCCCTCCCATTGTTGTTTACATCGTAATCTATCCTCTTGTCATTATCGGGTTGTGGGGTACTGTTTTCACATTTGTCACCGGTATCACCACCACTCTTAGTTGTATTCGCATTCTCGACACGAATAAGCGTGCCTTCGGAGTGTATCTGTTCCAGCGATTCGTGTTTTTGGTTCTTCTTCGTCTCGGAGAGTGCATCTGCGATACTGTTTTCGCGAAGGACTACGACGTGTTCAACAACAAGGAGATCCGGTGGCCTGTCGTCAAGCTGGCGGGCAACGCGACGACGCTAGACTCCATCGGTTGGACGGGTTTGATCGCTCCCATCGTCACGTACCTTCTGCTCCCCGTCATCAAGAAAGGCAACCGGTGGATGATCATCCTCTGCTACACGCTTCTCTTCTACGCCCTGTTTGCCATCAGCCCGTGGGTGATCCAGGCCTTCGACTGGCTGTCCAAGGAGTCCTACGCGCACAACATGGGCCTGCTGGGCGATATCTTCGGCAAGGTTTGCTACGGCCGCTTCAAGATCGCGCAGACCTCCGCCTTCGCCGTGGCGGGCTCCATGTTCGGCTGCCTGATCCACCACCAGGCGTCCATCGGCTTCATGGCGTGGGTGTCCAGCGCCTACTTCGTGATCGGCGTGGCGGTGTTCGTGATCTGGCTGCTGATCGACTCCTCCTTCCTGATGGACATCGTATCGGAGAACGTGCCCCTGCCGGCGCACATGCTCTCCTTCGGCTGCATCACCGCCTTCACCTTCATCCACTGCTACTTCGTGGACGGCGACCGCCCCGTCGAGAAGAAGTACAAGTCCCGCAAGCGATGCACCTTCCAGTTCCGCCTTGGCATGGTCAGCCTCACCGTCTTCTGCGTGGGCGGCTGGGTCGCCAGACAGCTCGCCCTCCCCTACGAGGTGCTCTTCGGCCTGCCGTGCCAGCACGACCCGCCCAAGCTGCTCTGGAACGTGTGGGAGTGTCTGCTGTACATCGTCTACGTCCAGGTGGCCTGGCTGCTCATTTCCTACCTCTGGGAGAAGGTGGACTTCAAGCTCAGTCTGGAGTACATCCTCGGATACACGCTGGCGAAGATGGTGGGTAAGGAGTACATTCCCCACACCCGCAAGTTCGTGTACGGACCGGCCGAGGAGATGAAGGAGGGTTTGCGTTTGGTGGGGGTGTGATGTGTAGAGATGGAGAAGCAGCTCATCAAGGAGGATACCATCGTGGTTGGTCAGTCCCATTAGAATGGTTTGTTGAAAAGAAAGCAGTTGGCAGCGGGAGGGGAAGATGAAGAATCACAGAAAAGAACGATGTTTCGCGGCATTACGACGTTTCGACTCACGGGCCAGCTGATGAAGAACTATTCACGCTTCCCCAGAGTCTTCTTTTCTTCGCAAAGTGTGGACGAGTCCGACGACGACTTCAAGCCCAAGAGCAAGGTGAAGGACGAAAATCCCGAGGAGGTGCTCAAGTTCATCGATAAAGTGGGTGCGGCAGACGCGTCCTCACCGTTTTAGATCGTGCACGACAACAAGGTCATGCTGTTTATGAAGGGAACGCCCACGGCGCCTGTGTGTGGTTTTAGTCTTCGCGTTGTGAACATTCTCAAGCATCTGGGTGAAATCGGGCTGCGACAGTTATCCGTAGGCTGCGATTTTGCCAGTGCCAATATCCTCACGAGCCCGTCGGTTCGACAGAACCTGAAGACGTATTCGTGAGGAAGAAGGCGCGCTGCTCATGCATAGGGACTGGCCGACGTTCCCCCAGCTGTTCATCAACGGAGAGTTCGTGGGAGGGTGCGATATTGTCACCGATTTGTACAAGTCCGGAGAACTGAAGAAGATGCTCGAGGACGCGGGCGCGATTGTCCATCCCGAGAAGAAGTGCCGGCTTTGTTCAACAAACAGCTCCTACCCCTTTATCGCCTCTGATTCTGCGGAAGCGCCTTTCCATAGCCAGAAGTGTAGCGCGTCGTGGGCTTCTTCTTCTCCGCGAAGGACACACTCAGGATGAGATGGTTGATGGCGTAGCCGTTGAACATGTCAATCGCGCGCTGCGCCTCCTCCCTATCCGTGAACGCCTCTCACCGCCACTACTTCGTATCGTAGTTCACGAAGGCGAAGCCACGGCTTCTCTTTGTTTCGAAATCGGTAATCACGCGCGCTCTGGTTATATGGCCGCACTTGCTGAACAGATCACGCAGCTGCATCTCCGTAACGTCCTCGGCGAGGTTCGACACGCGCACGCCGTACGACTCCTCCTCTCTGTCTACCGCTCAATCGGCTGGCAAGCACTCACATTCCGCCGTCTTCTCGGAAGTCTTGCGCATGGAGGGAGGCACGTAGCGACCCTCCGTGCGGGGAGCGGCCGCCGCAGGCTTCTCCTCCTTGGGCTGCTCTTTCGACATGAACATTTCCTACGCCTCATTCCACTCCCTCGCACACGACTCTGTAGGGGCAGCGCATCGACATATGAGGACCCTTGCAATAACGGCAGGTGAACGAGCCCTAGGGATAAGGAACACCCGAAAGAACGACTCCGCTCGGCTTGAGACCCTCCTCCTTCTTCTCGGCATGACCGGGCTTCTCCATGTGTATCTACGCATCAGCCACGCGCCCGACGATGTACTTCTTCCACCGCCTGCAGCGTCACTCCCTCGTTTCCTCCCTTGGGAAGATTGAAAGGAACGATCTTCGACTACCGATTAGGACAACGCACCACGATGCACTCTCTCCAGGACGCGCTTCAGCACCATTTCCTTCTTCTCCACCAATTTCACTCGCTTCGTCACCTTCACGCGCTGCTTGTCCGCATTATACTTCCAGCTGACAATGGTCGTGATGCCGTTCTCGTCAGTGGTCTTTGTCGGCTCGGGTAATTCTACGCAATCACGCATTCCCTCCTGGCGCGATTACTCGTCTCTTCCCTAATGCATGAGCCAAGCACACTCCATCATCTACGCAGGCATTGCTATTGTCGAATGTACAAATGGGAAATCACTCTAGCCCTTTTCTAGCCTCCATTCCCCATCAATTCGGCGTCCCGCCATTCTCTCTGAATAACCGTTATTGAGAATAGAGGCGGCTTTTCAAAGGCCAATCCATCTTCTATTTGACTAGCAGTATAATCTTATTATGGAGGGTGTATTAGAGTGAATTATATCTCACAGTTCGCTTTTGGGGGAGTCGATTGAGGGCTTCATGATGATCAAGATCCATTGGACAATCACTGCACGTTCACGTCCAGAACACAAAACATGATATCGTTCGCGATCTTCCTGCTGTTTGCTGTGGGTAGGCCTTTGCGAAGTGTGCTGTAATGCCCCTAGTCCTTGCGAGACCCAAACTTCCCATTCCCACTGAGGAGCAAGTCCAGTGGCTCGAGAGAGGCATTTCTGGATTCATCCACTTCGGCGTCAACACCTTCACTGGTTTGTCTTCGTTTTCTCCAGTCATTGTGCGTAGGCAGAGAGTGGGGTCTGGGTAACGAGGACCCAAACATCTTCAACCCCGTGAAGCTGAACACCACCCAGGTTGGCGTTTTGTTGTGTGAATCATTCATAGTGGGTGGAGGCCTTCCAGAGCGCTGGAGCGAACGAGATTATTCTCGTCACGAAGCACCACGATGGCTTCATGTTCGATTGCGATCTGCATGTAACCCGTAGGCTGTTCCCTTCTGAGTACTCCAACCACTCCGTCATCAGCTCCAAGTGGAGAGACGGCAAGGGTGACGTCGTCCGCGACTTCGTGGATTCCTGCCGTCTGCTCGGCGCCCTGCCCTCCTTCTACCTGTCTCCCTGGGACCGCTTCTTCTACAACATGACCTGGAGACCGGAGTACAACGACTACTACAAGAAGACGCTGGAGGTGCTGACGACGCGCTACGGCCCCATCTACGAGCTGTGGTGGGACGGCGCCAACGCGCAACCCCACATGACCCACGTCGGCTCGCGATCCGCGCATCACGAGTAGGTGTACGACTGGAAGGGCTGGTACGCCATCCTGAAGAAGAACCAGCCGCAGTGTCTCGGCGGCGGCTGCGGCGGCGACAACGACAGCTTCGACTGCGGCCCCGACACGGCGTGGGGCAAGACGGAGTCGGGCCTGGGCCGCGAGGAGAACTGGAACTTCCACGCGCCGTCGGTTGAGTTCCCGGGCGAGGAGCTGGTGTTCGACCCGCTGTTCCTGGACGTGTCGATCCGCCCGGGCTGGTTCTACCACCCCAACGAGGAGCCCAAGTCGCTGGAGGACCTGGTGCACATCTACTTCCGCTCCGTGGGCCTGAACTACCAGCTGCAGCTGAACGTGCCGCCGAACCCGGACGGCCTCTTCGACGAGAAGGACGTGGTGCGCCTGCGCGAGTTCGGCGAGTACATCCGCAAGACCTTCGCGCAGGACGAGGCGCGCAAGGCCACGGCGGCGGAGGCCTCTTCCTTCGCGGAGGGCTACCCTGCCATCAACGTGCTGACGAACGACAAGTTCGTGTACTGGAAGCCGGAGGGCACGGAGTCGTCGGGCTACGTGGACCTGCTCTTCGACGAGCCGGTGTCGTTCAACGTGGTGATGATGCAGGAGTTCATCCGCCACGGCCAGAAGGTGTCGCACTACTCCATCTCCATCCTGGAGGGCGAGGACTGGGTCGAGGTGGCCAAGGGCACCACCATCGGCGTGAAGAAGATGAACGTGCTGGAGAAGCCCGTCTCCACCAAGGGCGTGCGTCTCACCATCATCGACACCTGGAACGACTATGTGCCGGAGATCAGCCGCATTGGCCTGTTCACTTCGGAGTACTACTGAGTATTCGCTGTTTGTTCTTCCCATCTGTGCCCACCCCGGAAGTCTCGTCGTTCCCTTCGTTCGACACGTCATGGGCGTTTCATCCACGGTTGTCATCTGTCAAGCGGGATGACGCCTTGCCCAAAGAGGACAGCACCACCACTATTTCTTTTACTATAACCCATACATGAAGCTTCTTGAAGATTTCAGAGCTTTCTCTCAAGCGTACCTTCATGAAGAGTGGGAAATCGATTAATGGTTCAACCCTAGCTATTGTCTCGTTGCAGCCCTCGTCTTCTCCATATGCATCATCCTGTTCATTCTCCGTTTCATCAAGTGTGCGTTTGTCGTTTTATCATCACAGCTAGTTATAGCCTACTATGCACTTCCCGGAAAGAACCTAAAAAGAGCCTTCGGAGAGTGGGCATTGGTGACGGGAGCAACGGACGGGATTGGCCTCGGTTTGCACTCGAAATCGGACTCATGTGCAGGCTATGCAAAGAGACTGGCTGCGCGTGGCGTGAACGTGATCCTCGTATCCCGCTCGCAGGAGCGCCTGGACGCTGCTGCGGAAGAGATTCGGGAGAGATACCATGTAGCAGAGAGTGTGAATCGTTCCATGTAGGTGGAGACCCGCACGGTGGCATTTGACATGAACGGCAGTCTGGAGGAGTTGAAGGCAGTGCTGCTCCCCGTCATTGAAAAGTACCCCATCGGTATTCTCGTCATCCCTTCCTCCTCGTATCATGCGTAGGTGAACAACGTCGGCATTTCGTACGAGTACGCAATGTACCTGGAGGAGCTTCCGGAAGATCGACTGCAGACCATTATCCACCTGAATTGCGAGGTGACCGCAATGGTCACAAAGCTCTGCGTCCCTGGAATGGTGGAGCGGAAGCGAGGCGCCGTCGTCAGTATCAGCTCAGCTGCGGGCGTCATGGCGTGTGGCGATCCGCTCTATGACCTGTACTCTGCCTCGAAGGGCTTTGTGGACCTGTTTTCTCGCTCTCTCGCCACAGAGCTGAAGGAGAAGGGAATCGTCGTGGAATGTCACGTGCCCTACTTCGTCCCCACGAAGCTGAGCAAGATCAGACGCTCCTCTCTGTTCTGCCCCCGACCCGAGGTGTTTGCGGAATCGTCGCTGAGGAAGGTTGGACGCGGTCCCATCACCGTCGTTCCGTACTTCTGGCACGAGGTGCAGCACATCGCCTTCCACCTCCTCCCCTTCTGGCTTCTCCAGAAGTGCATTCTGATCCACCACAAGGACATTCGCCGCAGAGCGCTGAAGAAGAGAGAAAAGTGGGATGTTTGTTAACAAACAGGCAACTGGAAGTTGTTCACGTCCGGCGTCAGCACCAAGCGGTGCTTCACGTCTCCCAGCATCGAAATGCTCGTATCGTCGATCGTCACCACCTGCTGCTGGTACCGCAGCGGGATCGACACGCCCATGTCCACGATGTACCCGTTCACGTCAATGCTGATCCGCCCGCTCTCATGCACACGCATCTTGCCGATCTTGCCCGCGGGGATTCCCATGAGCTCGTTCTCTGTGTAATCGTGAGCTACACATTATGTGCTTTTCCATTCTCCACGCTTCGTGTCGTTATTCTGCACAAACTTCTGCTCGTCAATTCCGTACTCTATTCGTGACCACCGGACGAATCACGCACCGCGGTTCTTCGCATAGATGGGCAGGAAGGACGGCAGGGCGAACAGCATCATATCGCCGTCGTTCACCTCCTTCAGCAAATCCAGCGCCGTCACCTGCGCGTCGTCCTCGTCCCACGTCAGCGGGTTGTGCACCTCCGCGCGTGGCTGGTCCTTCACGTACGGGAAGCGGATCGGGCCGTTGTTGAGCGCCGTCAGCTCGTGGTCATCGTTGATCTCCTCCTCCATCACCTCCGATACGTCGCCGTCCTTCTTCACCACCGGCTTCTCCTCGCTGCCGCTCATGAGAATCGCCGTATCGGACACATGACCACCGCCCCTGTGCACATTGTTCGTCGCGAAGAATCGGGACTAGGGATCACTTCCACCACACGAAACGCACTTCGCCACTCACCAAGAAGCGCGGCTGGTTGCGGTTTGACTGATTTCTGTTCTGGCGATTTCCCTGCGCGGGGCCGCTATTTCTGCCGTTGCCCTTTGTGTTTTTGCGCTGGTTGGGCTCTCTCTTCACGCGGACCGAGTCATGCGGCTCCGACTTGACCTGGGGAAAGGCTCCGGCTACACATGAAGCAACACTCACAGAAGCAAACGCAAACCCTGCTGGCCGCCAGGCTGTTGAGAACCCCCGGACGTCGGAACCAGAGGGATAGCGCCCGTTTGTGGTTTGGCAGCCGTCACGGCCTTGCGAGCGACGGGCTTGAACTTGGGCTTCTTCACCTACAGATGATCCCACGGGAAACGGCGCATACGCCTCCGATTGTGTATGCATTTCTTCCCCCCTCCGCGGCAGGCGCTCCCGATGAATCGCCCGCTCTACTCATGAACACCCACAGCAGCGATCGACTTTGAACCAGATCCGTTCATATCGTTATGCGTATTTTGACCGTTGTCCTTGAATGAAGGCTCCATAACGGCGTTTTTGGACGCTTCCCATCGCTCGACGAAAAGTGGACTCCATAAAACCCCGGAATTTCGGCCATTCCGGTGTTTTTTGAAAAGAAAGCGTTCTCGCATCTCATTTCTATCGGAATGAACAGCAAAGAGGGAGTGCTTCTTGTTATGCTCCTTCTGTTTTGTGGGCATTTGCATTTCTCGTGACGACTAGACTCCGTGCTCGCGACTTCTTGTGCTGGAGGCAGTCCCTGGAGAGAGAGTGAGGAAGGGTTCGTTCAAATTGTTGCTTGTCCCACGGGCTATCTCTACCGGACGTGTCTGGAGGGAGGCGTGTGGGGACGGGAAGAGTCGTTGCATTGCGAAGCGAGTGGTACACAAAGCCTTGCGGTCGTCTATAATGCCCCGTCTCAGGGTGTTCTGCCGAGTCCGCCCTCTCACCTCCATTAATCTGTAGCGATTCCCGAATTCCTATCATCGAATCCGGAGGATATGGCGATGGGTTGCATTCCGCCGAGGCAGCTGCAGTTCCGCTTCTCCGTTCCGATGAAGCGGGGAACGGGAAGCGGATCGATCATGTCGAGGGAGGGATTCACCATATCTCTGGATGGTATGGATGCGTCTTGTATTCAGAGCGAATGCACCATCCGTTTTCACTCTGCCCTATCTACCAACATGTACTACGAGGTGACGCTGGATGCCTCCTTCTTCGTGAGTGAATACGGTCTTCCTCTGGCACAGGCGATTCATCTCGTGTTTGGAACGGAGCGCACTCTTGCAATTCTCGATTTATGATGGACGGGCTGGGGGACGACGGTCTCTGTCAGTGCTTTAGCAGTGACGACAGCTGCATGTGCCACTGTGGAATTGCCGATGTTTCTAGGGTTCTTTAGTTGTTCTGTTTGCTGCAAACACGTCACAACCACGAATCGTACTCATGAACCGACGACAGGCAGAACTCGCGCACCGCCGAATCCATGATCGTGTCGATCGACACGGACCGCTCTTCCCTCCTAAACAAACTCATCATCCGCTTCACCTCCGGCTTCGCGCACTCATCCAGGTACTTCGCGTTCTGTCGGGAAAGCACTCGCTGCTGCTTCGTCCTCACACTCCCCTCCAGAATGCTGCCTCGTCCGAACAGTCGAGACTCCGCCGAGCGCACCGTCTCCGCCACGTCGCTCATCATCTCCTGCGCAGCGGCCGGCAGCGCCAGCTTCCTCTTCGCCACGAACGACTCGAGGCGCAGCAAGTTCTCCGTAGTCCTGCTTCTCCACGTAGAACGGTACCAGCTGCGCGCAGGCCGCCGCGTCCAGCCGCACGCCCTCGCGCCGACACACCTCCGCCACCACACGCGAGGGCGTCTCCGCCTCCTGCGCAGCAAGTGGGCGAGACACAGTCGCCACTCCGCGCCTCGGGCCGCCAGCTCCAGCACCATGCTCGCATTAAGAGCGTCGCGGCGCTCGAACAACACGCAGACAGCCACGGGGTCCGCCACGCGCAGCGCCTTCTCCTTCATGTCGCGCAGGATCGTCTCCTGCAGCGCGCGCCGCTTCCGTGTAGCAGGCCACCAGCAGCACCTCGTTCGCCCCTCCGCCGTCAGCGGCAGCGACAAGTACCGCAGACGCCCGTAGAACGCCTCCACCTCCGCGCCCGCGCCGCGTCGCGCCAGCTCCGCCAGGTACGACTGGAAGAGCTCGCCGTGCCGTGCCAGCTGCTCCTGCAGCCGGATGCGCGGCTGGTTCTCGTCCAGGAACAGCTCGGCGATCGCCTTGAGCGACGCCACGGGCAGATCGGGCTTCTTCAGCAGCATCAGCGCCAGCGCGTCCGGCAGGGCACGCGGCCCTTCATCTGCTCGAGCAGCTCCATCACGCTGGCGGCGCTGCGCATGGCGAGGGGCGCGGAGCCGCGGCGCACGGGCTGGGAGAAGAAGAAGAGGAAGAAGTGGAAGATGCTGGGACTCCAGCTGTCGAAAGACGGACGCATCGTATCGTACACCGACTGCAGCAGCGCTTCGGGGCTTTGGGCGGAGGGCGAGGGCAGCGGCACCATCTCGTAGACGGAGCGGAGTAGAAGTACCACAGAACGAGGGACAGCGAACGGAGAGTGGTGCGCACGAGTTCTTCGCCATGCTGAAATGCGAAGGAGCTGGAACTGGCAGGCGTCGAGAGTGCGTGTCATAGGGTGAAGGGAACAATTCCTTCAGGTCTTGTGAATTCTGTAGACATCGGGAACGGAACCCTCTCCCGCTGGAAACAGAGTGAGGGGCGCCGTTCTGAGCCCTTCGCACGCAATGCAGCCAGCAGGTACTGCCGCGAATACACGTAGCAAGTGATGATCTCCTCGAAGTGGAGGGGCGCTTCGACTCCTCGGCATTCCGTCGCGGGAGGGATTGGAGAAAATGGGGACATGCTTCCGCGGAAGCCTACGGAATCGCTCATCTATTTTGGATGCACAGGCACAAACAGATACTCCCGAGGTAGAGGCGGTGGCTGTGGAGAGCGGGGTGAAGCCTGCTTGCTTTCCATCCACTCGGCAATCTTCCGGTCCGATACGCGGGATACGAGGTGAAAACGCCTTTCGTGATGTCCCCAGAAAAGAAGCAGCACGTAGCAAAACAGAGGTGCGTGCCCCGAAACACCGAATCGCGGGTCCGTCTTCTCGAAAACGGAAAGGAGGCGATTCACCAACGCGAACTCATTGCCGTCCGTCAGCCGCGACACGAGCATTGAACACGTCACTCCTCGGAAGGGAATCTCCTCTTGCATAGCACGATTCCACAACGTCCACGGCCTCTTTGAGTTGCCCCGACTGGAGATGGATGAACATTGCTTAAAACGGTCCCGCGTTTCCAGAAGCGGCTTATTTCCTTCTCATTTGAATATGTTTGCTGGGCCTCGTGCTAAAAGAAGCAGCGGTGGAGAAATCCTCCCTGCTCATCCAAAACGGCTTTCTCCGCAACCGCTCTCCCCTATTCTCCCCAGGTCCGCCTCGTCGCAGCAACACTCGAGGAACAACGAAGAAGCGAAAGGCGTTGAATCGCCCGCTCCTCTCAGAAGAGTAGAAGATCTCATGACACAGCCGCTGGAAAGCGAAAAGAACGAAACGGAAGGAATCCAAGGGGAAGATGGAATGATCTATGTGGGACGCTCTAACTTAACAAGAACACGCTTAGGCTTCCGTAATGAACTCCTTCTCCGAGGACACGCCCTCCAGGTTCTTGATGAAAGCCGTCGTGTTCTGTCCCGCCTTATCCAGCAATGAGGGGTCCTTCTCCACGGCCTTCTTGAAGTCGGCCATCTCCTTCGTCTCCACCTCCTCCTCGAGCCCCTCTCTCGCCTTGCTCTCCAACTCCCTAATCACCGTTTCCGATCCTTCCCTCCACCGCACCCTCGTTTTGAGATCCCAGAATCGTCGGGTGCTCCTCGCCTCCCCTTTCCCCGCGTGGCGTCCACCACTGTCCGCCGAAATGACCTCTCTCTACCGTCACCGCTCCAGCTTAGCACCCACCTGCATAAACTCCCCTGCACTGCTTCCGTGCGCTGCATCTCCTTAAAGGTGTCCGTGTTGCCGTAGCGCGCCCTCGAAGTCGCGCCACATCTCCCAGAAGGTCACCTGCGTCTGCGGGTTGCAGAACTGCGACGCGTACGTGAAGATCATTCGCGCGCGCTGCACCTCGCCCAGCTTCGTCTCCAGGTCCGCGAGGCGGCGCGATGTCCTTCACCTTGCCCTCCGGCACTGGCTCCATCGCCTTTTCGTACACCTCGCGCGTCTTCGTTCACGCCATAGTACTCCCTCCACCTTCTTGACGTAGTACAGGAACACCTCTGTCGCCAATCTCCGCCGGCACTGCTGTCGTCGCGCGGGTCCAGAATGTCCATGCAGTGTCGCGTGATGCCATACTGCACTCCTCCAGCCCGCAGTACAACAAATAAAACTCCCCTTCGCGCAGTCCGCCGTCACCTGCTCGATGCACTACGCCCTCACGCCCGCGCCGCGGCCGCCACCTTCTCGAAGATGTCACGTGCACGCTCGATCTTGCTCCACCTTGTACCGCGCCACGAAGTGGTTGATATACTGCAGCCAAATCTCGCGGCTCGCCGGGAACGCGAACGCGCCCACGCCCTTCTCGTACACGTGGAACGCCTCTCGAAGCAGTTGTCTCCTCCAGGTACGCCGCGTAGTTCAGCACGTTCCACGCCTCTTCGCCCGTGCCCCGCCCCCACTTGCGGCGTGATGATCTTCAAGTCGAACATCGGTCGTAAGCGGCGCGCGTGGTCTCCATGTGCTCGATGCTCCTCATCCAGGTCCACCAGCATGTTCCACACCTTCGTCGACTTGTACAGCCGCTCCTGCGGCGGTCGGGCGCGTCACGCCCTCACTACACTTCAGTCTTGCACCGTTCGCCCACTCTGCACGGTTCACGCCACGCACAGGCGCCGTGGCGCGGGGCCGCTTGCGAGGCCTCTCGATGCGGTCAGTGGCGCAGGTACATCTCGATCCACGCGCACCACACGGTGGCCAGCTCCTCCACGCTCTTGAACTCCACCTTCACCGCCTTCTCGAACACGCGGCACGCGTTCTCAGGTCGTCGAACTGCTCGTAGGAACTTCGCGAACTCGATTCACACCGTCGACACCTTCCCCACCGCCTTCGGCGGGGTGGAATCGTCTTCCCGCCTCCGTGAACGCCACCACGGCCCGCGGGGGGTCCCCTCCCTTCACCGCGCCCTTCTTTGGGTCCATGAACAGGCCACGCGGTACAACCACTGTTTCCCGTGCGGGTTCTGCCTGCCGCACCGCGTTGTTCAGCAGCACCGGCTGCGCGTCGATCAGGTGCTCCAGCCGCTCGCGCCGCAGACCCAGGTCGCTGCCTCCGGGGTTCAGGTCCGCCAAATCTCTCCGCCGGGTCCTCGTCGCCGAACAGCAGCGGCTTTCCGTCGCTCTCCGCCTCGTCCGCCTCCGCGCCCATGAGCACCTCCAGCAGGCGCATCTCCGGCTGCACGACGCGTCGTACACCATGGAGAAGTCCCGCACGGAGCTCACCGACTGGATCGCCTCCTCGTAGCTACGCCTCAGAACCGCGGGAATGGCCCAATGTCGCGCGCCTTCTCGTTGTTGTTCAGGCGGTTGTGTACTCCGCGAACATGCACCACCAACGGCCCTGCTCCTGCGGGAAGCGCTTGATGCCGTTGCAGGATCACGCTGTCGATGCGGATCGAGGTAATCGATTCTCGGGTGCTTCACCAGAATGTCCATCAGCTCGTTCCACAGCTGCTGTTTTGGTCGTGCCGTCGCGCTCTGGTACTTCTCGTCGTTGATGATGCGGCACAGCTGAACGGCCGCCCTCGTCGTACTTGCCCACCGCCACCAGGTACCCGACCGAGGGAGACGCGCGAATACCCACTCGATGAACTCCTCCACCGCGGACGGCTCCACGAAATGTACCGGCGATAGACGCAGGCCGCCGTCTCCAGAACGCCGCAGTCCTTCACGAAGCGGATGTACAGGTCCCAGATCATGTCGTGCTTACGTGATCGGAGCGACTAGAGGGCGCGATCGAACACGCGGCGCGTGGCGGTGGTTTTCTTCTCGACATCAGAAAGCTGCAGTGCCAGCCAAATCTTCGGCATCTTGTGCAAAAGATCATCGCCTTTGTTGAAATCCTCGTTCACTTCTGTGTAGAGTTTATCTGTTATCACCAAATCTTGGCACTACGC